>BMAW01017819.1:388967-465981 GCA_019974015.1 Nephila pilipes | reverse complement strand
TGCCTTATAAAATTTTTTCCTTTGTTCTATGCGTAATATATGGTTAAAATTATTTATTTTCATTTAATTAAATTTTCTGTGTAATTTATAAAATTTTCTTCTGTTGAAATATTTGCTTAAATACGAATTTTGGTTATATATTTTGAATTATTTCCTTATGTTACTGAATTAATATTTTTATCACACACACACACACACACACACACACACACACACACACACACACACGCACACACACACACACACACACACACACACACACACACACACACACACACACACACACACACACACACACACACACACAAGATGGATGTTGTGTATGAAAGATGTTTAGATAGATGTTTTAGAGATGTTTTAGATGTTGTGTATAGAAGATTGAAGGACGATGATAAAGGAAATAAGCGTTGACCATGAAGCTACATCCATGTAAATTTATTAAATACGTAACGTTCGATAGAGTAAAGCGAAGATTGATTATTTCTGGGGCAAAATACGGTAGCTCTGCATCACTGACATTTCCACCTCTCTTTCTTTCTCCTACCGTGCATCCATATGTCGAAAATAGAAAGAAATCATTGCTGATTTAGTTAGAACTTAAAAACAATGGGATTGATAAAAAAAAATGATTAGAGAAAAACTAAGCACTCCTAGAAATATGGAACGAACATGTTTCTCTTCCATTGATTTATTTTCTATCTTAGAACAGACTTTAAAGTTGATCTGTAAACAAATACTCACGGAGAAACTGTGACATCAAGTTCAATGATTAAGTTGTTTGTCTTTTAGATGAGTGTGAGAATAAGATATCACTTAAATTCTCCAACCACTTCAAATTTAAAATTTTCGAAAATAATTGTTGAAACCCTGCAGTAAGCCTCTTCGGTTCTCATTATTTATTACTTACAGTTCCATTTTCTAGACACGTTCTGCCCTAACTCTTATTGTCGTTCGACTAGTTGTTTTAAACTTGTTGGTGACATGAACAGATTTTCTACTTGGAATAGGAACCAGAGGCTGAAAAAGAAAAAAAGAAACTGTTAAATCTTGGGTTTCACTAGTCCAATGCTGTATTTCCAGTAATGCTAATTTTTCAGCACAAGGAAAGGACCACCACAACAATATAATACTCGTACCATGCAAGCTTCTTAAAAATACATGGTTTGTCCCACCTTACATCCTGTATATATATATAAGGCACATTTAAGATAGATATTACTATAACTGAAAGAATAATAAACTTATAAATAAGGGCAAGATATATTATTCTTAACATAACACTCCACGTTAAAAACCGTTAACATATTTGACGGAGGGGAGGAGAAATTGCTGTAGTCCTCTTTCCAAAGAATCGTTATTCGAAATACCAATATCTGTTCTTTCCTTATAAATAATGCATTAATTAAGTTTTCATTCCAGCCATATTAAAACTACAATTGAAATTGGGTTCGGTCTCATCATTCCATCAAGCAACTCTAAGCTAATGTTATGAGATATGGCTTTAATTTGAAATTTCAATGAACTTATGCGATTTATGACCGTTTTGGAAGTCAAACATACACAAGACGAGTTTAGAACTGAAATAGCTCCTTTTGTGTAACTAAATAATTGATAAGGCTTTCAAATTGATAAGTGATACAAAACGAAGCATCAGCTTAAGATTTAAAAAGAGATTTAAAAATTTAACATGCTTAAAAATGGCGTAATTGTGCCTGTCGCATCTACTAAAGTGACTGTTAAGTATTATTAATTTAAGTCGTAGCATTTCAAGTTAAAATTGCTTGCAGCTTCAATGGAGATTTGCTTTGTACCTCTTGAAAAAGAATTTTAATTCGAAATATCAATCTGTTCAAAACCGACAACATTACAAATACACTTCATTATATATATATAAGCAAATGCAAGAATTGAATGCGACTGGGAGGAAGATTTAAAATTCATTACATTTAATTAAAATATATATAGAAAATGAAGTAACTAATAATTTGAGAGAAAATAATAACGCAAATAAAATTTAAACGTAAAACTTTCCCAATTTTTAAATAATAATTTTCTAGTATATTGATAAAATGTTAATAATATTGCAGTTTACATTTTAGATGTAACTACTTTTCTGAATGCAAGACTTTAGAGAAAAGTTTATCTTAACAGGGTTCTGAATTGCCCAAGAAAACAACGACCACATAAAATCATGTTCGCACACTTGATTCTTCCATATCTGTTCCTGCGTGTTTCGTTAAGAATTTTACATGTGAAGAAAAGCATTGCCGCGTTATTTTGAATACATCAGATTTTTGTTATGTAATACATATTTCCGTAACAAAAAGACGTATTCTAAGGGTAGAAACGTAGTCCTGCATGTTTTCTCAGTGGAGAACAATGCATAAGAACGCACCTGCGAACTGAACTATAGTTTTTATTTCTTATGCATAAAACATGCGATATTCGTGCTTGAATTTTAAAATACGGTTTATTTTCTTCCGTTATCGAAAAAGGTGCCTGCATTAATAATCGCTGATCTATACCATCCGACACCATTCGTATTATGTCTAGCGTAAAAAGTGTTCGTGTTGTTTTAGAATATTGTGAAATTTTACTAAAGAAGCGAACCATTTTTATTTCCAACAATGCGTTGATCTATGTTGCTTAATATACTGCTGTACAAATTCTAGGATATTTATTTTAGAATACCCCATAGAAATGCTTTTGAATTTTCTGATTCGATTTTTAGAAGCTTCAAAAATAACACATGCTTCATGCGCGGGCATTACATGTTGACATACTCTGAATCAGAACATTTCTGCGCTTCATAATTACAATATTAAGTGAATAAAACTCTGAATTCATTAGTACTATTTGAATAGGTAGAAAATTACATATTCTCCAGGTTTTGGTCAAAAATACCATTTTTTTAGAGCTACTTTTTGGTACAACGTGATCATATGAAAGTTACGAAACGTCTTAACAACGTAACCGTTAACATATTTGCCTATGCCACTATGGGAGAACGTACCGAGACATCTAGAGATGCGAATGGAGTCTCCGGTGTGGATTGGAGCATGAGCGGGGGCCCGTATAGACAGAAGACAGCTAATAAAGAGCGCCGTCCAATTGACGCAGCAGTGCATATGAGGACATATGTTCACACTGCAAAATTCGACGATTGAGAAGAAGCGTTATCCAATTTCTGACAGCGGAAGTTGTTAAACCAGCCGCTATTCATCGTGGGATGATGACCGTATACGGGGAAGATTGTGTGTCCGACAAGTCAGTGAGAATATAGTGCCCGTTTTCGTACAGGTCATGAGAGTTTAGATGATGACCCGAGACCAGACCAGGAAAACACAGTCATCATGGTCGATCTCATTGACAAGGTGGACGATCGAGGGAGAGTGTCACACTGCGAATGTTGGCTGTACAGGTAGATGCCATCGTCGGAACAGTGTGGACAATTGTTCATGACCGGTTGAATTATCGGAAGGTGTGTGTGCAGTGAGTTCCGAAGCAGCTCACCGACCAGCAAAAGGAACTGCGTATGGGGCTAGCACTTCAGCACCTGTATCGGTATCAAGAAGACCCTACTTTCCTGGAGAGGATCGTCACAGATGATGAGAGCTGGTGTCATCACTACAAGCCAGAGACAAAGCGGCAAAGCAAGCAATGGAAGCATGCTTCGTCACATCCCCCTAAAAAGTTCAAAGCTGTGGCGTCAGCAGGTAAAGTGCTGCTCATCGTCTGTTACAGCGTCCAAGATCTACTACTTGTTGAATTCCTCGAACACAGAAGAACCATTAACTGGGATGTGTACTGTGAGACATTTCGAAGCCTACGCAAGTTCATCAAGAACAAAAGACCGAGGGCGCTCACGGAGGGTGTGATTCTGATTCCATGATAACGCACGACCACACGTCTCCAGGATCACACACGCGTAACTAGCCAAGTTCAAGTGGGAGCAGCTTGATTATCCTCCCTACACCCCGTACACGACACCCTGTGATTTCTATGTGTTTCGTCTCCAGAAAAAACATCTGAAGTAGAAGTACTTCAACTCGGACGACGAACTCAAAAATGCTGTGAAGGACTGGGTCTCGTCACAGCCACAGGAATTCTGGGAAAGAGGAATTCTTCGGCTCTTTAATCAATCGGATCGTTGTGCTTACACTTATGGTATATACTTTGAATAAAATCGTCATGTATACCTACAGTGTCGTTTTATACATTTTCATTCAAACACCCCTTGTATAATTACTAATTGCAATCGATTAATTTTTATCCATGCGATTTAATTAACATTAATTAAAGATAAATTCAAGTGTTAATAATCTACTGAAAATAGCGTCTGTAAGGCTGTAACTGTACAGTTCCCAATAGTAAATAAAAACGTAAGTTACGTTTCTATATCTGTTACGTTTTCCACTCCCCAAAAATGCACGATTTGACCAAAATTAAGAAAAGGCTTTTTCAGGTACTTTCAAATAAATGTTTAAGTCAAAAAAAGGTTAATTCAGATGAAAATTTGCTTTTCATTTGTTTGTTCAATATAAAGAAGTTTTAAAGGATTAATAATCTAAACATGTTAGAGAATCAGTTCAGAAAGACAATTATGTACTGACATTTTTAATTCTCTCAAAAAATTCAGATAAAATTTGATAGCACTTATGGCTGATATTATACAAAATGTTTTGCAGATAAAGTTAAATAAAGAAGACAGGGATGTTTCACGTTTTTGTTTTTGTTTGGCAAGGGGATCATTAGGATGGGGAAAATTTTAAAGACAAGAGTATTTTTCAGGGGGAAATCTATCCCCTTTTTCTCTTGCTATTCAGATTGAATATCATCTTAAAAGAACATAAATAATTATCTTGAAAAAGCTGAAATCTTAAAAGTCAATTTGTATGTTGGCGAAATCTTTGATGGTCAGCAAAATTTAGAACAAGTTTAGAAAGTGTAGAAAGTTTCGACGATGTCAGCAAGTGGCATACAAATTATGGAGAATTGAAAGACATTTTGGCATCTTAAAAAATTTTCTTCACAGAAGTCCCTAAGGCTGTACTGATTAAAGTGTTAGAAATTTTCCGTAACACAGAGGAGAATCATTTTTGTTTTGATACTTAACATTTGACAAATTTAATTTCATTGTCTATTGTTTCTGAACGTTTTCTATTAAAAACTGCAGGCTGTATATTAGATGATATAGGATTTTACAATCCATTTAACATCAGAATAAAATACTTAATTCTGTAAATTTGTCTTCAAAAATTTTTGAGAGTTACCATCTGACCTTTAATCGAAATTGAAAGTATAATATGAAGAAATAAAAAAAACTGAACCACCTCAAATTTTCCCGTTACTATTTGAATACTAGATACTTACGAATTATAAATTGAACAATTCAACATTTTGATTTCTAGTTTAAGAACATATGGATATGAGACTCATCTAAGAATATATTTGAACAAAAATACTTATCAATGGCTTTCGTAGCCTCCAAGGGTAGAACTAATCCTCTGAAATCACTCGCCCTTCTAGGATTAGAACTTCAATTCCGAACATTAAAAAAAAGAAATGTGGATTCCTTTTTTAGGCTCTCAATGCAAAATAAATGATAAAAAACAAAGAAAGAGAACTATTGGAGAAAGCAGAAGAGAAATAATACCATTCTGAAGCATTTAATACGCAAGTTATGTTTAGTTTACAATTGAATGTTAAAACTTTAAATGCATTTTTCTCAAGTTGAATTTTTTTCATTTGAGCGCATAATGTTTCAAAAACTATTATACTTATACACTAAAAATTTTGTAGTTGTAGTAAATATAATACATTCCTTGAACTGTATTTATAATTAATGTCTTATTTATAATATATATATATATATATATATATATATACTCATGAACAAAAAAAATTATCGCACCAAGAAGGAGTCGTCAAATTGAAACGAAATTTTACATACGTAATGATTACTTTGATAAAAGTAAATGATTAGAAAATCAAAGAAAAAGGATCATTTACTTCAGAGTAAAAGGCAAAAGAACGGAGTATTTAATACCCTGTTGAACCCCCTGTAGTGCGAATGCATGATGCGATACGATCGGGCAATGAGGCATTCAAGTTCTGCATGATGTCTTGAGACATTTCGCTCCATATTTGCTGTAACCTTGCCTCTAGTTCGTTCAAACTCAGAGGATGCCCAACTCGCCATTCCAAATGACCCCAGATATGCTCGATTGGAGACACATCTGGGGATCGGGCAGGCCAAGGAAGGGTAGTAACAGTGCGGAGACAGTCTTGGGATACCCTTGCCGTGTGAGACCGAGCATTGTTTTGTTGAAAAATGGCTCCTGGGAACCGTTGCATGAGTGGCAACACATGTGGCAGGATGTCATGGATATACCACTGGGCTGTCATGGTGCCACGGATCAATACTAGGGGAGACCGTGTATTGTAGGCAATGGTACCCCATAACATCACACCAGCTGTGGGAATGGTGTGTCGCTTTAAAGCAAAGGCAGGATTGAGGCGTTCACCACGGGGTCTCTACACACGAACACTGCTGAGATTGAATCTGGATTCGTAGCTAAAGACGACCCGGTTCCATTCTGCTGCAGTCCAGTTTCCTTTTGCGCGGCACCACTCCAAACGGAGGCGTCGATGAGTGGGCGTCAAAGGCAGCACAAGTAATGGGCGCCGAGATCCCAAATGTCCTTCAACCAGGCGCCTTTGTATCGTTCGAGAAGACACAGGGGCTCCTAGTGAAGGTGCTACCTGTGCCTGGATGGCGGCCGATGAAATATTTGGCTGTACGCGTGCATTTCTTACGATGTGGCTGTCTTCTCGACGACTGGTCTGTCGAGGGCGTCCTGACCCTGGTCTTCGTGTAAATGACATCCCTCGATCCTCACACCTCCTAACAACACAATCAGAGCGACGTAATTGATGAGCTACCCGCCTAGTTGACCATCCATCTTCCATCATCCCGATGATTCTCCTCCTCTCAAACTGCGACAGCTGCTCATATTGTCTTCGAAAACGGCGTAATGGCATGTCTACCTCAGCTCTTCCTTTGTAAATGATTCAGCACACTCAAACAATCTTTTGTTACCTGCTTTATGCTCCACGGAGAACGACGTTAAATACCCTCAATCGGTCATACGTAATGCGCAGTCACGCTGCATTTCTAAGCATTTACATATCTCCCCGACATGTACCATCATGCCAAGTTTCGTTACGATCCCGCAATTATTTCTTGCTGCGCTAATATTTTTGTCCATGAGTGTATATTCTTAAATATTTGATTCTTAAAAAATATTTTCTAAGATTTTATTTAATTTTTAAGAGATTCACATTAAAAAGGGTATATTTTTCTTTATAAATCACTTTACTGAAAGTCATCAAAATTATTTGTGCACAAAATATCTTGTAATGAAACCTACTCAAATTTCCAAAGAGAAAATTTTATTACATTCATGGGCTCATAATATAAAATACTAAGAATATATTTTAATTATTTTACATATTATAGAAAAAAAAATTAATAAAGAATGTGTAAAAACATCGATATAGTTTATTTATTTTTCATTGAATTATAGCAAGTTGAAAATTGTGTTACTTCAGCAATCGAGATAAATCTAACACCCATGAGAATCCTTAAGCAATTTCCAAGTAATTATTGATTACACACTAAATATATATGGAATTTGTATTTATTAGAACTGTTAGAAGTATAAAGTAAAGATTAAAACTGGAGCTGAGAAAAGGGAAAGTGCTTTCTTTGATATTACTTTTCAGATTACTTGTTTTAAAACTAAAACAAGCACAATCAAGAAATTTAAAGAATTTGCTTAGGATATTATAGGGAAAATAAATTTATTGCTATATCTAACAAAATGCTGTAGGGGTACATTATTATAGAATGAGAAATTAAAATACAATTATAAACTTAAAATCTAAATTAGAAATGTAGATTAAGGGGAAAAAAAGAGCCTTTAAATCTTAGAGGAAAGCGATAGGAGTCTAATCGACGTACAGCCGTATTGAAAACCCTAGTTGGGCCAATTTTCTTTACTGTCACTTCGAAGGACTCAATTGGATTTGACGGCTGTTGAAACTGGAAGACCGATTTAAACAATTTTCCGAAAGAAGGCTACAGCTGTCCCCTGGAGGGTGTTTGCAATCGAAGAGTTAAAGAGATAAATGGAATTTTAATGCTCACCAAAGAATACAATGCATTGTAATGGAAAGATCACAGGATTTGAAATTTAGAAGAATCATGCACATGATTTTAAAGTTCAGTTCCACTATAAAAAATTATAGTTCCTAGAAATTTTGAAGTAACGAAAAGTAAGGATACATATTGAGTCAGATAAGAAAATTTTAAGATAGAGCTTGTTAAGGAATTATCATTTTTAAGTCTTAATTTTATTCAGCAAACTTGCATTTATATTTTGAATAGAGAAAGACAAGGAAATAGTTATAAAGCGTTATTTTATTTTCTAAACTTTTATTTTTGCGAATTATAACTAATGAATATAAATCAGAAAATCAAAATTTGTTCAGCATAACCTTTGGGCATTTATCGTTTAGGCAATAAATAAACGATTAAACAAACATAAATGATGGATACAATAATGATTATCGCTTAAAATCTAAAATAAAAATATGAATTTCAGTTATTTACGATATTTACATAACTGATCGCTGAATATATTTTAAAAATTTTAATTAATGAGTAATGAATGGTTTTTCATTAAATATGAATGTTTATTCATTAATTGCATAATTAATTGAATATCATTTTAAATTTCCTTTTTCTGATGAAAGATTATCAAATGATATTCAAATAATTCATTCAGACGACTGAGAGTCTAGCCTTTTATTCTATATTTTTACAAAGTTTTATTGCAGTAGTGGAAATATTGTACAATGAGAACACTTTACATCAGTTTCCCTCGTTATATCTAGTGCAACATTCCATGATAAACTCTCTTTTGTACAGAAGGTGCTCTAGAATAAAATGAGTTTCGAAAGAGCAATATCCTCTAGTTCTTACAACCAACCAATTCTGGTCTTGAATTTATATGACAGCGAAAAAATTAGTATTTGCATGTACACTTTACTTTATAGTTTCAGTTAAGGGCTTTCATTTAAATTTGAAAATAACGGAAACGTTTCTCTGCTGTCATGTGGTTTAAGGAAACTTCTGGTAATAATTAAAATAAATATTCTACTAAGGGAATGGTATTCTAAATTACAAAATGGATTGAATCATATAAATCGAATCAAACATAACAAAAAGAAAAAATTAAATATGTTACAAATGCTTAAAATGCTAAGTGTTTTTTTTTAATGTAAGTGGGACAAATGGATAAATATTAAAGACATTTCAATTTTATGTTTAAATTTATTCTTAGCTATAGACAAGTGCGCGTAGAAGTTGAAGTCCATATAGTAATATATAATTAGTTGAGGAAATAAGTTATTTCAAATCCCTCGAGTTTTAAAATGTACTAATACAGAAAAGTGGATAAATGCATAAGAAAATCTAGTGGTTTATTTATAAATAAATAAACGACTAGATTTTTTTTTTACATTAAATCGAATTCGTCTTATATAGAAAAATGGACAGTAGTAAACTTTCCCGATACTAAATTTAAAGGAAATGTTAAATTATTAAATTGAATATATTTAAGCTAAATGTAATTAAAATTAAAGCAAACGATAAAAAATTGTAAAATGATCTGTTAAGCCAAGAGGGATCTTCCTGAAGAAATAGTCCCTAGAGGGCTAAAAACACGGCTGCCTCACAGCTGTCTGAAAATTCTGAATAATACTATTTATTTTCAGTCATATCTTGATTCCAGTTTCTTAAGGCAATGCATGAATCGATAAGTAAATAAAATACTTAATTTTCATATTTGTTTCACTTCAATCCAATAAATAAATTTGTTGAAATTTATTACGATATATTTTTGAAAATTGAGTTTATTAGTGGTGAAAGTAGGTATCAGAAATATATTACCTATATTTTATTTCAATCTAATAAAAAATTTGTAGAAATTTATTATCTCGTATTTTTGAAAATTAAGTTCATAACTGGTGAAAGCAGACATCATAATATATACTCAAAAACAAGATAATTTTTTGAATAGTGGTCAAGTACGTTATTTTTGGGTTAACTATGACAATAGCTCTTTAGGTGGCTAGTAAAAAAAACCAATAAGATCATTGTAATAAGATAAATCGTGTATTTAATTCATTAATGAATTATTGTTATTATCAAAGACTTTATATATATATATATATATATATTAGCATGATGAAATTATGCTGAAAAAAAAATTTTATCCGAAAAACAAAATGCTTAAGTTTCCAATTTCTTCATAGCTATCTAAGTAGAAAAAAGCTTGAAATAATATTTAAGCAAACTAAAAATTAATTTTCTCCTAATTAAAATAATACTAAAAAGAATATTCAATGTTTTTTTTTTATTTTATTTTTGCCTCTTTTTAGATTACTGCTTACGGTAATTCCTGCAGAGAGTTTAACCTTAAGACTTTAAGAAAACAAGAAAAAATCCAGTTATTTGGAAAAAAATTAAAGTGCTTCACAAAAAGAGAAACAACTAGGGAATTTTAACAAATCTGTAGTTATAAACTTAATTATTATTACTATCCATCGGGACACAAAATATTTTCTTTGAAAATTTCGCTATTCGCTTAGAATGTGCGTGTGTTTTTAATCCATTTTAGCTTATGTCTTTATTATGTTTTTTTTTTGGTTCTGATACATTTTTTACATCACATTAAAATATTTTCAAACTGATAAAAGGAAAACAAATGCATTCATGAGATAAAAAAAAGCTAATTCTAGTTTCTTTTTGAACTATAATGATTTCTTTTATTTATATTCGCTGCATGTATCAATAATTTCGAATTGCTTAGTTTAAATTTTCATCTTCTAAACATTCGTGTCACTTGTAATAGATATCAGTGAACAAATTAGGTTTAAATTTTTATTCTGGAAGAATTATTAAAAATTAAAAACCCATCTCGTCATTAATTTTAATATTTTTAGATTAACTTAAATAGATTTTTAAGCAAAGATAAATTTAAAAAACCGTAGCAAAATATGTAGTATCAAATTTTTATGTTGCGCTTCTTGATTTGATACTACATATCTTCTTCTTCTGAATTTGAAGGATTAGTTTAATTATTAAAATTCTATTCCACTTCACATAAAATGAGGTAATACATTTCATTTATAATCTTTTAAATAATTAAATATTTATTCCTTAAAATTAAGTTTTTGAATAGTTAATTTATTTTAACTCTGTGTAAGAATCAAGTTACGCATTTGATTCAATATAGTTTGTTAATTTTGTAGAAAAATAAATATTAATTCTAATTAAAAATAATTTACTCTCAAGTTTAATAAGATAAAAGAATCCGATTTCATTTACAATGTTATTTTCTTGGTACTCCTTAATTTTTGGATCAAAAAATAATCTATGGAAACGAAATAAAGATTTATATAATGAATGGTATTTATGCTCACTGTTTTTCATTATAATAAATACCTCTCCAGAGATGATCCTGCCTTAGAAATTCTTCACTCCTATCAATTCAATATTTTACCATTATTAATTCGATATTTCAGAGATGAAGTCAACCTATTTTAATAGCTTTCTAGTTCCATATCTTATAAATGATTTCTAGTTTCAAACTTGTTGCCCTCGCAGTTTTTCCCGCAAATTCTCACTTTATGTGGCTACCTGAAAAACTGAATCAGTCTCTAAGTTTTTATGTTCATAAATAAAGAACTCCAATTTAAATTATGATAAATAAAGATTTTTCTGGGATTCAAATAGTTCTACTGAATTTCATTTCTAACGTCATAAAGCGCTGTAAATATCAGATGTCTTATCTCTAAATGCTAAGAATCTACATAAAATTCTTAAAATGACAACGTATTAGCAAATAGTTTAGTATATGAGGGCACCTGTGACAAACAGACCGTTGAATGCGGTTGACATTTGCCTGGTTAAGCTTCAGAAATTCTATAGAATTACATGACATTATCGAAACAAAAGCTTTAAAGAATGCTAAGCAGCTCTTAATGCACTTGACTTTAATTCAAATGTTCTAATTGTCTACGATGGGGTATTTTTGAGTTCATTAGCTGGAATTATTATTTCTGTTCGTACAATCTTACGTAGTTCGAAGTAATCTGTAACATTATATTAGATGAAAATTACGTTTTTATGTAAGAAAAGAGGTCTAAATTCATTAAATAAATTAATTTTGTAATGAAACCATAGAGAGATTCTCGAATGTTTACTGTAATTGGCATGTTGAGGGACATAATAATGTAGAAACATACTTTCTTTACTTTTCTTGACTTAGCGAACATTCTCACACATTTCACTTATCTTTGAACTTCAGACAAGATGAAACTTGCAACTTTTTAACAAATAATAACAGTTTGTGTTATTCTTTTAAATTCTTTCACGTTTTCTTGGTAATCTACGCAGTTTACTGCTAACGTATCTAATCACCTAGTGGCACTCTTAACTTAACTGTTGCATTAGTGTTGTCCTAAATCCTGAGATAAAGAACAGACCTGGTTGTGTAACAACAGCAGTTATTTATTTACTATTTTTACTGACGAGTGCCAGCTTGCTTACTTACACACAGACATTGAGGGAGTTGTATGAGTAACGTACTTACCCTCGTCCTTCACTAGACACCCCCTGAAGGGTTAAAGTTAAACACTGGAGATAACAGTAAGAGTATCATAATTGTTCTAATAGGCATCTAGATTTATCAACTTTTTTTTATTTTTTATTGTAGATCAGATGCAATGTATTAGTAATTCAGTTCTTTTATCCTCTAAAAATGTATCTTAATTTAAATAAAGTTTTGTAAATAATTTTCTGCTAAATCTTCATTTTACAGGAAAGATTCCACTAAATTTTTCAGTCCCCATCATAGAATAATATGACATAAATAATTCATATGATAATGGTATCCTTATTAGATAATAAAATACAATAATCGAGAAGAATGTCAGCAAAACGAACCCTGGAGTAATGTTTTTTATACTATATAGAAGAATATTTAATCATTCTCTATTGAAATATTATTTAGCGTGATTTCTAGGTTTGTCAAAATATAATAAAAGTATCCAAATACTAATCATTTGCCCTTTCAAGATTTATAAAAAATCTTTTTAATGAGGTGAACAGTAAGAGCCTGATCGTTTTGCTTGACAAGTAATCGTATTTTATTAATTTGTTTTCTTTAATAACACATTAAAATATACATAATATATAATGATTTTAACCATTTACAACATGCAAAAGCTTTTAGAACTGTTTTGTTAAAATTATTTGATTTGATTTGATTTGATTTATCATATTTTTAAGCCTATATATAAAGAAACACTAAAAAAATGAAATTGGAAGAGGTGAATAAAAATAAATGTGATATTTGATGCTGTACACATTTTTCTGGAGCTTTTTCGTGTTTGGAAAATATTTTTTCCTATTGATACATTCCACGATTTCAATTAATATAATAATTGTTTTCTTGATTAATGAATGCTTACTAGAGAGAGAAGATAACTTAATTAACAAACAAATATTACAGAATAAAAGTTAAGATCAAATTTCATTGAAAAAATCTGGAGATAGAAAAGAGTTTAAGAAAAAGTATAAAACACTGTATGAAATATTAGCAATCATTATGTCAAACTGTTATCCAATTTAATCTTTGTGATTAAGAAAATATTTTAATGTTATCATGATCAAGAAAATAAAAACGTAAATCAAGAGAGCCTCTTTGGTATATATTAAACTTTCAGCTTTGAATATTTGAAGAAAATGTTCAACAAATATTTGAAAAGGGACCACAATGTTGAATAATGAAGAACATCTACAAATATTTAAGGAAGAAAACTGTTTATTGAAGTTTCCTAAAAAAAATTCTAAGAAGCAAAGGAGTTTTCTTAGACTCAAAATAAAAACGACCATTTTTTTCCTAGCAATATTTAATTTCTTGTAGGAGTAAAAATTGAAGAACCTATAAATGTAATCTCGTGAATTTCAATGATGATGCTGAAATTTATTTTAAATACATTTTTTTCTGCTTAAAATATTCTTTTTAACCCTTTACGAACATAATGATCTTGGATACAATTGATAGTTACTTTAGGTTGAATAATCAGTAAAGAGAGGGAAGCCTTTTTTGCATCATCAGTAGTTATTCTTTTTAAATTCATATTTTGAAGTACAATATATAGTGTGAACTCGCAAGTGCGTGACTGTGTACATGTGGACGTTTATTGCATTGTTTAAACTTGGGCGCTATAAAACTTGACTTATCATGTATGTGTAAAATTATCCTTTTTTTTTTAATATTAATTTTGATATTGATGTACATCAATTTCTACATGATGCCGTTGCTAATACTGGAATTGCTGATATTTTGAAAGACCTTGAACGGCTGGTGGTGATCATTTTAACTACAATATGAAATCGAAAGTAAATGTTTGATTTTTAATGAAAATATCATTACAAAGAATTAAAATAAGTTAAACATTTTAAGCAATTTAAAACATCTGCAACATTATTAAGAGTGAAATTTGAATACATAAAACTGATTGAATATTTATTAACGTTGTACATCGCAGAAACGCGAAAGCTGTTAAAGAAGGACGTCGCATTATTGAACCTTGGTCAAATGAAGAAGATATCTGAGTTGGCACCTACCTATCCAAATTTCTGCACCAAACCAACGGAAGAACCTCGGACTTTAGCAAATTTAACGTGGAATTAAGTAAAACACCTTTGTTTTCAGGAGGAAAATAAACTTTGTATTATTACTGAACACTTATTTCTTACTGCAGATTTTAACACATTACTTTACAACAAAAATTTAATACACTGTTTTTGTGACATTTTCCAGAAATGGATTTAACACCTGAGGTTTCAACTTCTTCGATTTTTTATGGGTATCAAGGCCATTGAATGATTTTGATTACTCGTGGTGTTAGAAAAGTGGGGAAAATATTCAGGTCGGGTTTTTTTTTGAAAACACTGTGACATTCTCAGTTGGTTAAAAAGGTAAAAAAATAAAAGATCTTCGAGAAATCTATAAAAAGTTGCATGCTCTATGTAAAATCTAGGAATTTATATTTGCAAGTAATATTGCTAGGAATTTTATTTATATTATCTAAAGGAGTTTTTAAAAAAATGCAAAAATAGGATCCTTGAAGTCGATCGCATCGATACAACTGACTTATTCGATTAAGAACATCTAAGACACACTTACTGAAATTGAAAGAAATTATCCTTTTCTGAATATGCTATTTTTGAGATTATCAGCTACCTTAATACTTCTATGCATAACGCTCAAAATGTAGTCTCCTCTTTTGTTTATACCGGTAAACAATAACTGTTTCTTGGAGGTTCACTAGAACCTTGATAGACTCGCTTGGGTACTATATCTTTGTAAATCAAGGGTAGCTCTGTTCATTTTAGACACATTGTACCAACAAATCCTTTTGCCAACAAAGTATCCTCTTGCTTTTGAGATATAAAACCAGTGGCTGTTGTGTTTTCCCTTCTCTTAAAAATAAAATTATCCATTATTTTCATGATGACATATTCACCAAGCTTCACATTTTTGTTCCCTAAAAGATAAATTTGTCCCATTTAAGTAGAGTTTAATGTGTTAATTTATCATCAAACCACGGGAATATAAATTTTCTTTGAAATTGTTTTGCGATCACATCACTGAAAACAGGAGGGGTCCACTGTTTTTACCGTAACTAGTTCGAGTCTAGAATATTACATCGTCTTTTTGTATGAACTAGTGCAAAAAAAGCATCCAATTATTGTAAGTAAATGCCCCATGAATCCAATTTTATTTGATGACGAGCCTTTTCAATCTAACGTTTTTGAATATGATTCAATATGACTTCGGAAAGCAGCGAACACCAAGGTGGAACTTTATTTCCTCCTATATTTTCACTAATATTCAGAATAGATCCTATTTTATTTCTTTCATTTCATTTCATGAAGCATATCTCTAAAACATAACAGAGCTTTCATCTGGAAATTGCAATTGAATTACATCTGAAGTAAGAAGAGTGTCTGAAGAGCTGTCGCAGATATAAATTTAACTTATACTAAAATTTCATGCATATCAACTCAAAATAACACAACTCTACGAATTCTTATATACGAATAATTAAAAGGTTACTTATCTGATCTGAAGAATCGAATTACGAGAAAGCTGACGGGATGAAATAGTAGAGGAGGATTCCAGAAAACGTTATTAATCTACTAAGATTAAATTTTCAATTTATTTTCATATTATAATAACACGGAATACTGCACATAACATATAAGACTGGAAAGAAACTATTTACAAGTTTTTAATCGATGTTACATCGTTCAACCCAATATACAGTCGGAAAACAAAATGAAAAAAATTGTTACGCACGCACATGAGTTTCAGGTGCGTATTCATGCATTTCATGCGCATGCGTGAAATGAATCTCCAATCATAGGCGGGAAGAAGAGCGCGAGAAGAAACAAGAGCCAACAATATGTTGCGTGTGATTTTCATCATGCATTTCTTCTGAGAAGTTAGAATTTTTTTAAGAATTTCGCTTTCAAATGGAATTTCGAAATCTAAATCACTATTTTTGTTACCATCACTGCAATTTTCATCCATCAAGTTGTTGAAAAAGTTCTAAACGTTCATCAATATTCGGTCTATTTGAACCAGGTATTTAAAAAGTAGTTGCTGTACACATGTAATTGTCAATACTTGAAACAATGTTAATGACTCTCTTTCATTTACAATGGCCCTGAAAATAAGAACATGTACAAGTGGAATTAAACACAAATGCAGGGTAGAATAAAACGAGGGTATTTCAATATGACAGGGCTCAAATCTCTATGGTTCTCTTTTTGACCTAGTTGGACATTCTAGGTAAAACATCAATTTATACACTTGTTATTCAATATTGAAAAGAAACTCTATCATGTATTTAAAGATCTTAAAAATATAATTATAATCATGAAATTTCAGTGAGCTGACATGTGCGTTTAGAATAATCTTTACTAAAAGTAAGTTTGGGGTGAAAATGACCGATCTTGTCATACTAGCGTTTAGTTGCAGCTTAAATGATTGCACTATTACAACTTTTTTGTAAAATACTTTAAATTGTTTGCAAGATGTAAGTATAATTTAAAAATTTAACTTTTTGTTTTGGTGAGTATTACTCAATATTTGCAAGCATGTCTTATCTCATTTCTCAGAACTCCTTCATAAGATTAAATTTAATTGCACAATATTGTTCGATTAATCTATCTATTACTATTATACGTTCTATTATATCTGTAACCGATTTAAAGAAAAAAATGTTTTTTCATAATACAAACAAAAGTAATGTTCAGGTTCTGTTTAAAAGGATTTAAAAATTGATGCCGTTTAAGTTTGATTCTGAATTAAATAAAAAAAAATTAGTTTCTTTTATTATTATTACTTGTAAACTTAATTGTTTTGTTAAAGTTAATAAGTGATTTTTAGGAGTACATAATAATGTTTATTATTGCATCACATTTACCTCTATTACTGGGTCCAATAAAAGCTGGAAGGATGAATGAAGTTGATCCTTGCAAATAAGAGAGACATTCAAAATCAGTGCAATACTTTTATCAGTTTAATAAACTTTCGGAAAGAGAGTAGTTTAAAAAAATTCATTTCATTTTAAGAATGCGATTACAATAATAGTAAAATATATTCTGATTTGTATAATATATTATATAAGTGCATGAAAATGGGTCGCTATAATAATCAAACTATTTAAATATTTTTGTATATTAACTCCAGGTTTCAAATAATTTTTTCTATTTTTAAAGTTAAACTCTTTTTGACTCCCTAGTGACTCAGAAATAAGCATTAAACTATTCTTAAATAATCAAATATAAGGGAAAACTTTAAATAAGAAATATTTTTTAAAATATTATACTTAAACACACCGTAAATACATATTTTATCCTATATAAAGAAACCTACAAGCATTTGTTTAATATTTCTTTCAAGAATTTTATTATTTTAAGTCCATAAGACTATTCTAGTATTTAGAATCTCATAAAAATTACTAAATTTTTAGGTGAATGCGATGAATCTTATATAATTGAAAATAATAAGTACGTTGTTCACACATCGTCATAACGCTTTCCTACATAATATTTGGACCACGTTTTTGTTCTTTTTTTTTTTCACAAATATGATCAGCAACAGCATTTTTCTTTGTGTTATACATGTTAGAAGAGTAGTGTTAAAATTACAGAAATAATATTCAGGCAAGAAAAACGAGTTCTTAGCAAAGACGATAAGTTTTACAAAATATTATTTTTATCATACTCATTGGAAATAAAAAGTTGATAAATATAATAAAATTTTCCAAGCATTTTTAATTCCTCCGTAGTATTGTTAACAGAAAGGAACTGTAATAATAAAATTTATCGTTAATATCTACTGTTACTCTTAGGTTAACGAATCTTTAATTTTAATTTTATGTTATGTTCGAATAAAATCGATTTTACCTTTTCTTAAAACAGTAATTTTAAGCAAATTTATAAATTATCTCGATTTTAATAATTTGTCATTTTCATTGTAAAATTATAACTGATTAATTATTAATTTATCCTTTGAGTGCTAAGAATTTTACAGATAAGCAAAATAAATTCCTATTTCTGTAAGAAAAAAAAAAACTTCCATTTTTTTACTTTTTAAAATTGCTTTCATTATTTTGCTTCAATATATTTTTTGTTGCTGTTGCGCCAAGGGACATTTTTATAAAATTAAGTTAGTTTATGAGTGGAATTTTTCATCACTTTTTGAATTTTCGTTATGTATTTATTTCCATTACACACACCTTTCTTATGTATACAATTGTCTCTGTAATTTAATTCGTAAACGTAAATTAAGAACTATAATTAAAGTTTTAATAATTATTATTGAAGGTAATGTAATTAAAATTTAAAATATTTGAATACGTCATACAATGTCTTAAGAATTTGAATATTGTCATTTTATGTAAATTTTATTAGAACAAAATTAGATTTCTTTTTATTTGTAAAAAACAAAAATTAGAATAAAGGAATTCTAAAAAATTATGATAAAATAACTAAAATGGCTTAAAATTATTAAGAAAAATAAAAATGATGATAAAAAAAATAATTGAAACTGCAAGCTTTCCTTTCAGGAAGATTTACAATTTCTTTTAATTTAAAATTAACTTTAGAGATACAAAGGTATTCCCATTTCTTTTTTTACACGATTTTTCCCCGAAAAAAAGAAGGAATGATTAACTATTAAATTGCTTTTTAATAGATAAATGGAAGCAATTTATTTTAATGTATTTAAAACTTTTTTGGCTCTCTTTGAATTTATTTAACAGATTATTATTTCCTTTATCTCAGTATTTTTCAGCTCAGTATTTTTTGTGTCATATAAAATATGAAAATATATATACTATGATTTATTTTTGGAAAAAAAATATATGTATCAATTTACAGAATACGTGGAATTTAGAAAAATAATATAATTCATAGAAAACTTTGAAACTCTAATGATAGTCCAATTCAGACAATTTCGAAGTATTTCAGACTCATCATTCAAACTCAATTTTTCGATAAATTCATCAGGTTCGAAAGATTAAAAATAATCTTCCACGTTCGTCGTTTAATTATTGGAAAACAAATTCTGTAATGACATAACTGAAACAAAAACATCATTAATAAGACTTTAACTCATTAATATGTAAAAAATGGTTTGAAAAAATGATTAAATTTGTCCTCATTTGAATGATAATATTTTCATTATGCAAATCAAAATAAGATGAAAAGCAAACGGATTCTAAACTCCTGAACAGGAGATATTGTTAAAAAATATGTAAGTAGTTAATATTCTATCATTATCAAAAGGAAGCGTTCTAATTAGGCAATATTTCAATTATATAGTTGAGATCTAGCACTTTCCAAAGACATTTCGTTTTGAGTCTATTCATATCGCTTAAGCGAAAATTTTTGTATAGTTTTGAATTCAAAATGCACTTTAAAATTCAAATTTTAGTTCAAAGTTCTGATAGAACTAATATCTTTATATAATAAAAATCACAGGAATTTTGATTATTTTGATAATTTATTTAAAAATTTCGGGACTGAAAATATAGTTTTTTGGAAAATATTTTTGGAACAAAAAACATTGTAGAGCTTAAGATTTTTTTCTTACCTATTAATGCTACCCTTCAAATATCCATGTGTATTATTTAAGAAAATTGAGTATGAAAAATATGAAAACATTATTTGAAATCTGAAATCATTGAACTTAACGTGATTATGTATGAAAAAGGAGAAAATATTTAAAAGAGAAAATGTTATGTGTGTCTGTGTTGTATTGATTGTGAGCAACATAAATACATAATGAAGAACATTTTACTAAATTTCATGAAGATTCGATAAATGTAAGAGAATTCAAACATTTTGAGTTTCGTATTCCACTAAATACCAAAGAGTATTTCGCTCAAAAAGCTAATTGTTTCTTAAGTAATCTAATGTACACTGTAAGACAGTAAAAATTAACGTTTCACGAGGGAGCTGTTAATGTGTGACAAAAAAATGAGTTGACAGAAGGAACATGTACAGAAAAAAGAATTAATGTAGTTTCAGAAAAATGGAAGGATTTATTCCAGAACTAGATCTCTTTATCAAATAAGAAAGTTTATAAGTCACGTTACTCAAACTCTGGATTGATCTAAATTAATATGACAGTCAAAATGTCTGTTATATGTGAATTCGAGATATCGATATTCGACAGCAACAATGTCAAGTCGATGGATTCATTCCCATTCGTATTGACGTTGCTCTATGCATGATTTTCTCTTCACTAACCTTGGGTATTTTGGTAACTATCCTAAATTGTTACAATTATTATGATTGTAATAATGTTTTAATTAATGGTTGCATAAAATTTCAACTCCTTACCAAACTAATGTAACTTAATTAAGCAAATTAAATGAAGATAAGAATTGTAATTAATAGAATTAAAGACAGGGGATACGTAAACAAAGTAAAATTGAAACAAATAAGAATGGAGATAGATACTAACGATAACCTGATAGATTTGTATAAGTTAATTGAAGTGATTAATTGTAATAAATCCTTTATAGTAAATTCGGTTACAAATGTCTCCTGAATAGAACAATAAAAATCGATTCTGCTATATTCAAGACGTGTCTCATTCGGTGCGAGTAAGTTGGTAATCTAAGACTTTATTGTTTAATTATAAGCTAGAATTAATGTGAGCTAAGAGGAATTCAAGAGAGAATGATAATTATATTCTGTAAAGATAGTTAATACACTATTTTGCCTTTTTCCCAACATCTTTTCACTTTTCTTTGCTGACTATTTAATTAAACATTATAAAATCTCTAGAGTTGAATAATGAAAGACAGCCGTTACCATATCAAAATATGAAAGAATTGTGCCAATGGATTGAGAGATTAGATAGACTAATCATACAATTGTTCGATGTTTGGGTTGAAATGATACTGAAATTAGACAATGCTGACAATAGTAGGTAAGCAATGGCAGATTTCAGCATTAATACGACAGTGTTCCACCTAGAGCTACAACAAAATGTGAAGACTGAGAGATCTCTCAGCCGTTTGATGAGTGACCCGAACACAAATTACCAACAGGATTCTTGACATACGTCAGAGAAAGAGCATTATACATGCATCGCATATTTCGCTTACCCATATATCTTATACATCGTCGAGTATGATTACAGTGGTGCCTAGCTCGATCAGCTTAATATAGAGCTTAATTGGTACAAATAGATTTTACTGAAAAGTTTAATTTCTGTGTCCTGAAGACCAGCGATAATTATGTCTGAAGATATGCAGTTGTAACGTTGGGCTTTTAATGATTTTCTCTTCACTAACCTCGAGGACTCCATAGTAAATTGAATTGCATAAAATTACTAATTCTTTCCAACCCAAATAAAATATGATTAGATAAATAGATGAAGGTGGAAAGGAAAGGAAGTGAATTAGAAGTATTTATACACAAATGAAGCAAAATTGAAAAAGGAAATAGAAAATAATGTCTGGCTAATATATAATTGGAAGTTGTATAAAATCATTATAGTTAATCTTTAGAATTGAATCAAATCTAAGTTGAAGTGTTTTGATAAGATTCGTCCGTTTGTGTAAAGTAATTGAAATAGAACGAGGGAATTGGTAAGTTAGGAGTTTACTAGTTAATCCTAATTTAGAATTGATGAGTTAAGTGCTATTCGAAAGAGGGAAAAACCTTAAATAGCCTTCAGTGATAAATAAAGTATTTTATATCGTTCTAACGAATCTTCATTTGTAATCTAGCATGTCTGCGTTAGAACGGTATCTTAATTATTACGGTTTTTAATATTAAAAAAATCAAATTATCAGTTATTTTTGTTTAAATATTCTTATCACAATATATTTTAGATGAAGTTTAATAGCCTTTCCCAAAGTCTTTTTTTCCAATACAAACATTCCGTGTAAAATTTCAGTGTAAATGTGTATGTAATTGTATGTATACATGTATTCTATTTTTTTTTTTTTTTTACTGCTGTCCAAAATTATGAGACTCGTTACTTTTTTATTTGACTCATAATTTATCAGTTTATAATTTTTACGTTAGAGTTTCTTATGAATTACCTAGCCAGAGATGGATCAAAACTTCAAGGACTTCTATACTTTGAAATGATCAAACACCAGAACATGTCGTATAATTGTTCTTAAATTGTGATTATTTCTTTTTCTATGGATTCACCTTATCGAATTATTTTTGCGATTATTGATAGTACTTTCATAGATACACTTAGGTGTCTCAGAGTATATAGATGAAGTAAATACTCACTTTAAGGTGTGTATAGAACTTAATACAATGAACAACACCCAGTAATGTAGGTGTTTAATATACTAAATAGCCTCCAGCAATGGGAGATTTTAATGCGATAAATAAATTCCAGTAATGTATTTATTATGCTAAATAACATATGTTTACTCTCTAGAAAAATTAAGAGATTAATCAGTCATTTTAAATGAATCTATAGATGTTTCCATGAATATAAACAAAGGTGTCTATCGAAGTTTCGGTATTCCGTCAAATGTCGTATAAAAGTCAATAAAAGAAGCCTTTTAAACAAAGTACCTCATAAATGCAACAAATGTTTATATATTGTCATTCATAAATGGAAGGAAATATCATCACATCTGGACTGCAATGCAGGATTATTTCAGATTAACCTAAAAAAGTGAAAGAAGTACTGCTATCAGGAAAAAAAATTCTCAGGAAATTACCACCTTAGGGTAAACGAGCATTATCTTCCTGGAAAATGACCCCTGTAGACGTTTCACATAAGGCTAGCAGGAGAAAAAAAATTAGCTTCTCTAAACATTTGCAGATCGATGCCATTAGTGTAGATACTGATAGTAGTTGTATGTTACATAAATATTCAGAAAAATGGTCTTGCCATCTCAGTTGACAAAAGGATTGCAATCATTAAATGATTTACGTGGGGCATCGAGAAGTTTTAATTATTACTAAGAAATAACCTAGATATCTGGAAAAAATTTATTCAGCATATTAACTTATACTTATATACATAATGTTGCAAATTACAGCTATTAATATTGATTTGTGTGTCTTCAGGAAGCCGTAGATTAAAGTAACCCACAGTAAGAAGAAGATAAGAGTTCCTTCTACTCAGCTTTACAAAAACAGCCTTCGGAAAATCAGAAGCGCTGAGAGAAATGTGTAACTTTCAATGGTGACTATATAGTACTTGTGTGTGAAGAGTAATAAATAAAGTTTAATTTTTTATATCGATTAATTTAGTATCAATTAAAATTTTAGGATATCCCGAGATTATTAAAACTTAACTGTATTGTATTTAATTTCAGTCTGAGGCTTCTTGAAACTAAACAAACAAACGCATTAATAGTTTTAATTTACAACATTATGTAAGTAAGGATAATTAATATATAGAATTTTTATTTTGGTATCTTCATTAATTCTTGGTAATATTTAAAACATTATGATACCATCATCTTAGTGACGGTCTATCCTGGACCTTATAACTATCTTTTTTTTTTTTTTTTTTTTGAAGAAATCATTTCAGTATTTGACCGTTCTTGCTTAAAATATGATATTTTGCTAGTGAAAGACTAAATACCATATGCAATTAATTCATAATTCTTGTATTTTTAGGTGGTGTTATATTTAGAAAAAAAGTTTTATGCGAATTTCTCAGAAAGAAATTATCCCATGAAATTACTTCCAATCTCTTTAGTGAAATTATAAAAGAAATTATCTAGTGTTTATTCTTAGATGCAAATACGTTTAATGCGTAAACGCATTTACATTTAAACTTTTTTTGCCAAATGTAATATCACACGTTCCTTAATGAAACTCAGCCCGTCATTGATTCATATATTTATGAAAATTGAAAACATAAGACAATCTTCACTATCCTTGAAATACAAAACTTCACATGAACTATTGTTATATTTGTGTGTGTGAGTTTTTGTGTCTGAAAACGTGAGTGTTATATGACTTAGTGATAACATTATTCTTTATTCGAAATTCATTATTACATTTGGAATCAATAATGATGAAGAAACAATATTGCTGCTAACTCCAAACTAATTTTTTGAGTAAAAAAACTTTTTAAAAGAGAAACTAAAAAGAACTGTTTTATGTAAGAAAGATTTGAGGGGTCTCAGGACTCTTAACACTTGTCCGTGTATCGAACAAAATATCATTTTTCAAAACAGTGTAATTTAACAATGAAACAAAGCAGACAATTGAACCTTTTACCAAATAGTATTCATATTTATTTACATTTTTTTCTCAAGATTTAGAGAATTTTTTAAAAAGTTATAATGAAAAATAAATTACACATTTTTTTCAAAATTAAGAAAATCTATATTTTGCTGCGCGCAGGATTCTGAAGTACATTATTGATTAAAATTTAAAAAAGTGCAATGTTTTTTTTACCTAGCAAAAAAAAAGTTCATTTTTAAATTTATGCATACTTTTTAAAAAATTTAGAGTAAAAAATTTTAATACAATTATCAAAAAAAATATGAAATTTTAAGAAAAAATCCAATTAAAATTCATATAAAATATTTTTTGTTAACAATTTGTATAAAATTTAATCTATAAGTCAGAAAGAAATCTTTTTTAAACATGTACATAAAATTTCACACTGATACCTTAAATAATTTCTGAGAAATCCTGTACGTAAGTTAAAAATTTTTGTTCTGAGAAAATTGAAGATTAAGTTGATCAATTACAATAAAAGAATTCAAATCAAAGTTTAGTTTTTTCTCAATAACTCTGGGAGTTTTCGAAGTATCGTTATAATTTTGGTACCAAAAAGAACAGATGAGGCTTTAACATACATTTTTTTTTAAAAAAAATCAAATATTTTGAGGTTTAAGGGTCCTGAGACACTTTAATCATTTACAACAAAAATAATAGTTTCTATTGTAACGTTAGGTGATTCGCAAACATTCCCTCCATTAAAATCTGGGTGTACTTTCTGATTTTATATCTAAATTTCAAACTCCTTTATCAATCGAATGAAACACGAACACGATAACGCAAATTTACAAGTAATAAGTGTGGTGAATGAATAGAAGAAACGTATGTATCTGCAAAGTCAGGATGAATGTAGAGAAAGATGGAAAGTTAGAAACAAGTTGTTGGAAGTTAACGGTTTGAGGATAGTGATTAATAACGAGCAGTTGTATTTGACGTGTGTAAATTTGTATTCATAACTGACGGAATGCTTAGGAATCTTCTAGCGTAAACGGTCGTTGGTATAGAGGCTCGAATCTCTTATCGTCATGAATTAACTATCTCGTACTCGAGTGAGTTAATTCATGACGTTAATACATGACGTGTGATTTTTTAATATTGACATTAGACTAGATCACAGACGCGTTGAGGAAGAATAGACTGAAAAATCATATTTCTTCACAATCATAACATGACGATTAATAAACTGAGTTAATTCTTAACCGATCATTCTCATCATTAAATTGTGAACTTCTTATCTCATCAGGGTCTGTTTACGTTTAGCAACATGACCACTGAAACGAACAAAAGGGAGGCGTTACAGTGTAAACCGTTTGCAGCATATTTTGTGCAATTGATATTTAAAGATTAAGGGGTTATTTAGTAGCTTTCGCACTATTCAATAATATGTTTCTCAAAGCATTAATTTTAAAAACTTACTTTAAATTTAGACTTTAAGTTAATACTTATCCATCTGTTCCCAAAAGGCTAATATTTTATAGCATATTTTATTCATGAAAAAAAATTACATTTTATCTAATGAATTGTCTTTAATTCCTTTTTAAAGAAATAAAACCTATAAGAAACGGTAAAAAATATATGCATAATTATGTTTGTACAATTAAAAAAATATATGGTTAGCTTAACATTTCTACCCTTTACGAATCACTATATAAGTTTAAGGATATTTTGCTTTGATTTCTCGAAGGATTTCTTAAAATACAGTTTAAGAGTACATAACAGACTGTTTTAAATTAAAATTAAATTGAGTGTTGCTACTTGTCTCCACATTACATAAAATTAGTGCAAACAACGTATGAAACAGAAATTTAAATATTTTACAATACTTCTTAATTTTCTTCTGATTTTCCCTCATTCAAACTAAAAATATTTCAAACAATGATTTTTCTTTGGTAAGTGTAGAAATTAATCAGCATAGAAAGGGAAGCTGTTTTAATTTTATCTTTATTTTCAGAAGAAATGATGTAATAATTCTTAAAAATTCAATTAAACAGCCAAAGAAACCAGAAATGTTTCAATACATCGTAATAGATTATTTCATGTTCTTGCCACAGCTGAGCAATGAAATGCCTAATTAAAATTTGAAAAAAAAAAAGTATTTTCATGACACGATGAAATTTTTCAAAATGGACATTTATTTTGTTTTCTTTGGCCTAATTACTTTAGTTCTAAAAGATAAAAAAAAAAAAAAAAACTTTCATTCCAAGTTTCATTCCGCAGCAAAGCAAATGAAAAATTAGTTTAAATTATTGCTTTCTTAATCGTATTTTATATGCTATTTTTTGCACCTAACGTCACAATAAGACACCTGACAAATATATATAGTATATCATTAGAATTTAATAATATTTAATTCTGTACTTTTTATGTCATGAAACTTCAAAAACACCTTAGAATTCAAGACACCTTCGATTCTGAGAGATGAAAAATACTTTTATCATAATATCAAATTTATTTATAAGCTGTTCTAAAGTTGTTTACGATATTTCAGATACATTTTCCTATCCTGAGAAAGATTTTTAAAAAATTCTAAGAGTCTTACTATATTTTTTCCATCAGAGCTCACCTAAACTTCTATATAAGCTTAAATGACCATTTTTGAGCTATAAAAAACACTGCGATCAATAAAAAAATGGTTAAATGGATAAGTCAGTTTTTTCTCTGTTATACATAAATAATTTTAAGAGAAACCGTTCTCAAAAACTTCTTTATAAATGCAAATTAACTGGCATTGTAGTAGAAGAAAACTTGAAAGAATTTCTTTTGAAATGTCTGCACTTAATTAACGTAAAAGGAGAGTTTCATCATTATTTCCTTTTGATTAAGTCAATTCGCTCTTTTCAAAAAAAATTAAAGAATGAAATTCTTGTTCTGTTTCCTTCAAAGAATATTGATATAAGCTTTAATTTAATTAATTATCATTTCATAGAGTCTTTCTTTTCTCCTTTATATTCATATAAAAATTTAACAATAAATCAAAAGTTATTGTAGTAAATGGTTTCAAATGTTACTATTAAGAATAAGTAGATTTATGTGCAGAGACAGTAGATTTATGTGAGCCATTATATTTATTCGATAAATATCAAATAATTTTTTTTTCTTTTTAGCCACCTAAGGGGCTATAGTTTTAGGTGGGTCACTTTTGGAGTACCAGTATACTTTTAATTTTTTTTTTGCTACAATTTAATTATATTTAGCTTAAATATAATCAATTTAATAATTTATCGTTTGATATAATTTTAATTACATGTAGTTAATATAATGTTCAATTTAAAGATTTGTCGTTTGCTTTAATTTTAATATCGGAAAAGTTTACTATTGTCTATTTCTCGATATGTCATCGTTTACTTTAATTCTTATATATTTAAAGGAGTAATTTAATAACAGTTATAAAAAAAGAGCAACACAATACATAGAGCTGTTTTTCTTCTTTTTGTTTTGCAATGGTGATTATGTTATTTTACTTCAACGTAAGTTGAATCTGATTCAAATTTGGCATTAATTATATTTATTACTCTATTTTCCTAGCTTTTTGAAATAGTCTAAGTTTTTAATTTCTCATTTTCATTTGCATACGTACGTTGATAAAGTTATAATTTGATAACTGTTTTAATAGTAATGTCGAAGCAATGTTTCGTTTACAGAAAAAAATAATAATTATTATGTTTTTATTTTCATAAACGTAATATCCTTTTAAGATGTATTTAACAATCCTTGTAAGATTCCTTCAGAACCCAGAATAGGAATGTGATATCGCCTATTCACAAGTAAATAATTTAATAATTATTTATATTTAAAAGCATTTTTAAAAGTTTTTATTAAAATAGAAGGTCTCTTCAAAATATATGAAAACAAGTCTCTTCACTTATAAATAATAAAATGTTCACAAAATAAGAATCAATTAATCATTGACAATCACCAATCCATGTTACTTATGTTTAAAGAATCGCCCCAAATATGAACATGACTGTTGAATCAAGTAATGTGTGTAAAGCCCTAAAACACTAGTTCACTTTTTATATTTATTAATCACTATATACAGCTACTAAATAAAATTAAAATGCATGAACTATTACAGTCATGGATTCGTGATAAACTTCCTCTAAATTACATTGCGTTTATGTTGTCTTCGTCTTAAAAACTCCTTTCACACCCCATTTGGGGAAATGCAACAAACTTAAAAAAAATGTCTAAAATAATACAAAAATACGGAGAATTGTCTCATAATATTTTTAAGTTCATTTGGAAAAAAAATAAATTTTGGATTACGTTTCACATTTTGACAAAAAATAGAATCGCAATTGTTAATAACCAAATAAATAAATAAATCATAATGTATTATTGCAACAAAAATTTCTGTAGGTTGTGGGCAAAAACACATGGATAAAAAGCTATGAATTCGTTAACTAATTATCAACATTTATATATGCGTAAATAATTGTGCATTTAGATAGCTTATCTTTTATTAATATTCAATACTAAGTCGTAATTCTCTGCAAATGAATAATGCGTTTGTATACTTATGTGTGTACAATGAAAATGTCTTTTAATAGCTTAAAGATATCATTTTACAATAAAATCTTGTATGAAAATAAATTCCTTTTGGTCAAATTGTTTTCCTTATTTTCAAAGGAACATTTTTGTCTTAAATACCTAAATTACACTTAACAGATTTTTTAAAAAAAATTATCATGTTATAAACAAATAGTGTATGTTACAATGTTTAAAAATAAAAGCGTGTGTGTACCTCTTATATTTGACAATTCTATAAGTAAAGAAGACTCATAGTTAAAATTAATTCTTTAAGACATGTTAAATGTTATATTTTAAAGTATCTAGAATGATATCGTCGGATATCATCAGACTAGACTTAAGTAAGTCATTCTAGAATTACATCGCAGGATATATCATTCTATGTTAAATCAGATATATTCATATTTTTAAACTAAATATGAATGAATGTCCTAAGTTCATCGCTTTCTTTCGAAATATTAAATACTTTTTATTTGTAAAAGCAAAATTATTCACGTTTCCGTCTCATTAAAACACACTTTCGTGACGAGAATTTATTCAATATGTGTGATGTTTAGAATTCTTTTCCTTTTCCTTATTTGCATAGATTTTTTGAAATGAAGCCGTTATCGATTTACCAAGAACGGAACACTTGCATCCCATTTTGATGATGGCATCACACAGAACTTAGAACTTTGTCGATAAAAACATACTTTCACATTTGTTTGACCTCTTCTGATTTATTCCAAATGAATACACATCGATTAATGAATTTTAAATGCTACGAAATATATTTAGGTGAAAGAATTGCATAATAAGAACTAATGCTTTCATTTAACTACACAAAGTCTTTCTGCATTTGATAATATTAACTTGTAGAAAAAGTACAAATATGCAGTTATTGTAATGCTTAATTATTTAGAAATATTTAATTGTTTTGAAAAAGTAATTTTGTATTAAGAAATAAGTCATTATTTCTAACTAATTAATCTTTTCTTAGCTAATTGTGAAAAAAACTTAGAATTATTTTTACATTTCATTTCCAAGTAGTTAACGGTTTTGAAGTACATATATAGAAGGGGTATTTTTCTACGATTACTTCTCTGAAAAAAAAAGTATCAGCAAATATTTTCAAAAATATTTCTAAATGTGATAAAATTACTTTTAAGTGTAACAGTTCAGAAATTTGTTTCCTTGACGGGTTTCCTCAAAACATTAAGTCAGTAAATTAAAAAAGATATATTAAAATTACTACAAAAGTTTACAAAGCTATATTACATTTACAAATAGATTATCTTCTCAAAAGCGATCGTGACCGAGGTTTAAAAGTTGGAAGTCCACTTCCAATAACCCTCATGTTGCTTCTCAGTATGAAGCTATCTCAAAAACAATTTCTAACTTTGTAAGGAATAACACAATAATATAAAATGTAATAAATCTTTTCAAGAAAAAGAAAATGTTGAAGTATTTGCAAGAATTGTTTTTTTTACTATACTTAAGAAAGAATTAATAATTTTTATGAAAAAAATGATATATGTACAATTTATAAATATGATTAAAAAGATACATTACATATTAAGTTTTAATTAAATATCTATGCATTTTTTTTATTTCTTTCCTATTATTCTTCGGTTTTCAAATAAAGTATTACAATAGTTAGATATCAGAAAAATTTTGATTCAAATAAAACCACCAACAATCGATTGATATATTACTTTCATTTGTATAATATTATGAGTCCTATAAATGACTGTAAAAAAGACTAAATTATTTAGATCCTTAATGGTTTGAATCTGATTGTCTCGAGACCTTCAATTTGTATCATTTTCATTCAGGTTTATTCTTGACAAATTTTAGGAAAAAGTGTTTTGTTTGTGCAGAGAATTTCTATTAATTTGTACTGTTTTCTTATTTCTTTATCTTTTTTTTCTTTTTTTTTTTAGATTCCATATAAAGTCTTTTTATAGCATTTAATATGCATATGAGTTGAACATACATTTTCGTCTAAATCCAAAACCTTGTTTATGTTACTAAATAAATTTGAGATATTATGCTTAGCTATATATATATATATATATATATATATATATATGTGTGTGTGTGTGTGTGTGTGTGTATGTATGTATGTATGTATGTATGTATATATATATAAAAGCTCTTTGTCTCTTTAAATTTCCTAGTTGTGCAATGTAAATTAAAGATAATTCTGTATTTATATTTAAATGTGATAAATACCTTATTTTATTATTTTATCTCATTAGGATTCTATTCGGATACCTCTTCACTTCAATATAAAAAGTACAAAAAAAGATGGTAAATATGTTTTTAATGTGTTTAGTAGCTGTATTTACAGAATAAACTTGAACTCATTAGCTTGATTTTGTTATTTACTGAGCATCATGAACAATATATTATTCAATCCTTTTCGTTGTTCCTCAACTTTCCACACACAGAATCAGTTTAAGCTAGCCTCGGTGAACATTACCACATATCATCAAATCAAAGAAGCGAGCAAATAATGGCCATAAAATGTTTTCCGGTTATTTTCCTTCTAGAAATAATGACCATCCCTAAACCTGCCTTCTATACTCGTCCAGTGGAATGTGGACGTGGAATTATTAAATCAACATTCTTTTTTAATATTCTTTAGAACCATCCAAAGCAAAATGACCGAATGAAATGTTTCAAGAAAAGAATGTAACTTTATACGTAATCCTTCCACCACCATCAAATTGAAAGCTTGAGCCTAATAAACAAATTAGTTCAATCTTAGAAGTTTCAGCTAATGTTAAGAATATCGGTTTCAAGGTCGTTTACAAATTTTTCGTACTTTAAACTGCTTAAGACTATATTGTATCGTTTTTCGCAACAAAAAAAAAAAAAACTGGTGAGAGCAATTTTAAATGTAATTAATGCATTGTTTTCATATCATATTATTAAACTGATTCTAAAAAAAGTCAATAAGGATTTGTCCTAATTTTAAAATTTTAAGGAATTTTAAAAATTTTGAAATTTTTTAAATTCATTAAATATTGAGCTCTTAATATTCTTATTTATGTTAAGGGATCTATTTTTCTTAGATTATTGGAACCAAAAGTTAGAATAGAATTGAAAATCTCCCTCTTTTTGTTGAATTTTAATCATTATTTTTGTAGCTGACCATAAAAAAAAAACATGAATATTATTTTTAAATTTTAACTTAGATATTTCTTATAAAAATAGATCTAAATCAGATAGATCTTAGAACTAAATCCATACTAACTTTTATAGTACGTACATTTAAAGTATCTTCAAAACATTTCAAGACTCCATCCTAAACAGAAAAAAAGGCCTTATGGAATATCTATAAAAATAAAAGTCTAGAAAAAGGCATTTAAAATTTATAAAGGTATAAAACTAAAACTAATTTTGCTTGTAAAGCTCTAATTTTTAATATGCTATTTCCCAACTTATTTCTATGTACAAAAACTCTTCTTTAACTAAATATAATTTCATATATACTTTTCTAATTCAAAATACATTTTTACACAAAATCGATAACAATATTAATGACAATGATAAATTGTTTAACTCAATGTCAACATAATATTTTCACAAATGTTTTGAACACAATACATTTATACAAAATACTATAATAAAAATACAAATGAAATTTATAGATACAACCTGCTTTGTATACGTTATGTCTAATTTTTTCTTATTTTTAAATTTGTGTGATTTAGCAAGTGTGATATTTATTGCGTTATTTAATAATGTAATACTTTTACTTCATTTGTAAAATATTTTCTCCTTCAATCAGCGAAATTAGCTAAGTATTATGACTATAAACTAGTTGGAAAGCAAAAAATATCCTAAAATGTTTCTCAAGTTTTTAACGTTCCAACGTTACTCTCAGATATTGCATTCGACAACGCGACACACGATTCTTAGAATCAATATTTTCACTGCAGAATTTGTTCCAAATCATTTGAAGTAAGCCTATTTTGGAATTAAGAATCAGACATCTGACACATTCTCAATAGCTCAATAGATGCTAATCACAGGTAAATCGGCAAGGTTTTGGACACATGTTCTTCATTATTGAAGTTTATATCTAAACTTTATGAGAACCTAGTTTCTTTCCATGAGCCAATGCAGGCTAGTAGAAACGACAGGAATTTACACCAAAAAGGCACTTTTTAAGCTGTAGCTTCTAATTTGTAGAACTTCTTAAATATTCTCAGTTATATCCAGATCATGGAACCAGATGACTGGATACAAGACGCAGTGTCAAATATTGAATTCAGCCCTATTTTTTTATTTAACTTCAGGATGGTCACTGGGAGAATTTAATTTATTCTGGCTCTCTGACATTACTTCATAGTTCATTACAAAGCCAGTTTGCAGGTTTATAACACAGCCTTTTTCCAATATTTGATGTAAACCTTCTCGTTAACTAACTTCCATCATAAGATACTCCTATACCGACAATATCATTGAAGTTCCTCGAACCATACACGTTTTGATATCTTTACGGATATCAAGCAACATTTTATTTACCACAAAAGAAATGACCATCTAGAAAGTCTGCCTTGTAGAAATTTAACAGTTTTTCTAGTCATTATATACAGTACTAATTGCATACTTATGTAAAATCGTACATTAAAAAATTGATGCTTGTGATATTGCTTAGTACTTGAGGCAATCTGCTATTAGTCGACTGTTTTTAAAAGAATCGATCATTGTTTGAATAAAAATTAATAATTACCTTTAAAAAAAATTCAAGAAAAAAACAAGAATATATATATATATATTTGAGTGCTTATGTATCGTGTTATTGTGAAATTTAAAAGGATTGGAAAAATCACTGAAAGTTCGATGGCCAGGTAAACTTTTGAAAGGATTTATGATCCAATATGACACTATGATAATATAAACAACACATTTAATGTTCAATTCAGCCACTTGAAGTGTGGAATAACTCATCTCCTTTATAATCCAGATCCTGCACTTTCAGACTTTCATGTTTTTGGTTCCTATGAAAGAAAAACTTTCATTTCGACCTCATGACTCGGATGACGAGTTGAAAGCTGCAACCCAGCAATAATTATCGGAAGTTGAAAGGGAATTTATCACTGGATGAATAGAAATGTTTATACTATGCCTCAATAAAAGCTTCAATAAAGGATGTGATTATGTCGAAATGGAGATTTTACGTACAATTTTTGGATACAAGTAAAATTATTGTAAAATTTCGTTACTTTTTTCCCGAAGCAATACAACTAACATTTTGACTGACATACTCTCGAATTTATGTATCAAAAATCCAAAGTTCTCTTTACTGCATTGTGGAGAATTTGTATTGCACAAGAAAGCAAAACAGAAACTTATTAGTAACTAAATCAGTAATTTAAAGTATTCGAATAGCTCAATATAAGAAAAGACACGGGTTGTGATGTTTCTTACAAGTGATCGAAAACATTTCTTTAAATAATATTTTTATTTTTAAATTCAGCTAAAATGTAATAAACTATCCTCAATAAATGAGAGACTGGAAGAAAAAGTAATATGATTTTTTTTTTTTAATTTCATGTTATAAAACATCCAAAAGATGAAATAGTAGATTCAATGCAAAATCGAAATGGATACTATAGCATTTAAAATACCAAATTTAGGCCTAAAGCTAATTGATGTTAAAAAACTAGTTTTGAGGCGTGCCACCCTTATTCTGCTTCCTTACTTTGCTTGGCAAATATATGATTTTCCTATAAAATTGAAAGGAAAAGTTGTCTTAAATTTTCAAAGAAATTTAACATAAAGAAAGAATTTTTTATGTTAAAGAAACGCAATGCATAAACAATAAATTTTCCAATCAATCTAGAAGCCAGAATACCAGGTGAAATGCAACGCAACAGAAAGAACAGAATTGTAAAAAATTAAAATAGCTACCTAATTAAAATCTGTAGACAATTTGTTCAAAAGGATTTCACAAAAAAGAAAACTATATTACTTATAATAAATTAAAGTTTGTAGCAATGATAAGATCATATTTAAAGAATCTGTGTAAATGTATAAAACGCTTATTAATGTAACATTTTTTTGGTTGAAGTTCATTTAAGTCCCCACCTTTAGCGGCTCCAACAAATGATTTGCTCGAGTCGTTCCATGTCGGGCAAAGGAAACCCTTTTCGAGGTTATCCAAGAGTGGGTCTTGCCAAAATCTTCTATTATATCACACTGCTAGAAGTCATATCATTGCCTCTCGGATAAGGGGTACATTCACCTACTCGTCAACAATAGTCTGACTTTTAAGGATATTAAGACAAGGGTACATACTATCTCTACTGAGGGTACGTGTTAGGTGATCTAATGATTCCTCATGGATTATTCTCTCTGTAAAAGATGAGTTCGACTCATACTTCACCGAATACATGTGGAGAAGATTGCACGGCCATTCAATGGATGATGCAACCTTCAAGGCCTACGTAAAGGCTGTAATTAACATCTACACAAATTAAACTAAAGATCCGCATAGAAATTAGGTCAGTCAAAATTTTCCATATGCTTTTATTCGTAAAAATTACGGACACTAAATACAAAATCTTATGATGTTATTTTCTTTTAATTTTCCATTGATTCTTTAAAAAAAATGTATTTAAAAAGCTTAGTATTGATATACATATATATATATATATATACTTATAACGATCATTTCACTAAATAATATTTTAATATTTTACTCTAATTCTTCCAAAACAAAACAGAATTTTGAAGTTTGTTTGTCATATCTTTATAAAAAGTTAACTATATCTTTAGAAAACATCAAAATTATCCTGTAATTTTCACTTTCCTTGCTTTACGTGGTTTTTCTATTTTCTTTTAAAAATATCAAAACTACAACAAATTCCTTTTTTTTATTTAAGTAAAAATTATACTATCATAATATTAGCTTTTCTTGTATCAACATCTTTTTTTCGACACCTATAATTCGGCGCTTTGCTGAGTTCATTGTGTCTAGGTCACCATGCCAAAATTCTCTAAATTGTGTGTAAGGGATCCTTGAATGTGTGTAAGTGATCGTAAATGCTGCTTACGTACCTGTCACTTATCAGAGTTGACAGTTGACCTAACAGGAAATCCAATAACTCATGTTCCATACCATGACAGAGGTTCACCAGCTTGAACAGGACCCTATTGAAATGCGAGGTCCATAACTTCATAGAGCTTGCTCCAAGCCAGTACCCATTTTCTATACTGATAAAACTAGAAACGCAATTCGTTGGATTAAACATTGTGTTTCCTGCCATAATTAGTTCAATAGTGGTGCTAAATAGCCAAAGTCAAACGCACAGATTTGTTTCTTGTAGTTATCAAACGTTTTCGAGTAGACGTTCGACTCCAAAATCCTATATTAAGAAAGAACCATTGCATATTTCACATCCTGGTACATATTGAGGGTGTAGTATTGAAATCTGCAGAAGTTTGAAATATTATTATATGTCTCTCTTGTGAAACGAGTCTTAGCAAGTATCGTTTTATCTTTTTCTCCTCTCGGAGAGTTAATGTTTTCCCGGGTTTCTGATATTCACTGTTCAAAGGTTGTGAGTGAAACTCCAATAACTCTCTGCATCTCGAAAATGCTGTGACGAAGCGTGCCGATAAAGAATTCTTGTTCAAAGTATTAAATCATGATTAAGTGCAACGAAAACCGATATAACATCTATCCTAGCTACTTTGTTGTCATATAATAAATACTATTGACCGCATTGAGTTACACTGATTGGTAGCATTTTCCGTTATTTGCATATGCGCGTCTGTGCTAATTTTTGGGCACTTCAATATATAAATAACTTCAGTAATATTACTATCATTAAAAATAGTAAAATATTATTCATTAATTGAAAAACAAAAATATTATATTAACAGTTATGATTTTAAAGATCTCTTCAACTTAATAAATATTGAAGATATGATTAAAGTACTTTTATAAAATACTATACTAGATTTAATACCAGATTTATACTTTTATAAATGTTAGATAAATATAATTTGAATAGTGTTATTGGATCAGGTGGGGTAATTGTACTTAAATTTTATAGGTTTCTTATAAATTCTTTATTTTCAAACTATAGTAATATTAAAAAGTATATTGTTTAGCCGCCCAAAGAGCTGGTTACTATAGTGTTTCTTTTTGATGAAAATTTTAAAAAGAATTACCTCATAACTCAAACAAAATGAGTGGTAAATCTAAACATCAAATTGTAGTATTATTAAAATTATCAGAATCCCCAACTGATGATTTTATAATACATATATTCATGCATCACTGAAAATAGTAAATGTATAATTTAAACAAACTATCTTTCACTATAATTCTCAGCACAGCACAAAATGTAGCACACTAAAATTTTGTAGCATCAACTTGTCATTCTGCATTTTTCTAGCTGAATAGAGCTGTCAGCTGTTCCCCCCCCCTCCCCACACAAACTTTCTTGAACTCAATTTTTCATTCTTGAGTGTTCCCTGCTTCAACTTTTCACTTACATTTAAAATACAAAACTGGAAGGAAACATAAATTTAGCTTATTTACGATTACTCCTGCTTTACAAATATTCTGCCTTATTCTGAGTGTTGAAAAAATTAATACTTTCATCATCCTAGTGTTTCAAAAGAAATTACTTGTATATTTCCTTTAATGAAGAGATCATCATAAACAGGTTAAAAGATTACATAAAGACGACTTGCTATTAATTATTTAGCTGATTTATAATAACATTTATATGAACAATATCTTATTGATAATACATCTTACTTTTCATATCGTTACAATGGTGATTTAATAATTTTTGTTAAAACAAGGAATTCAAACCTTGTTTTACGCCTTTTTCGGAATACCTTAATCAGATATTTCAACAAATTATAGCTCAAATAAAGCTTATTTTCTTTAATTAGAATCATAAATAAGGTATCATATTTTATAAAGGAGTATGTATGATAAAGGAGCATTTAAATTTCACAATTAAAATCTCATTTTAGGACAGGAATATACATAAATCAGCTTATAGAGATTTTATACGAAATTAGTTACATCATAGTAATAATTTATTTATTCGCAAGTCAGACAAAATCAAAAGCATTGAGAAATGTTTTAGAGATTGCATAAAATATGATTACCCTTTTGAGAGAGAGAGAGTTTTTAAAACTCCATTTATATACAAACACTTCGAGTGCAAAAAAAAACATTTTTAGATTTAAAATTAATAGTTTTGGATTAAAAATTAATTTCCATAGAGAATTTGTTATCAAATTTATTTAGCTGAAACATTACAAAAACTTTTAAATGCGCTGATAAACAAAAAACAGTAGACTCGTTTCCTTGATTATATTCTTTTTATTACTTGCACTCCATTTAAAATTCAATTTATTCCTGAAAATAGAATGAGCTACTTTATTTTTGAAAACATTTTTAAGGGTTGAAAACTAATTATTAATCTAATTAAATTATATATCTATGTGTTCAGTTTTTTTCACATCAAAATACTTTCGTTTATTTTATACTGTGATAGATTTCCTTTTGAAAACTCGATTCATCAATCAAAATTTGGAATAAAAAAATAAAACAAAAATCGATTTATTATTCTCAATTATCGGGGCAGAATCTAGTAATACACTAATGGATTTTTGTCAAATAAAGACATTTTTAAATCCAACAAAATATTAACAATATATTGCATACTTATGCGGAAATCCTTAAATAGTCAATTTAAATTATACATTATTTTATCAAGTTTTAAAACATTATATTTATGAATATCAAAAAGAGTCAGAAAATACTAATATGTTATAAAAAAAACCTCCCCATGAGGTTTTTATTTTATTTCATCAGAAATCTTATCCAAATTTTCAAATGTTTGAAATATATACGGTAAACAATTAATCAGAAAAATAGAAATGTTTCTTTGTGTAAAAGACCGTCTCTACTTTATGGATCATTTGTTTATTTTGTCCAATAGACATTAATGTGAATTTCCTAAGAATTAATACTACTGTAGACATTTTAAATGTTGCTTTATAACTCAGTACATTGCTAAGAAGGTTTTAACTCCATTTTATGCATAATGATATGGCTGTACAACTTTTATTGAAACTTTTTTATGTCATTTATTTTAATTTTCCGACTTTTCTTTCAAAAAAATTGGTATTGGAATAATTTGCCAAAGTTTTTATTATTATTCCTCTGATCTTTCTGTTAAAATTGACTCTAAAAGTACTCATACTTAATATATAACTAATCATACCATAACGGATAAAAAAAACTGGTTTCTTGCTACAAATTATATATTTTTTTCTATTTGAATGCAAGTAATGTTGATTTTAGAAAAGAAATATTAAACAAAGTAACTTTTTAAGGTAATAATTCAACAACAATACGCTGCATGATTAGTTACCAATGAAAATGCAATCTTCAATTTACCCTTTATAATATTACAGGAGTGGACAAAAATATGAAAACACCTTGTAAAATGCATGTTTGAAAAGAAAGATTGATTTTAATGAAATATGTAGGTGGCGCTGGCGTTTTTGACTACTAACGCCACCTATAGAACTTCGTAAATGTGCTAAACAGTTCAGTTGTTGTCGGAGTACTGTTATGTGAGGTTGTCATTGCATTATGTCAGAGTTAACAGACTTCGAACGTGGGCAAATTGTTGGAGCACGTATGGTAGGTGCTTCCGTAAGCAAGGTAGCCGAGGTGTTTAGTGTTTCAAGAGGTACTGTATCGAAGATTTATTCCGCATATTTGAAAAGCGGAAAAACATCATCTGCTAAATCACAGCGCGGACGAAAGTGTGTGCTGAGTGATCGTGACAGACGATCATTAAGGGCAATTGTGACGAAAAATAAGAAGACCACAGCTGCAAAAGTTACTGCTGAAATGAATGTTGTGTTACAGAACCCTGTGAGTACCAAAACAATTAGAAGGAAGCTTCATAAACAGGGAATTTCTGGCCGTGCTGCAATTGAGAAGCCACTCATCAGTGATGCTAATGCCCGTAACAGGAAAAGGTGGTGTTTAAGTCATAAAGCCTGGACTATAGGGCAGTGGAAGCGTGTAATATGGTCTGACGAGTCTTCTTTCACATTGTTTCCCACTTCTGGCCGAGTTTACGTCTGGAGAACGCCATCTCAAGCCTATAATACAGACTGCTTGTTGCCAAGAGTGAAACATGGCGGGGGTTCTGTTATGGTTTGGGCAGCCATATCGTGGTTCTCTGCTGGCCCCATGATAACTGTGTCAGGGCACATGACTGCCAAGACTTATGTGAACATTTTGGCAGATCAAGTTCATCCCATGGTACAAACTTTGTTCCCCGATGGTGATGGTGTCTTCCAAGACGACAAAGCCCCTGTTCACACAGCTCACATTGTCCAGGACTGGTTTTCTGAGCACGAGGAGGATTTGTCCCATCTCCCCTGGCCACCACAGTCACCAGACCTGAATATTATCGAACCTTTGTGGTCTACATTGGAACGGAAAGTGCGTTCTCGTTATCCACCACCAACATCGTTATCTGAACTTGCCACCGTTTTGCAGGAAGAATGGTATAATATTCCCTTGGCACACATACAGGAACTGTATTTATCCATTCCGAGAAGACTGCAAGCTGTTTTGGATGCCAACGGGTTTCCTACACCATATTAAGCAAAGAAACATGTTTTTTAAAAGGTGTTTCCATATTTTTGTCCAACCCCTGTAAGTTTCTCATATCACGTTGGACCTGATTATTCTTTGCAAAAATATTAAAAAGTGTTGCTCTTCTAGCCATAGTATTTTTTGCATTTCTTCTCAAATAATGTAATAAAATGAATGTAATGATTAATTTTTTCGACAATACTTAAGAAAAATCTCATTCTTTTCCTTCTGCTCTAAGTGCGAACAATAATCATCGTCTGTATTTGTTGACCTTGGCTCAGAATTTATTAGAGAATTTCTCTTTTTCAAACAGTTTTCTTTCACTGTCTGAATGCTGTTCACCAATTGCTAAAATTCTTTCCATATTTTGTTTATTTCTCTTAAATGTTTCTCAGTAAATTTTTCTGGGTTATGAGTAGCACATATATAACCGTAAAAAATTATTGTTCTAAAAATATAAATTACATTTTATAGTTTTTGTCCTCATTTTATACACAAAATGGTACATGTAGCATGAATTTCTTAATTTTATAGATATGATATTTACAATTGAATTATTTTAACTTCGTACGCAACAGTCTTTGAAAATGTGTGCTACAAACTGATACAATGTGTAAAATGCAAATGTACGAGTACATCAAGTTCTCTGTCGAAATGTACTTATAGCGCAAAAAGTTTTTTTTTTCATTAAAATAAAATGCCTTAGTAGATAATGATAGACTCAAATTATACTCCAGGTAAATAAATAAATAGGGAAATTAATAGCTTATATTTTATAAAAAGATCATGAAGAGATAAGAATAATATTATCTATCAATTTTTGAATCAAAATGGCACAATTAATCAAATGACCTACTAGTACGAAAAAATGAGCTATCTAACATATTTTTCTGATCTAAAAATTTAAGATTTTATTCTTTAAATATTATAAGATATCATGCTGTTTCACTGTTTAAGAATAAAATTGATGATTCCAAATACAAATTTTTGATTATATATCCTCTCACACTTGATATATGTTATTCCATATCAAGATTAGATCAACAGTAATCAAATATATACTTTGGATTTACGACCAAAATGAAACCTAAGAACTACTGTAATTATATTTTAAAAGATTCTAACGTAAAACACATACGCAAATAACAACTGAATGAACACATTCACTGGATTGAAAGAAACTAAAAATAAATATTAAGATTGAAGCAAAAGAAAATAATAAAGGGCTCATAAAATGCATCTAATGTTTAAAAGATTTAGAGAAAAGAACTAAAAAAAAATTTTAAATAATGAAGCGTAACTTTAATGTAACTCAATTTACTCTTCACTGTAATTTAAAAGTGAATTTTCAATCTTCCGAATGAGTAACGTTATAATTTTTTTTCAAAGTTTTAAATCATTCCTATTTTAAATGACAGTTTTGCTTTCATTTGCGAGAACTGTTTCAAAGGTGCTTAATGTCTGACGTTTCTCTGACGTTCTAGACCTCACCTTCCAGAAACTCATTACTACTCTCAGAATCAAGTCTAATTGGTATTTCTCGTTCAATTCGTGAAAGTGGATTGTACGTTTGATGAGTATCGATTATGTGGTACGTGGGCTCACAATACGGATTAGATTCCTGCTGTCGCAATTGATTAGCTTTTCCTTCTGCTCGAGCCCCATTTGATCATTGGATGTACCATTTGGCTCCCAATCAGAAGAGGATATCAATTATCCTGTGTTGCTGACGGGGTCATAGGAGTTCCTATAATTTTCGTATTTCACAATTCTTGATTAAAGTTATTCGGGTCATTTCATAAATATGCAACTATCGTTACGTTTCGAAATAAATGTACATTATATCAATATTCTTGGGAAATATTCTCCCTTGCAGTATTAGAATTTATTAGTTTTTCCTTTTACCCGAACCCTTTTGATCATTGGATGTAGTATTAGGTCTATAAGCAGAAGGAGGTATTAATTATCCTGTGTTGATGACGTAATCACACACACATTCTTAGTTACCGTAATGTTCTATTTCCCAGATATTCTCGATTAAATTTATTCGAGACACCTTCTGATAAATGATTAAATAGTGCTACAGTTCAAAGTAAATATTGATATTGTGCAAGCAATCTGTAATAGAATCTCTCAAATAATCTTAATTATTGTTACTTAAAGGGTTAAATAATCTTAATCTCCAAATAAACTTAAATTGTATTATTTAAACATATAATGAAATTTATTACATTTTGCATTAATTATACGCTTGCAATAATTCTTTTGAAAAATTATTTTTCAGATTATACAACCACAAATCAAATAATAAAATATCTGCATTAACCACGAAGCTTGTTGATAGATAAAAATAAGAAAAATGATTTATTCTATTAAAATGAATAATATAAGAAAAATGTGGTAGCCATTCATAATCTCAACTTCGTCAATGATAACAAAAAAGAGCATTATTACAAATTAATGATATAAGATGTAACTCATGGTTAATAAAATGCATACTCTCAGCCACTAATTAAAATTAGTAAAGAAAACATAAATGCATTATAAGAATTTAATCGTAAAAATCATTAAGAATATATTTCAAAATTTATTTAACTTTTTTTTAGCCCTATTTTAAACTTAGAGAAATTCCATCATCTTATTATGTGAATAAATTAAATTTCCTTCTAATAAAACAGCCTAATTTATGAGGTAACCACGTTTTCATGCCGTAGAGCATGTGGCTTGTTATGTTTCAATCAAGTCGAGTGTACGATTGTTGATGTAGCCGAGAATCTTTAGTGGCCATGGTCGCAAACTCATGATCAGCATTGGTTTCGTCCAGTCATGGATTCGAACCTTAATGCTTCTAAGAACCCACTGTGGGGAGGGTTTGACGCATGTTAAATCTGTCGAAGCACCAAGTCGTTCCATTGGTATGGCGTGGAAGTTTAGAGAGGAAGGAGCCAGCTAAGGTATTGTTTTGTCACTCGACCGTGGTTCAGAATTACGTAGACCTACGCCAATAGCTCTGGTGTTGCATCTCACTGTGACGTTAATAAACAATCACACTAAGCCTTAATTACATTGAAGACCCGTCGTATAGATAGGCTAATACATGTTAAATCTATTGGAGCTTGAAGTTCTCACCTTGGTGTGAACAGGATATTAAAAGTCAGCTACTTGCTCTGATATATATATATATATATATATATATATATATATATATCAGCCTGTAATTGAAAATTTCGGGTTATATTACCTATGGTTAGGGAATCTGTGTTTCAGTCTGAAATAGACAGCTAGAATCAAACATACTGTCAAATTAATTTTGAGGAAAAAGTATCAAAAAATCAATTTTTTTTAACCTTACAGAAATATTATTTTAAAATAAATTAATAATTCTGCTTGCAAAAGTAATACATTTTTGTGTGATTAAAAATTCAGAAAGGAAATTTCGAGTTTAAAAATAGTTTAGAATGAAGAGTAGAAGAAATATATATGTAGAAAACAATTTATTAACTTATTTTTCTTTTGTTTGTACATTAATTTAAATATAAAAAGGGGTGTTAATTTTTTATGTTAATTGTAAAATATGTTCATCAATATTCATTTTAAGTTTCTAAATTTTTATGAGTAATAATTTTAGGGGTGTGAAGATATTTTATCTATTCACTGCATTATGAAGTTATAGATATTTTGCTGTTTGATTCAGATACGAAACACAACTTAAAAGAAATTTTTATTAACGCGCGAGGGCAAGATTGCTGATGATGTTCAGACATCAGAATTTCCATTAAACTAGCAATGAAATCTTAAAAGCCATCCATTAATTTAGAGATCTTGTTAACATCTTAATAAATTCAGTAAGTTCAGTTCATCCTCTAATTACGCAAAATGGAAATAGATCATCAGTATAAAAATCTATGACGATGGCTGTCTAAAGGTCAAGAAATGCTGGGAGAAATGTATCACTCTGGGTGATGACTATGTATTGAAGTCTTAAGAATAATAAATAAAAATTGTTTATATCTTAATTGTTTTAATAACAGTTGAAACTTTACAAAACATAGTGTAATAATTAAAATATTGCGATGCAGCTGGTTACTTCAATCTATGACTTCCTAACAACAAATAAATCAATAATAACTGTAATTTCCAAATTATGTTAGTAAGAATCAATTAATACGCAGAATAAATTTTATTCAGATAAATTTCTTAGTGATAATTAAAACTTTGAGTGTTAACGCCTGAGATATTCCAATAACCAATTGTTGAAACTGCTGAGGAGTTATTTCACGCGTTCTGTTCTTGAAAAGCAGATGCAGAAATTATTTGAAATCGGTTAATAGTAAAGATTTTATAAATCATCTTTTCTTTTTACAAATAATGAAAGATTTACTATAAGCAGTTGTACTCGATTTCACATAGGTTATTTTACAGCATGTTTTATTCCATCATACTGTTAATACAAAATATTATTCGTTTATAATGTAATGTTCCATACTTCATGAAACACTAAAAATAATTTAGAGTGTCATTGAATTGCTTATATTTTTAAGACGCATATGATTTGTAAGACTGCAGTTTCTTGGTCATTGTTTTCAATATAATAATATTTACAAATGAGGATCGATATATTCATGCTACACTCAAAACTGAAGATTTACATTTGGCTGTAGAAAACAGCTTGTTAATAAATACATTAACGAGCTGTTTTCTTCATCTTCTAAGAAAAATTGAAAATATAAGGTAAACGCAAGGAAAATCATAATTCAATTTAAAATATCTTTATTGTTTATTTTACATTTGCATATTGGGCGAAGTTCCATTGCGTTAATGTAGCATTAAACATTTTTAATATTTAAATATTGATAGCCTTTGTCCAATAAGTATCGATGTTGATTTTTTTTCAGCCAATAGGAAGGGATTGTCTGAGGAGAAGGGCTATGTGCCAGAGAATGTGACGTAACCTACGAAAGCTGCATCAGCTGCCTCTAAGCCGTTGGAATGAGTAGATCTCACCTATAGTAAAAGTGTGTTTAGCCCTTACGAAAGAGTGAAAATGTTACGAACCATTCGGTGGCGATTTACCATTACATTTTGCGTTATGCTGAGCAAATCCACTTGGGTACTTTTGATATCATCCAATAGATTTATAAGAAAAGCACTGAAATATCGACATCAACTTAAACCAGTGAACATGTGACTGAAATTCGAAACAGAAAAAAATATGACTATATCCACTGTTCATTCAAATGCGATATATGATCAGAATAATACATCCAGTCACATGTCACTAATGGTGGGAAAAAATACTGACCAAACACAACGTCGTAATGCTTTCCCAAACAACTTATAGCCCAGATCTGGCTCCCGCTGACTTCATTTTCTTTCCTGGTATAAAAAGAAAAGCTTGAAGGTACATCGTTTCGGCATGATTGATATGATTCAAGGGGCTTCGACGAAGAACAGACTTAAAGTAATCGACTTCTATAGTATGCATAAAATCTTAAGAATGCGCTAAAGGAATGCATTGATGCTGAAGGGTCATATTTTGAAAATCATTAACACATTCACTGTCCATATAACTTTCATAAATTTCTTTTTATGATCTCAGTTCCGATACTTATTAGACAAACCCAGTATTTATTTTTCTCAGTTAATTTCAATAAATACAAGATATTCTTCAAAATAATCTAAACTTTAAAACTGAGTTTATTCTGCCTCAGTAAAAGAATCACCAAACAGAAAGATGTATATTGCTTTCAATTTTCTGTATATCATTCGTAAAGTATCTAAAAATGCTTTGCGGTGATCCCTTCTGAGAAGAGCATAAATAAATGGATTTACAGCTGCGGAAGTGAATAACAGGGTAACAGGTAAAAGACACAAACCATCCAAAATTACTGTTCGACCCAATATAGCTGTTCCAATTTTTACTATGTAATACGATGGTGCGCAAAGAAAATGTACCATAACGAGAAAATATAAGGATCGCAAAGTTCGTGTATATTTTTTGACGGTCAATTGCTGACCACCAGATGAAGAATCATTTTGGAATACCACAGATCTAGATTTTCGTATCGCGTAAACTATGGTTATGTTACTGATCAATAACAGAGTAGATGGTAATCCAAAAGAAAGTATTGCAGCTATCAGTGAATATACAACATTCTCAGATGACCAAGAAGGAGAGCACATTAATTCCCATTCTTCGAAGAATACCCACCCTCCTAAACCGGATGTTGCTGCCAAACATAAACAGTGAGTCCAAATGTACACGATAGCGATTCTAACCCTAAACGCTGTTACCAGATTTCTGTATTCAAAAGGTTTGGTGATTGCAATAGCTCTGTCAATGTTAATAGCTGCTAAACTCATGTTTGATGAAGTGATCAATGTGCTGTTAATTATTCCATGAAACGTGCATGCGAAACCATCGATGCGCATAGTGCGTTCGATCAAATACACAGCACACGGTATCATCACGTATACCGAGCATAAAAAATCAGAAACAGCCAAATTGATGACGAAATAACTTCCTTTTTGCTGTCGTAGTTGATTGAAGGTGGCAAACGAAAGTAGAACCAGACCATTGCCTGACATAGAAATGATTGAAAGCAATAGGATCAGGAAGGCTGCTAGAAAATTCAGCTCCCTAGGTCTCATCATTACGCTGCAGATATCTGTAGTATTGTTCTTCATGTTTGTTTCTAAAAGGGAAAAGAACATATTAATACTATTAACTTCTTTTAAAATTGCACTCCACTATCCTCTAAAAATTCAAGAGCAAATATGGCTCAAGTTTAACTATTCAGTGAAAAATATATCAACATATTTGGGTGTTCAAGTATATAGATAATACAACAATTAATTTTTTGGGGAGAAACAAAATGAGTTTTAAATCTCATAAGAAAATTATCGCATGTATTGTCGCATGAAAGTCTTTCTGTTTATGGAAAGCAAAAGACAAAGGTATTAAAAACAAGTATGCAATGGAAAAATAGTTAAAATATCTATTTTTGACACAAATATGTACTGTTTTTCTTTTCGATGATATTTATCAACCCAGTTATCATACACTTCAAATTACTCAAATGCCAATATACATTTTATCTTGTAATGAAATTTATTAAGCTTTCAGGGAAGGTTAGACATAAATTAATCATTCTATACTAGGAGTTCTCTTTCCTCGAATTTCTCGGAAATTTCAGGAAAGATTTTGAGTACGCTGGGTGGGAATTATATTAATCTGCTCAGGAAGAAATTACTTTCATTTTCAGTGGAGAAACGCCTGTATTTCCTATTTAATTACATTCATTGGAATCTTATACTTATACTTAAAATCAACTTCAAAAATAAATATTATCTACTTTAAGAAACATAATTTTACTTGAACTTTTACATATATTAGATATACACTCACTGAAAAAGTTGGGCACGTAGCAGTAAATGCGAAAAAGTCAACAAGCACTGCTTTGATTAACACTAAATACGGCCAGAAAATACCAAATATGTTTATGTCTCCGAAACAAAACTAATAATTACGTACAAAGATGAAATTGAAATTTCATAAGTTATAATATGAAATCATATTACAGTTGTTAATGAAAGGATGTTCAAAACCTAAACAAACAAAACAGCCGTCAAAAAGATATGTGCCCACCTCTCATCCTATTACAGAACTTGTGTGTGATCGTTTTACATGAGGTAATTAGTCACCTTAGAGTCAAGTAATCACTCTTCCTCCTTTAGTGTACTTTGCAACTCTGTAAGAATGTCTGGAGGTGGTAAACGTATAACCACAGCACGACCGAGGATACGCCAAAGAATTTCAATGAGATTAAGGTGGGGCAAATACTACTGCTACTTCAAACAGGCAGTCCCTTCACTCTCTAGTTAGTCTTTGACGATGATAATTCAATGGGGGAACGCACATTATCATTCATTAAAACAAAAGAAGGAACAACAGTTGCAGAGTACAATCTCACACGGAGTCTACGGATACCAGGTAACTGTCTCAGAACCCCTTCTATAGATGTGCAGGCTGGTGAGATATTCCAATGAAATCCCTGTCTACTCCATTTTGTTTTTCCCTAGGAATACGTGATGTTAGATGATGTTCTAGGCCGATTGCGTGTGACCTGTTCTTTGCAGACCCATATACAAGTGTCATCTGGTTACACGGTTCTTCGATTACTTTGGGCCACAACAGCAATGTATCGATCTTCAACGGAGGTCGTAACCCTTGGGCGATCAGCCATAGGTCCTCCGACAACTATTAAACTTGTTTAGAATTGTGTTCATAATTATGCAATGCTGGAATGATTAACGCCGAAAAAAAGAACAACATCTTTGATTTATTGTCCAGCTTCAATACTTCCGACAGCACGTTAGCGTTCACAAATCATCCATTTGACTTATGGAAGGTATAGAAACACGTCGTTATTGAAAAGAAATTTACGAAAGTTCTAAACATTTTTATCAGCATTAACATGCAAATCTTGTAAATGCGGGCTACTTATACTACTTATGCTTTTTTGCCTATTTCTCGACATAAAACAGTAACAATTTGTTACGTAACATATTTATATACTTCTGTTTACATCTGTAGCGAATTGCAACCGCTCCAATTCAAACTGACTTCCGATAAGCAGGAATTTCCAGGAATTAACTTTTAATAATGAGTGTATTTAGGTGTTGTTATAATATAGAATTTTGACTTTTTTTTGGCATTATTTTTATTTGTTTAATCCTATATTTTATTTCTAAACGTAGTTTTATGCATTATTTTAATCACATATTTTTTGTGTCTTTTTTTTATCAATATGCCAATCATCATTTGGGATATTTATCAGTTTTCCACTTTCAATAATTTTATGCATGTTTTTACTTTACGCATGCACATGAGGAAAGTGTCAATGAAAGAAAAAGTATATATGAGAAGGAACTGAAGAGTTTCATTTTAGACACAAAAATTTCATGGAGTGATAAGGGCTAGTGCCCTTTGTCCTGGATAATTTTATTAATATTTAACTATACAGCAGTGCTCTGATACAGAGAATTTTTTTGCGAGGGAATCCATGATATATTGGTGTTGATCCATTCATTGATTTTTTGTGTTTTTGAGTTGGCTGTTGGGATATATTCGGGGGAACAGAACATTCGTTACTGCAACGAAGGGTATCACTTGCTAATAGTTTTATCTTATTATCTTGGGTCACTCAGAAATGCATTAGTAAACATTATGAGATCAACTATAATTACATAAACAGTAAAACAACCGAGCTTGTAATCTCAAAATGATTGTGTGTGTGTGTGTGTGTGTGTATGTGTGTGTGTGTGTGTGTGTGTGTGTGTGTGTGTGTGTGTGTGTGTGTGTGTGTGTGTGTGTGTGTGTGTGTGTGTGTGTGTGTGTGTGTTTCTTTTTCTTTTTTTCATCGAATTTATTCTTCCCCATCCTAGTTATATCTAAATCATTTTCCTCTTTATATCTATTCTCTTTTATCTTATATTTATATCTAACTTTACATAGCCAGATTGTTCATATTAAGCTTTCTCTAATTGGATTTGAAGAGGAATTTTATCTAATTTAAATTTTCTAAAAAAATTTCTCTTCTATAGGAAAAACTAGACACTTAAAAAATCTTTAAGGTAAAAATTTTATTATAATTCAAAAGTTTAAAGTTGAGTACTTTGTGTTTCAAGTAAAAAAAATTTCAAATTCAGGGATTTCATACAAGAAAATATTAATAACTGATAACTTTATACGAGACAATTTTCAACATAAAATATTAAAAGATATATTCTCAGTATCAGAGCTCATATTGAAAAGAACGAGAATAAGATTAAAATATTTCAAAGTATCAATCCCTTATATTTTATAAAATCATTAAAAAACTATCTACTGTGTTCTAAAAATATCCGACCGTAACTTTTCATAAATAAACAAATGAAATTTGGAGACATATTTTAGTTCACGTAAGGAGGCAATTCTAATACACATGAGTGAATTTCGTCCAGGCTGCAGCAACTGTCAATTGCAAGAAATCCACCAATGAATATGGAAGCATAAATTATCTCCATCAGATCACTCTTTTGACAAAATCTTACCAACACTTGAACAACATTACCACATTCAATTTTGCATAAAATTTGGCGATTTTCAAGATTTAAACAAAATTTAATGCATCAGTATCTTCAAAATTTTTCAATAATTTTATCAAAAACGAAAACCAATGACGCTTACTTATATTTCTTCAATCATCGTTGATTTGCCTGTTACAGACATATTCCACAGACACGAAAAATTTATTCGTATTAGGATTACTTACATAGGGGCAGGTAGCAAGCTATGACCTCCTAGTTTCTTTTGTTTTCTTATAAAAAATTATAGTTGAATATTTTTGAATAAATTCACTATGTAGATTGAGAATGTTTTGATTTTCTTCCTCTGAAAACAGTTTTTATTTTTTTAAAATTTAGATATGGGAGTGAAATATATATTTTCTTCACTTTATTATTTTTTATTCAAAGCGAACGTCCTTACTTTTATGGGTATTTTAAGCACAATAAAAGTGCTTTTAGTACATATTTTCTTTATTTCGGAGATTGATGAACTTATTAAAAAATATCGAAAAGGTAAGAAATATTCTGCCACAACTTTTTCCAGGTAAATCCAATTTATAATACATCTTAAGTAAAACACAGTCTGTGTAGTATTTTCAGTGAATATATTCAGATTTTCTTAGAATCTCCTGAAATTTTAAGACCAGGAAAAGAATTCTTATTCCTAATTTCTAGCTTAACATTGAAAAAAGTATTCTACAAAATAGCAGAGAGAAAGAAAAACGTGCTCCTTTTTTGTTTACTGATTGGATCCAGAGCAATAATTGCATTTTATTGTTTAAAAATTGTCTAAGAAATAAAGATTTAGTAAAGTAGAGGAATTCAAAGTATATAACATTGTTGCATATCTTTATTCAAAATGCATCTTCATGCAAATTATTTTACCTTTTCTTAGAAAATATTGAAATTCTGTTCCATGCGCAGCATTTGTTCCGAGCATAAAGTTTCATCCTACATAATCATAAGGTTTAAGTTATTTAAAAATAAACTGGATACTTTTTTTATTTAAAAAATAATATCTAGTTAAACACACACACAAATACTTTTTTTTAATTTTCTTTATTTTTTCTTTTTACTGAAGTTCTTCAAGATCTTGGTATATGTATATTGAATAGCACAAAAAAGAAATTTGTTCCCTGATTTTTGGAAACACACTTTTTACTTTCTGATATATTTACTAAATATAAATAAAAAATATATGTGTATATGTTTAATCTTTATTTTATTTTTCAATATGTAAGCTATAATTATTTATCGTCGGCTATATATATTAAGCTATAATTATTTTTGCTTATCTGAATCAACATGTTTATTTTTAATTTTTTTTTTTTTTCACTATATCAATAAGCTAAAATTAGTGGTATTTTGTATTTTAAACACATCATGAAATTTTATGCTCATCCTCTTTTTCTTAAAAAAGGTCTAAATTCTTCGGTTTGATAATTTTAGACCAACTGTATCAATTCATTGTGTTCAAAATTTTGCAAACAATTTTTTTTTTAATTTCCTTCTAGAACTTGTTTTATAATTATTTTGGAAACAAATAAAAAAAAATCCTAGATTGAAGAACTGCCTTAATATTGCCATGATCAAAAATATTTTAAAAAAATATTAAAACACTTGATATAATGAAAAGCAATTGGTAAATAAAACATACACTAAATACAAAGATTATTAGATAAGTTAAGCATTGTTAATGGTATTTTTGATATAGATACTACTTATTTTGAAAACCGTTATCAAATATAGTCCATGCGTGTATATTTTTCTTTTATGTACCAAATATTTAATTTTTTCTTCTCTTCTAAGCAACTATAGGCTTCATAATGATTAAAAATAAGCAACATTTCTAACTACTTTCTTCTAAATGTTTCGCATGATCATGTTTTCAAGTCTTCAATATGATTAAACATATACATTATCTATAATTACTTTCTTTTAAATTTTTCATATAATCAAGCCTTCATGTTACGTGCTGTTTATATTACAGAAATGATATTTAGATGTATTTCTTGTTACATGGTTTCCGATCAAAATGATCAATAACTCTTGTAAAAGGCTAAAGTAACGTTAATTATAAAACCAATCCGCTGATCAAGTATATCATAATAAACGTATTAAGACCATGTAATTGACTATTTAATCACGTAGCAGAGTTTTTAACTGAGAGTATAGGTAAAATCAAAAGAATACATTTTAAGTAAACTTTGCAATGTATGATAATAACCTAAGCCTTCGCTTACACATGTAACTCAATTCATCAATAAAATATCGTCTCCTTTTTTTTTAAACATATTGCAGTTAATTTAAAATAATTATGACGAAGAAAACTTACCGATTGTAAATAACTCGTCTTATATAAAATATAATTTCATAGTTAAAACGGTACCTGAAATAGTAGGTTATTTTCCTCAAGTGTGACTTGATACAAATTTTTCTGTAAAAGGACATGAATAATGCTGATAATCTATTCAAATTATCTAGAATGAACGTGATAAGCATGCTTTTTCAACAAAATTGCAGACAGATGGTCGAATGTTTGACATTAATATATACTTAAAGGATGGTCTTATCAGCAGTCATTCACGTTATGAATTGGAAGTGCTTTCGAATAACCATCCCCAATAGAAACAAAGGATTAAAACAAACTGCTGAAATTTGAAGCAATATTAGTTTCATTCGTATCATATTAATATAAGTAAGAAAGGACTTGTATTGCTAATATCAACATCTCAAAAGGACTATTAAACTATAAAATGTCCACAAACCTAAAGTACCTAATTATCCCACGATAAATGATTTTTAGTTATCAGTACTTTTGTGAATTTATTTCTAGATACTGAATGTATAATAAAATAATTTATTAAATTATAAGCTAATAAAAATGCTTAAAAAAATTCCATAATGACTCAAATTTGAATAATTTCTATGCAATGAATATTTTATAAGTATCTGATTGTGAGGTTCGTTATTGTTTTCATTTCATCATGTATGATTTTAATCTGTTCACGGATTGCCCTTCTTCAGTGATCCAAAATTCATTTTCAAAAGTTTATGGTAATAAATTACAACTTGAAATTGACCCCTTTTTTTTTCTATTTAAGATCTCTTAAAATCAGTCAAAAAGAGAAATAAATGTTGAAATTGACTTCATTTAATTTAGGCTGTGTTTGTGTAATATGGCTGTTGTTATTTATTTATACAGTTGTTGACTCTAAATTGAAAAATTAGGATACGCTGAAACTAGTTTTAGATGTTGCTTAAACTGTAGTCGCGTCTTGCTTAATTTTTTCCAAGTTAAGTTTAATTACTTTTCGCTACATTCAAACAGAGATTTACTTTTGTTTTTCCTCTCAAGATAAGGTTTTCAAATACAGTTTTGTTGAAAGAAATATGCGATAACATTGTTAGCCTCTTTGCAAGAATCTAGCTATGTTCCTGGAAAATGTCCTGAAAATTAGCGAAAGACTTTGCATGACGAATACTATATCAAAGCATAATCTACACATTTTTAAGATAAAGAAAATTTTAGAAAAACGTATTTACTTTCAAACTATTTTCTAAGATTTGTATCTTTACAAGCACTTTGATAAATTCCTAGACAATCATTTGAAAAGTAGCCAAAGACTCTGCTTCACTAATGCTAGATTGAGAAATAATCTGCTCTATTTTTTTAAGTTAAAGAAAAATACACATTGAATAACTTTCAAACAGTTTTCTACGACCGATCTCTCTGCGTGGATCTGGCTAAATCATTAGACAATCACTTAGAAATTATCCAAAAACTTTGCATGATTAGTGTTAAATTAAGATATATTTACAATTTTTTCAACTTAAAGAAAATTACATTGAATAATTTTTTTTTTCAAACATTTTCCTGTGGTTTTCAATGAGTTAAGTAATATTATTAGTAATTTTTTTCTTATTTACAAATTTTCTGTTTTACCTTTTCTTTAAAGCGTAACAACCTAAAACGAAGTAATTCCTTCAATTTCATTAGAATTTTCAATTATGTAACTCGTAAGATTTACAATTCAGTACTATTAAAATTAATTGAATTTTGAATAGCAGTTGAACTTAAAATATTTATAATCGAACTATCTCATCCTTACCTAGAAAATATCTGCATTTAAGAATGTATTAAATTATTCCTCGCTAGACGCAGAGATGGTATGTTCACAGCTGTAATGTTTCCCAGGAACTGACGGGTTGTCCTATTAATTCCATAATTACTTGCGCTTCGGATATTATTGCAAGTCTATCTTCTAAATTAGAAAGGGTAAACATTCTAATCGTATTAAAATAAATCTCGTTAGATAAGTTGAATGCTACGTAGAGCATCTGGGTTATCCTGTCTTTTAGGTATTTCAAAGCTTTAATATGGAATAGGTTTCCTTTGATACTGAAGGAAAATATCTTAACAAGTTTATAAATTTGGGTTTTTCACAAAAACATGTTTCTTACGATGACAGCAAGGCAATGGACATGCAATAATTACGAAATAAAGTAATAAATTAATGAACAAAACTTAGTAACGAGTATTAATCTACAAACGACAATTCGTAATTAATTATCAGAATTTATTATAATAGAATCTCATATACAAATGGCTCTTGTATAATATGAATGACACGTTACAAATTATTCCTAGCTTTAAATTAGACTTAGTTTTTAAAAAATGTATAGTAATACTTTTTAGTGCTTTTAATTATATAAAAAACTATGCTGGAAAATCTGTTTAATTTTTTAACTGAAATTCTTTTTGAAAATATTTAAAAACATTGAACATTTTTTTTAAATACTTTTACTTCATTGAATTTTTACTGAAATATATTTTCCTATAACCGCGATCTTTAATACTAACCTTTAAAAATTTCTCCTTTTCTTTCCATTAAAGTATTGCGTATACGAGCTCTTTAAACTCAATGCTAATGATGTAATATTTACTTTCTTTGCTTATTTTATTTGATAGCATTCAAGAATTTCCTTCCATTAGAATAAGAGCTCCTCGCGAACACTGTTTACTTTTCTTTATTTTTCTACCTGTCCTAGATTTTCATTTGTGTGTTTAGAGAGAAATAATTAAATGACAAACATGATTTCATGCCTAATGTTGATGTTTTCCTTTTTTTTTCTAAATTAGGTCGCGGCTGTAATAAATTAATAATTTGATTTTTTTCATTAATTCCCAATATTAATGAAAGGAAAGAAAATGATTAGCTATGGATTTCGCAAAATTTTTTATGCATTCCTGACCGAAACATTTTAAACAAAAAGAGTACTTGTTCACGATAAGGATGCCATGGGAAATATTAATTCTTAATGTTGTGAATAGAAATGTTCAACTAACTATTTAAATACTTAAAACATGCGGTGAAATTGTTTGAGAAGAGCTAAACAAAAAATTACAAATCAGTCTTACTGAAGTTGTGTCCTTGATGTAGAAAGAGTTTCCGCAATTTATACGTCGTTTGATATCAAAACAATGCTCTGTAAAAAGCAAGTCACTTATATTTCTTTCAAGTATAGATATGAAAGTATTAATTCTCCCTCCATTTTAAGCATACTCAATAAATGTATTTCTATTGCAACTTTTAATTTGATTACAGAATTCAAAATCTTAAAGTTAATTATTCTCTCTATATAATTAATCTCGTTGTAATTCGCTAGTTTCGAAATTTACTTTCCATTAGCATCTAGCATTTCTTTCTGATTTTATATTTAAGTTTTTAGCTTCTTCTCAATCAAATGAAACGTTTTAATGCTAATGAAAGTATGAATAGAGATAATCAATTAGTATAAAAGCAATAGAGATTTAAATTAGAAGATAAGGTTAAGGTAATAAGACGAGTATTATAGTGATGTTCATGGGAAATCTTATGACGTGGATTTGGAGAGATTAGGGCTCTGTCGGAGCAACTGAAAGGACACTCACAGTATGTTCATGTATTTACATCTCCTATGATAAATTATAGTAGATGCTAGTACTTGCGGATGGGAATTTAACTGTGTAGAGCGTCCCCCATGTTTGAGAATTAAAACAAGCTATTTTGGATATAATTGACTATTTTAATTAATTTGTGCTTAATTTAAGTTGAAACTTAAATGTTTAATTAGAATAACATTTAAAATGACAAACGAGACGGATAATAGGATACCACCACAAAGTAACATTTATAACATTTCGAAACACTTTCAGCACTTATGATTACATTCTTTTGAATTTAAAATGCAATTATTGATTTAATTTATTCAGAACAGATAAAGGAGTGACCTCGCCAAACTTGAAGGGTCTGTTGATTTATAAGAGGCAACATTTAAGAGAGACTAGGTTAAAGTAAAGCTTCTGCAAGTATTAAATTTATAATCCTTAAGACTATAATCCTTATTATATAAATTCAAATCCAAAGCAGATACAACATTATAAATATAAATCTAAAGCAATAATACGGATAACCCCAGTATATAAATTAGGCGTTACATAATACTGCTAATGGAATGTTCATTGCATAATAATTCTTTAATAATGCATGTAACTTATAACAAAAACAATTGAGTTTGTTTATATTATGAAGGAAAACCTCTTAACACTCGTTCGTCATTAAACTCAGATGCAATGTTAATAATTTAACTAAAATAAAACATTTTCTTTTAAGTGCTTCATAGTAGTTACACATTGAAAATAATCATATTATTTCTAATTAATTTATATATATATATATATGGTTAGAAAACCTCAAAATAAGACTCTAAGTATTGTTAAGAAATCTATACGTCAAAGATGATATACAACAAAAATTATTTTTAGCAAACCCTTCATTCATCCATAACAATAAAACATTGTGTAATTTCCCGATAGGGCTGAAATGACAAAGATAAAGCGTTTTGTTATGGAGTTCACGGGATACCTCTCTGTTAACATTGTCTGATTGACGAATTGATCTCTATACTTAGTTTCACAATATGATTTCCAGATACGCATTACCTTTACACTACAAGCTTGGAAGGGAACGATCTGTTATAACTATTAACTGTTGTGACTGTGTTAAATCGAATTATATGGCGGAGTGTTGGAACATTTGATCACAAAGAGCCATAACGCAAAGTTCCATCGAAAATTCAATACACAGTACAACCGGCCAGATACATGTCATTACATTTGCCGTCGCTTTAATGCTTCTCGATCGTCATTCGGTATAAAATGCATTTATCAAGTGATTGAATGATTTATCTCTGAATACTTCAATGTTAATGTTACATGAAACTTGTATCGAGAAAACTTAAATTATTAGCAATGTTAAGAGAATAATATGAAGATATGTAAATGATTTCTTAATAATCGATAGAGGAGTTTCCAGTAATGTCTTAAATTGTTAAAACTTGGTTTGGTTTCAGAGTTTCAAGCTTAAAGTGAGAAATGTTTCAATATTAATTATTATGTTAGAGCTGAAGAACTTAGAGATCATTGTTATAAAAAGCACAGAGAATACACTCATTGTTATTTATAGACTTACATACCTTTTTATTCGTAACACTTCATAACATAGCCAATGAAAAAAATTTCCAATTTTAACCGGTAATAAATTTTACATTCTCGTATAATTTTAAGCATTTTTAAACTTATTGATGTAACGAATAAAACATTCTTCTTTAAAAACATATTTAATGCATAATTTGTTTTAGTTTCATACTAAGAAATAAAATCATTTAATTACTCATTGATTTTGAAAACTTCCGAGTCAAACTACTTCCGAAATAAATTATGATGATACCATACCTGAAAAACAAATTACTATTTAAAATCTGTATGAAATTTAGGAAAAAATAAAAAATTATTTCGGCTGATTAATTTTTTTAAGGAATTCATACATTTCTTAAATCAAAAGCATTTATAATATTATTTAATGTTAAGATGTCTCGAACAAAAATATTTTTCTTATCTTATACTTTAAAAGTAATTGGTATAGAAAAGGAAATAGAATTCCAATGACAATAAATCTTAGAAGATTTACAATAATTTAAACTGAAATGCTTTCTCTTTTTTCCGCGGAAAACTTCCGACGTCTTTTAATTTGTTTGTAGAATTGAAACGGGTTAAACATCAACTATTTAACATTCTATTCTTGGTTCTTCAAAATCAATTAATGTAAGAATGCGACAAATACGACTTCATTCAGGGAGCTTTTATTAACGAGTTGTTCATTCATCAGAAAAATAGCTCACATCTTAGAGAGCTTCATTTTAACGCTTTGTTTGTATCGATATGAAAAGCTAGAAGAATCTATTAAGACTTTTACTTGTTTTTGCTTTGCTAATTGCTCTTAAATTTACGATAATTTCTTTATTTAAAACATTTATTATGTTATAGCTAATTATATGATAATTAATCCATTTAATGGAACCTTAAAATATTTAAAATTTACAAAGATGAAAAACTAAAGAATTAAAAAAAATTCATCACATGTTTAAAACATTTTAATATTTATTTTCTTAATCTTCTTCATGCATAAACATATTTGAAAATGTATTTTTTTATTTGTGCACATATTTGAATATTTACTGGCTTCAGTTTATTTGTCTGAATGGCTAATAAAATAATGCATATTATTATTAGTTATTCTCTTCATTTGCAAATTTTGCTTGACATACATAAAAAATTTTAGTTCATTTTTTTATGAAATTTCATAATTGCTTACATTTCCAGAAAGAACAAATATTTATATCTGAAGAACATTTGAGCTTTTATTGATAGCATATCACATAATATGGCAAAAAAATTAATTCATAATGTTTAATTATTTTTCGTTATATTCCTGACTTATGTAACGTTTTAACGTCATCTCGAAATCTTTTATATATAAAAAATAATACATGATATCAGTTTCAAATGTAACGAAACAAAATGCATAAATAACAATATATATATATATATATATATATTATCTTTAATACTAGAAAAACAGTTTAATTCCCTAAAAGTAAAAGTAACTTCGCAAATTTTGAAACAGGAATTGCTTCTGTAAAATATGCATCTTGCTTTCACATTTAGCTTAAAATGTATCACACATATCTTGGATGGATTATACTGATTGTGAAACAATGAACTTGCCGTTAATATTGATAAATGTTGATATTACAGACAAACCTATTGATTCACTTCTAACATTTTATAAATATCTTTTAAATATGTCATTTTTTTTACTATATAAGTCTTTGTCGGTGTTCTAAATCTTCTCTACTGTATGAAACTAATAATCCTTATACATTTACATTACTGACTTAAAGATAATAAATATGGTATCTAAAGCATTTGAACTAACAAAAATATTTTTTTACCTACAATTTGCAAAAGGGACCATTTTTATCCAATTACAAGCATTCCTTTTTACCCAGTGTTCCTCAGTTGTTATTATATAGCTTCAATATCTTAGATGACCAAGTCTTGAGTCCTTCTAAATCTTCTTCACGCTCATTTGGAGAAAGGGTTTTCATAGCCAACGGAGAGTTTGAATAGCAGGTATCAGTCTTGAAATAAGCGTTCCATGTATGATCCCTTTGAGTGTCGATTTTTTTGTAAACAAGAATACAAAAGGCAAACAGCTATCATAGAAGATTGCACCCCACCATCATACTGATAATATTACCTATGTACATCAGTTAAATATGGCAATTCATGGGAGGATCGGTCTAATATTCTTCACTTACAAGTGTGATGATTATTGCTTCAAAACTCTTATTATTAGTGAACAGTATGTGATGCCACCCTGCTGGAAACCACGACTATTGGACACGATACTATTTCAAAGTTTTTATTCGATGTTTGTGGTTAGAAAGAAAGAGTTTTTAGGGGGGGGATGTGCATAAAATTCTTTCTCAGACATACCCTGTGAAACAGTGAGAGGTATCACGGGATCTATGGAAGATGCTACAGCACTCTACATTATGGATATTGACGTCATTTAAGAAATTCGAAATTAAATTGAGTAGTTTGGTATACTTGTACCGTTGCCATCTAGAGCCGTTATTTATCTAGTGTATATTTCGTATACTGTAGTAATGATTGCCACCAACACTTCACATACCAAATGTTTCCAAATTTTACAATGGCTTTTTATGGTACTTTACAATAGTTTTATTAGTAATGTCTCCAGGGTAAATGCGACTTCGCAGATAAGAAATATTGCAAAACTTTGTGTGTTAAACTATGCTTTAAACAAAAGTGGATTATACACAAAACTTACAAGAAATAAATGTTTGATCATTTATCGCTATGTTCTATGTGATTAAATTTAATATTAATCACGGTAATGTAATAACTTATAGTTAGTAACATTAGTCACGGTAATGTAATAACTTATAGTTATGGGATTATCAAAATTTTTAGATAATTATTGAATAATTTGTTACGCAGATTCATTTTATTATTCTTAGTAGTATGCGATTGTGTGAGTGTTAATTATGAATGACTTCGCACTGAGAAATAACAGGAGGACTTTTTGCGACAGATCTCATCAGTTTGAACTATGGTTAAGTGGTATCACACTCTTATCTGGAATCAAACTCTCCAAATTTCTACAAAACATTAAAATAAGAACTTTGAAACCCGACAGATTTAACGTGAATCAACACCACTACAGGTTTTTACTGGATTCCGAACTTGAAGTTATAACTCGATTGCCGAGAGCTTGGCTACCATGGCAGTCTAAATTTGTGTTGTTATTATGATTGTTTATTAACGTCGCTCTAGAAGCAACATGAGGGCGATTGTCGAAGGTCCTCGTAATTTTGAGCATCAATCAAGTATCGAAGACAACACTTGATCTGACTGCTCTCTCTCTCTCTAAAATTTCACACCACACCAATGCGAAGACTTAGGACTTCGACCAGATTTAAGTTACATCGGCCCTGCTACTCGAAGGATCTTTAATGGTATCAGGATTCGAGCCCACGACTCGATGAAAACAATGCCGGCCATGAGCCCACCACTATTACCCTTAGACTACCGCAGCAACTAGTAGTAACATAGACATAGTTCTTAGTATTCGAAAAAGACTGTATATTGCATGATTTATGTATCATAGCATATTTATTTCTAATTTATGTTTAACCAACCTATATATTTTGTTTTTTTATTATTTCTTATTGATAATATTGAACAACTGTCAAAAACAACACTTCCTTAATGGCTTTAATAGGTTTGCCCGAATATCCGTAACTAATTATCGTGGCTGCTGTAGCTTAGTAATCATGGTCGCAGATTAACGGCCAGAGTTGCTTCCGTCGAGTCGTGGACTCGAGTCCTGATGCCACTGAAGACCCGAGATATAACGGAGCTGATGCGCGTTAAATCTGGCGAATGTCAAAAAGCCTCCCATTGGCGTGGTGTGGAAGTTTGAATAGGAAGATGCCAGATCAGTCACTTGAATAGTCGTTCTCATCACTTGACCGAGTTTCAAAATTACGCGGTTCGTTTCCATTAACTCCCGTTTTGCGACGTTAATAAGCAATCACACACACATTAATTAATGATCGGATTCGAATAAAATTTAGTGAATATGTTATTTGAAGCATCTTCTATCTAATCTTCAAAACATGAGGATTCGTAATGAAAAATTACGTTTTAGAAGTTTATGAGCTATGTAATTAATTGATGCATTAATCCTAAAATTTAGCTATGTAAATAGTTGATGCATCAACCCTGCAATTTAGCTATGTAAATAATTGATGCATCAACCCTGCAATTTAGCTATGTAATTAATTGATGAGTAAATATTGCAGCTTTTTTTTTGAGCCGATAGCATTAATATTAATTTTATTCAGCTACAATGAAAGTTGTGGAAATTATTATAAATATTCTGCTTTCTTTTTCCTTTTTTGACGATTGTATTTTTTTGAATAAAACTTAATTTCCTTAAAATTGGTATATTATTAAATTCAGTTTTATGAAATACTTCCTATATCAGTGAAACTGATTTGGATAGGTTAACTGTTCAATAATCCGAAATTCTTTGGCATTGTTTCAAGTTCTTTACCCCTTTGTCAATGCTATAACATTATATAATATTACTAAATGTGCTAAAATTTCCTTTCGGATCCAATGAGTAGTTTATTTTGCTGAATTTTGAACAACATATATTGAATTTTCATAAGAAAAGACGAGTTCTTTCTTTTACTTTTATTTTAAAGATCTAAATTTAATGATTTTTAAACATTAATAATTCTGGTGGATAACATTCTAAAATATTACACGGAAAATCTATACAAAATTGTTCAGAAAGCACTATAACAATCAATAATTGCGAAACATAATTTGAATTTGTATTAATTCTTAACACTTCTAAAATATCATCCCTTTAAGTTCTTTGAAACTATAATAAAATATCATAATTGCTCTTAGAATTTAAAGTTATGTTTTCATTACTCGAACCAATTTGAAAACACGTGAGAGCTATAATTCTCTTTAATGTACTTCAGCATCCTAAGCACTTATTTAATTTTTTTTTAAAAGAACTGTATTCAAATATTTAAACTTGTTTTCATTACTTCCAATAGCAATTCGTAAGGAAACGACATCCTTAAAATGTACTTGGGAGCGATTCAGGAATAAAGTATGTGTCATTATCGCTCTGTACACAAGATTCATTCTCGCTTAGGTTTCAATTTCCGGTCTTTAAAGAGCGGAAATAAGTTTCGTGTTATCTGCCAGGCTCCAGAAACCCTGTCAAGCGAATAATCTTCTCTCCTTTTTAGTAATTTGTGACGATAAAGATGATATTTTTTAAAAATTAATTTTCTTAATCTCTTTAAGCTTCCATTTCGATATTTTAATTTTAAAAAACTTCACTAAGCTTGAAAACATCCGTAGTCAGCCATATATATACGAAGATAGAGTTGTTTTCATATTTGTCCTTCAATCATCTCATTCCTGTTTGCTTTATCCAAATATTTTTGTTCCATTTTGTTTTGTTTGATTATGTAACTTCGCAAATGTAATTGCTTTTCTTTCGTTTTATCCATTTTTTTCCATTTCTAAAATTATTTTTATCTATATCAAGAGCTAAAGCACAATCATTGTTATTTCTGTTACTCCTCAAATTGATTAAATCAGAACTTTTTTATGTATTATTCTGTACAACTGATTAAATTATAACTTGTTTATAAATATAAACTTTGTTTATTATCAATAGCAGAACGAACGTTTCACATAAGGTTTTGAAAAACATTTAAGACCGACAGAGAAATAACTCCTTTTTTCTCCAAAATTCTCAGTTTAAAATCGACTTCATAATGGGTCATGTATAAAATTAATTAGCAAATAAAATTTAAAAATGCACAAAAAATAAATTAGTTAATTATTCTTGAGATACTATACGTCATATTTAACATGTCTATTTAAATCAAGAAACCAATATTTTATTAATTTCACAATGTTCAAAAAAATATATAAAAATTCACAAACGGTGAGCAACATTTTTTCTTGTCATAATTTTTTTAACAGTACATAAATGTATTTTGCAGCTAATTAATTATTGAAATCAATGTTAACATATTACTATTTCATATCTCCTTTTGTTAAATATACCTTAATAATATATAAGATATCTTAATGATTGCACATATTTTCTCATAGTAATTTGCAGAATGGAACTTGACATTGGAATCGATCCTCAAATCTTCTGATCTGCAAAAGAAATTCTTATTACAAAAGTGCATAAATAAAAAAAGAAAATTGATATTTATACCTTTAAAATTACCTATTTCCATAAGAAAATCTTTTAGTAATTTTCAAATTTATTACTTATGTGCAAAATTTCTATTTTATCGATTTCTATAAAATCGGAAATATCTAAAGTCAAACAAATTATATACCAATAATAATCCCAGGCGATGTTATCAATAGTGATTTTAAGAATTATTCAATAAAAAAAGATAATTCTAATTAATACTATGTAATTTAAGCAATTATATATTATTTGTTGATCAAAAAAATATTGGGTAAGCACGTCCTAAGAAAATGTTTTTATTAATTACAGTTTTTTACTGTTTCCAATTTCTCGAATTCTTTTGACAGAAAGTTTTATTTTTCAACATAAAAGGATTAATGCATCGTAAAAAGAGAAGAGTTGTGATTTTGTGAGTTTTTAAAAATATAAATATAAATCATATTATATGTGTATTTATGTATGGTATAATATATGCAGTTATAAACCATCTTTTCTCATGAATTTTAAGAATCTTTCGCTTCCATTTTCTAAATGTATGTGTATTTAAAAGTAGAATAAAATATTTTTCCCATTTTATATTATCTCCTTCCTTTACATACCATTCTGTATTGATATCATGTTTCAGATTTACCACAAATTCCGTAATGAAAACTTATAATAAGTTTTAAATGTTTCCTGGTGAAAGAATATACATTATTTCATTTAAATCTGCTAATAGACAATTTTTTTCAAACTATAGTTAGTTTTAGAATGCACAGCATATTACTCAATAATCGCACATTTTTTTTATTGTGATAAAATTAACATCCTTTTTATGCATGTTTCTATTTAAGTTCCTTCACTATCACTTGAAAATATTTCAGGAAAAGCTATTTTTGAAACTTCTTAAAGTTTCACACATATGTAATTACATTTCAAGTCAAACATTTTAATGCATGCCAACTTTTCATAAAGTTTTTTTACTAAAGAATTCTAAAAAATTGCTCTATAGACGTAGATGAACTCAGTTTTAAATAACGATTACTTATCCGTCAAAACATTTCAAAAATTGATATAATTATTAACTTAGAAAATACAAATATTACAAAAGTAATACAAAAAATTTCTTAAAATCAGTTAATTTTGATTGTTATTTCCATACAATAAATGTGGAAAAAGTTATTAAAATATTACATAGAGCTAAAGTAATATGTGCTTGAAAATTAAATAGTGATATAACACCATTCAATAAGTGCACGCTCTAAATCTACATATAAAAAAGATTTGAAGAAACATATTACTTTCAGCATGTCCAAAAGAAAGTTAAAAGATTATAGATCCTCACCACGTCACAAATTGATATAAAATAAAATGAATACATGTATTTTATTGATAAAACTGGCCATACTTTATCAGCTATCATTTAATGCAATTTGTCCATTAACCATTTAATTTTTGAAATCTTAGGAACAACCGATCTATTTTACTACCTAAAAAAATATGTAGTTACTAACTATTTCAAGAACTCCTCGAGTTTTAATTTCTTGAAAATGTTTTCTTTGAAGAATCACAGTACTTTAATGAAATTGATGCTAGATGAAATGGAATTTACCCTTTCATATACCCATGAGAAAACTTTCCAAATGTATTACATTTTCTCACTCTTTTAATAACTGAAATGAAGTATTCAATTGCATTTAATTAAAAAAGTAATAAATGAGAAATTTCAATCCTTAAAATTTATCTACTGCGTAAACTTGAGGACTACCCCTATTTAAATATATCTAAAATTTCAAATTTAGTGATCCTTGTGTAACGATATTTTATTTAGTGAATGTGAAAACAGATAGAGATATATATTTTGGAAGAAAAAATTCATTTGAAATAGCCTGCAGAAGTAGAAAACTTTATTGCTCTTAAATACGAGACTTAAGCATATCAAAATTTCTAAAAAGATTCAAAGGTGTTACTAACAAATTTTCAGTTTTCCAGAATTCGGGATGCTTGAAATTTCAGAGTTACTACAATTTGTAAGATTCAGAGTTATATTTCAGAATAAATATTTTATTTGCACTTTTAAATCTTCTCAATAAAAATTTTTTTACCACTCCATACATTTTTAATACAATAATATAGATTTAAGTTTGCTAACAATTAGTAAACCCTTCGAAGAGAACACTTTACATGTTCTAAAAATTCGGATATTAATATCGATGGAGTTTCAAGATATTTCAAACCCCATCGAATTTTTTCCATCTACATAATTTTATTCCTTACCATACAGTTACGAAAAAAAGAACTTATTTGATTGTTCGAAGTTAGTATTAAAAGTTTCTACCATACATTACTTTTTAATTTACTGTTTAAAACTAAATATTAAAAGTAAAATTCTAACAATATTGTCTTCGATTTAAAGAAGAAAAATATCTATAATCCTGCTTTTTTTAAATAAAATCCGCACAATTTATGAAAAAGACTACGTCTTGATGCTCTATGTGAATGTTGTCCCATTTCAATAAAACAGCTCATATTTTAAAACACGCTTTTAAATATATTATACCCAAAACCAACATAAAATTGTAACAAATGCATAATTTTTCTACCTTAAAATAAGCTAAATATTTCTATTTGATTTAATATATATGGCAAAAATCTGTTTCAAATAATTCAACATCATTCTTAAGAAATTAGTTCTATCAAAGGAAAATAATAGTAATGTGTTAAGGAGAGTAATTTAAAAGATTATTGAGTCACATGAGATTGTTTAAATTATGAAATAAGAATCGATAAAAAAATATGTTAATTTTTTAGCAAGCTACGGCTCTCTTCAACGACAACGCTAATAGATAAAACATATTAATAACTAGTGCAAAAAGACGTTTCCTTCAATATGATTGGTAAAGGTGCAACAAAAATTGACCGGTCAACTTTTCATCGGACCCAATAGACCAGGGTTCAAAATAGCTGCCGATATAGTAAAGACACCTCTCTCCTCCTTTACGGGATCGAAAACACTCAACGACGAAAGCATATCAAGTTAGAAAGCACTATAACTGATACCATTGCAATTTTCAAAGTGCCTTTTTTTTCAACCTTTAAAAAACTATTGTTATCATGTTGCAATTTATCAAAATCCGATAGTTCCGAAGATTTTTTTTTTTTTTTTTTTTTTTTTTTGCCATTTATGTATTAAACTATTGCAAAATACTCAAAACTATGAAAACACCATAAAAGCGCAAAGCAACTGTTATTTTCAGCACAGGAATTTACTCATACTACACATCTTAATTTTTAATTCGCTTAAAGAAACTTATAATAATTGTATTAATTAAATGTCACAAATCATAACCCCTCATTTCATTATACATGGTAATATAATCATTAGTAGTTTCGATAACAAAAAAGCATTTTCCTTTATATTATAATTACATACGGAAGAAAATAATACTACTTACGAAATTTTGTTTTCCACACGGATAGGTTTTGCTTTTACAAGCGTCTTTGCGAATGCATCTTCCAAAATCTCTAATGCATTGAAAATCATCTTTTGCACAAGCTGTGCATTGCTGTTCGGATTCAAGAAACTTACATGCTCGACAGGATGTATGCTGACATAGGCCATGACATTTACGAAATGCTTCAGCGTTTTCTCTTTAAAAATAAAAAAAAATGAAAGGAAAGACAAAATGTCAGTTTAAATCATCATTGTTTTAGGCTTAATTAACAATAAGATAAAAACAATTCTTTTCAATGTACAAAATGAATTTTCATTTTAAAAATGTTTGTACCTGTTATGAATACAATTATATGTATTTTTATAAAAGCTTAAGAGATGTCAGTATTAATAATTACGCCATTTTTAAAAATTTGCTGAGATAAATATCGCTAAAATCTATTGTGTCTGACAATTATGTTAATTTAAAGAAAAGTCTAAAGCTGAATCCAATATTAAAGTGAAAAATTTAATGAGAATAAGTGGCATTATTTTTACAAAAAAAAGCGGGGGGTGCTTAAATAAATGTAGCAAAGATTGTTTCACGATAAAATGTTATTTGGAACTTAAGTTCAGAATCCACTAAAGATCCAACACGAGGGATAACGAAGACTGTTACATATTAAATTAAACTAAACCGCTTAGCCCTTACGTAGTGTAGAAATTATGTCGGGGAGATATCAGTTTAAATATCTCATTGTCATTTGACCATAAACTGTAATTACGATAACCGTCATCAATAAGCCTCGTGTTACACTGGTGCGACGTTTAATCAAACAAATCTGTTCCCTATTATTAATTCCCCTACTCACATGATTAATACATTTTAGTGTTACTGATGACTTATAAACTATGTTTGATTTCAAAGAAATTGCATAAAAGTATATATATGAAATAATTAGTCTTTAACCGTTTCTAATCTTAATATTCAAGCAATATTTGTTGTAAAATATGGGGGAAATGTTTCTTTACATTTCAGTAAATAATGGGAGAACTGTTATTCAACGATGGTAAGTTAAGAGTACATATAAAAGTGAAAATGATGCAAAAGTTATATTTTTAAATATAATTATGAATCATTGATTTGGTGTCATCTCTAGTTACCAAATAAAAATATCCTCATATAAGAGTTAAGAATAATAAAGCTGATAACTTATTAGCATGATTTTCTTTTTGACAAAATAATGTAGAATCATTAATTTTGTTGGTTCCTGTCTGGATTGGTTTTATAGATTTATGCGGTCTTCCGGAAATGCCCAATCATCAGTTACCCTTTTCTATCGGTTGGCCGACTTTCTCACCTAACAAAATCAATTCTCACTTGATGAGAAGCCGCTATTGGAGTTTGTCTTTCTGTTTCCTTTCATTTCGTTGTACGTTCTTTAGATACATTTCATTTCGATCAATATAGTGACAGTTGATAAGGTCCGAATATAATTTATCAGAATAAATTTCTTTGTTTGCAAAAAATGTCAAACAAATACTTATTGCATCTAATACGGTATATGAAAGTTCAGGTGAACAATTAACAATTCAACGTTTGCTTACCTATAACAAGTTTTATGCACTCATGTAGAGTTCAATTTCAGGATCTTGTTTCAGATTTTAATAGAGATATAAGAATTCTCTGAGAAATGTATGATTCCCTTTTATGACTAGTACACGATTTAAATTTATTAGGATGTTAGTATTAACTTATTATACAAATAAACAGAGTCTTAAACCATAAATAGTTTTACAGACATGCTTTTCAATACCTAATTAACATCTGTCATACTCTTTGTTTCATTGAATAAATTGAAAGGACAATCATAACTCAACAATTTGATATATCACAAAAATAACTTTTTATGAAAACTATGGTTCCTCTAAAATCTTTCCTCGTTATCTACATCTAACTACAACTTTTTTATGGAGTTAAGCAGTTTATATCATCATTCATCAAATAATTTTCATACTGTTGACTGAGACCATACAACTCGATACTTTCTAACACAAGAAAAATTCGAATTTTTTTTCCGTGAAGTAATTGGTCTCAAAAACTTTGAAAATATAAATTAATGGTCATGTTTATACAACTGTAAAGGAGGAGGGATTATGTTTTTTTTTCATGAAGTGCTAATTTTGAGAAAACAAACTTTTGCATAAATTTATTAATTCAAATTTTGTTCATATGTGCACCGATTGATTGAAACTATTTTAATGGAGCCATAGCCAGACGCGGCTATGCTGCGTCAAATAAGGTATAGCTGTGGTCTAAACGTGTGAAATAATTGAAAAAAGAGATAAAATTGGTAAACAAGGAGGAGGATTGAAAATTGACAAGGATCGCCTAGGGTATCCCGGGAGATCATCACCCGTGTTTACCAAAAACAGCAAACCTCTATGAAAAAGAAAAAGATCGCTGAAATGCCTCGGATTCATGGTGCCAATATCTATCTAAAGAGAGCAAGTTCCTGAGGTCCGCATGTGCACGAAACATTTCCATATATTACGCATTTCTGAAAATATGTATTTTGTTTCAATAGAATCATAAATTAAATTAGAGTTTTAAAAACAAAGTAAATAGTAAACTTTTGGGAGAAAGGATCTATTTATTGCATATGTAAAAAAAAATCCTGTATAAATATTTAAATAACGTATTACCGTAGTTTCTAATTGTTAGATTTCAAAATGTTTTTATTTAATTTTCTTTATTCTTTCATTTGAAAAACTCCAGTAATTATACAACAAGTGTTTATTTCTCCTTGTTCCACCATTTTTGAATTTTCTGCTTTGTGAATCCTTAGCTTATAAAAAGGTACCATAAATTCCAAAAAAAATTATTGAAAATAAAAAGATGATGTATTCTAGAAGCGTGGAAGCAAAGTGATATATAACTTCCAAGTTCAACAACTCTACTTTATCAGTCATCTTACTTTATTCACTTACTTTGCAGAACAAATTCCCCTAGGATTCTTTATGCAGTATTCTGGATCACATTTCGGCTTGCAGATTTCTTGTGAATGGTAAATTTTTGGTAGAGCTGAAATAAAATAAAAAGACATTTATACTTATTAAACCTGCTTATATTGGTATTTTTTAGAGGAAATTTAATATATATGTTAAGTATTTTCTTTAAAATTAAACTTTTCAATAAAACCAATAAATATTTTTATGAAAAAGATACTAAATTCACAGTAACAATTATATGAGAAATATTTGCAAATACATAAAAAATTATGTGCAGTCGCTGAATACAATTGAACGTCATCAATTCGCAGTAATAAGGATTCATAGTCACTGAACTGCGAATAACAGGATTAACATAAGGAAAGCGATAAATTAAATTCTAATAATTATTAAAGTTTTCTGCGTAACGTTTATACTCTTTCTACATTATTTGTACTCATTACGGAAATCATTTATACATTTATAATTCTTAAAATTTGACCAATAAAAAAGGGTTGAAGGTATAGCTAATCTCACCAATCGCAAGATCTTGAAAGCAATTTCTTAAACAAAATCCAAACAGGAGCATTTCACCTTCTAAGAAATGTGATTCATATCCAATTCAAACATTCAAATCCAAAAAAAAGTAAATAAAAGGCTTTAAAGAGTCAACCCTCCCCTAACTTCAAACTTCCAATAAATGCATTCTCAAAAACAACGTTTTGCTCAATGTTTTTCTTCTCTCTTTTGGGACGTTGACCGTCTTCATGTAACTGTCAGGGGACTTGTAGCCCAACGTCGTCTCTCCCTCTTGCCTTAGATACTCAGAGTGGGGACCTTCCCCCCTCCATTCTTTTTGTTTTCTTTGTATCGTATCCTCGTTACTTTCTCATCTCTTTTCTTGCACTTGGATAGTGATATGATTTTTACACCGTCGCTTTGTTTTAAAACTCTTAAGAGTTTCAGAATCCTTTTAAAGTTCCCTCTGCTAGCTTGAAATTTATATTCTTTTTTTTTTCACCATTTGCTTCATTGCCTCGTTTCTTCAAGGGTTTTGTTCCCTCGCTTCTCTTTTTGATTGAGTTTTCTGCTCATTTATTTTTAGGATACTTTTTGAGATTTTTCCCCCGGCGTTTCTTTCGTTGGTTTACTTCTTGAAGTTCTGGCTTCGTAAAAAATTTCTACTCTACCCCTGAGCTTGTTTTGTTTTCTCGTTTTTAGGTGCATAAACACCATTAAACTTATTTCTTTCTCGTTTTTCTAATTTCTCGCATCCAGAGTATTTGTTGTTGTAAATTAGAACTTCATGGCATGTTTAACCCACGATATATAAATAGAAGAGAAAATTGTATTAATGACCTCTCTTAACAGGAAGGCCAGATGTCATCTAAAAAAAGATTATTCTGAATCTCATAAAAAGGGAGCCATAGTAAAAGCACGAGTTAAGTGGACTCGATAGTTAACGGAATCCATTGCTATCTAATGTTTCATTAAAATAAAATAATATTTGATGAAGTTACATAAATATTAAGTCATAATAACGCTCCAAAGCAGGTTTCATATTTTCTCCAGTTTAAATAATTGAGTTAGTATGTAAAATAACAAAGACAGACAGAAATAATTTTATCTTATAATAATAAAGACCTTACCTGAATAATTTTAAAATGTTACTATTACTGTCTGTTTAAAAAATTTCTTATTTTACTATTTATAAAGCATCATTTTCCACATTTTTTTTTCTAAGTTGGATTAAAGAGACTCGAAAAACACAAAAACTTAATTTAACAAAAAAATATATTTTTGATTGACGTAAATATTATTAACTATTCTAAGTTTTATAACAACTTGAACTAAAATTATTCGAATTGTTAAATAAAGCACCCTGAATTATCAAATTAATTATTTAAATTATTACATAAACTCTGTTTTGATTGCATTCATTTTTTTTCTTTTGTGTTCAAAATCCTCCTGTGATTCAAATATTGCTTTAAACATATAACATTTTGTAATTTAATTTTTATATTTTTTTTTATAAAAAAAATATAAAAATAATCCTTATAGTCTTTTACAGAAACTTTTAAGTTTCGATTACAGACCTGTTATATTATAAGCTGTAATCTTATGTCCAATTCCTTATTTTATGTTAAGTTATGAACAGAATTTTTTTATAAAAGCATTACAATGAATGTTAAATAACTAAAATAAATTTCAATACATTTATAAAAACGGTGAAACATTTTAACAAAAAGTCATGAATACTAATATCATACGAGTTCTGCTAGTATTATAAAAACATATTAAAAATTATTTCTGCTGAGCTTCATGTAGATTGAAAAAAAATTAGTAATTTTATTATTATATCCTGGTGCACTTTAATACAATAATAACACCATTAGAATATAATAATATGTCATTAAACTCAAAGTTCACCAATTTTTTTTATTATTTATCATAGTAGATTCACTTAATCTAAATTATTATATTAGAGCAAAATTTAAATTTTACCTTTTTTGCAAATGCCTTTCCCAATTATGTAAGTATTTACTTTTCCATTTCGCATGAAGTTGATGATTCTCGGCTCTTGCGATTCACACTCCAGTCCCTTGTCACACTTACCAAGATAATTATGCTGTCCCCCACATTCTTCTCCTTCTAATTTAGCACAAACATTACAACAGTCACAAATGCCTAAGGTCATGCCTCCTTGACAACTTAAATGTTGTGTTTTGGTTTTATGGCAATGTATTTGTTCACAAGGAGGACAATATAGTGGAGAAATTGTTGAAAAATAGAATGTTTTGAATCTCTCCAATTTTTGTTCAGTTAGGTAACTGTGATTATTTATTCCAACAACTGTTCTATTAATAATTTTACTTCCATTTGCAATATATACATATGCAGCAATGAACAGCAAAGTTACGTACAATAAATGTTTAGTGGATAAGTAATACTTCATCATCTCTACTTGTTTCTAATATAACCATTCTAGAGATATCAATACGGATTTTCTAACAAAATTTCTTATCCATGTGTTGGATAAATCCGTAATAGAGTTCCACTTTCAGATATTTAAAATGAACAGCTTATTCTGAATCATTATATACAAATAAATGCTCTGTACTTGTGCTTGGTTGTACAAACCTGAAATGCAAAAGTACACTACCTTAATTTTTGTTTATAATCTTGAAAAACACTATTATTTATTCATCGTACATAGTTAAGTCATATAACAATTTAAAAGCAAAAAAGAACTATGTATAAAATTCTTTTCAAATACAAACAATTGATGAGAAATTATTGGAACTTATACTATATTATTTTCAAACTCTATAATAATTCATGAAATTTGAAAAAAAAAATATTTTCTGAAGAAAGCAAATGGAGGAACGTAACAAAGAATAATGTATTAATTTATTAAAGATAATCTGAAATGCGCGATTATATTATTGATCTCTAAAAAAATAGGTCTTTTAAGATCTCAATTCAAATGCGCTCAAAATCTCATATTTCTACAAAAACTAAAATTTAAGACTGTTTTCAGAATTTGTTGAATAGAAGAAATTACAAGTAAGTCTACCTAAATACAATTGCTGGCTTGAAAACTGTGGCTGATTCCAAATAATTGCTTGCGCATTTTATTTATATATTTTCGATTCTGAAATTCTAAATAAGCGAGGTTCTGAAAATACGGCGCAATATGTTTCCTCAAATATCAAGTCCTCAAACACAGTAAAATTATTGCTTCAGATTCTTCTGCTTGTAAAATTAGTTAAGTCAAATAAAGTTTATTGTGATCGAAAACATTTTTTTAAAATTTAAGAACCTCTTAAATAAAACTTTTTAATCTTAATAAAAATTATTCTACCTATTCATCTGTCTGGTTCCTAACAATTCTTTATAAATCAAACGAATTATCACTTTATGAAAAATCAAAAGTTGTGAATAATATTGCTTATTTAAATTTTGCGTTTCAATTTTTTAAAATATTGGGCTTTTATTCCTTACCCTTATTCAATGCGCTGTTCAAGTGCACTTATACATAACAAATTGCTTTAAATAATTGAATTTTAACAGGATTGATTAAATGATTTCTTTTAAATTTATTTCAAATAAAAAAAATATTTCCTATTTGAATAAATTAATCATTTGAGCTTTAAAGAATGTAATATTCAAAAGAGTTTTTAATCAAAGTATTAAGCTCAGTGGGTGTGAAAAAATTAGAATAGCAGATATTCCTCTTAAATCATTTGTTACAAGCATTTGGTTCTATATAAGAGCAGTTTTTTAAAGTAGAAAATTGCTTATAATTATTTAAAGCATGTACCATAATTTTATCTAATATATTATTTTAATTATTTTACTGAGCGCCGCATATGAATTGTCTTTTAAAAAGAATGTATATATTATTTACAATTAATCTAGTCGAATTGAAAATACGTACTAAAGTATTTTTTTTTAATTTTGAATTAATAATAAGCCATTCATACTGTCTTGCATTTGACTATGATTGGCCTTTATAAATACTCGTATGCTTCTGAGTTAAGGTTTTGAATCATTCACCATCGCAATGGCTTACTCTATTTTAGTGAAAGTTATTTAATAAACTCCGTAAGTATTTTTTTCATTGCTTCTCTTTTAAATAAAGAATTACCGTAGAGATCCTAAATTGCATTATTATTACTTAAGTAACAGTTCTACTGCTTTTTTATAGTGTTTGAATATCTTTAAAGGCTTAACTGACGTTATTAACTAAATGCAATGAGTCTGAAGTATAAACACAATAAAGTATAAATGTCTGTTTTTAAAACGTTTTTCTGAATTTCACTTGGTGTGTGTGTGTGTGTGTGTGTCATCAAATTTTCGATCGTTAATTTAACCAACTTCCCATCAAGCTAGAACTCTGAAACCTTCGGAATCGTTCTCACTCGCCTAACAATGCGATATTTAGACATTTGCGACCAGTTTTAGATAGTATTTTCTTCAATAATGCAGTTTATCCCAACCACTTGGCGCGATTTCAAAAATTGGCACCAAACTTGGCGATTTTTTTGTTTGGCTGAACTTTAAGTCCGTAAAACGGACCAGGGTAGCCACATTTGGCAAAATACTGCCAAATAATTCTTGTCGCCAAGAGTGATTGGGATAAACTGCATTCCAACCATTTAATTTACCGGATGAATTAATTAATTTTAGTTACTTTTAACGTTTTTATGTATTTCACTTGGTGTGTGTTTCTCTCTCTCTCTGTGTGTGTGTATCAGTGCGTCATCAAATTTTCTATCGTTAAATTAAAACATATCTCTCAAAACTGAAAATTAATTTAATATCAGTTAATTATACTTTCTTTAAAAAAAACATTGGTCTGTACTGTGATTTTGCATCACATGAATGAGACCCAAAAAAAATTTTCTTTGTCCTGTAAGTGTATTTGAGTTTTATTTCCTTTTCTAGATTCTTTGTCAAACATTGTCTTTAAAATCTCCTTCTTAGCTGTCTGAGATTCCATCATTCAAATTTGACGGGATAGATTGGGTGCACCAGACAGTGCACAGATGATTTTGCCTTTATCTTCAAATAAAATGTCTTTAAAATATCCCATTCTATTTCTTACATTGGTTTTAAGATAATTTCTTTGACAA
>BMAW01017819.1:368040-384373 GCA_019974015.1 Nephila pilipes | reverse complement strand
CTAACCTCCCATCAAGCTTAGAGTCGAAATTCCGGGAACCGTTCTTACTTGCCTCTACTGTTAGAAATTGTACTTTCTTTTCCAAAAAACTTTAGAATTAAAAAATGCTTTATCTGTCCCCTTGGGACAAATATATTTTCATCCATTCAGAAAAATTTACATTTAAACTATTTTTATGCATTGATGGGGCAATTTATGCGAACAATTTTCCTACTTAAAAAAGTATACTTATATTTTAATAAAGTGGGTCCATTTAAATTTTATAGTAACACTTTAACATATGCAAGCCTTCTATTTTTTTTCCCTTCGGAATTATTATTTGCAGCAATACACTAAAGCACCTGAAATATTTATAATTCCTTTAATAACAAAAAAGGGAGAAAAAATATTAAGATTTATTAAAAGATGTTTTCTAACTATAACTGCAGAATTATATAGGACTCACAACACAATTCATTAATTTTTGTTTATATTACAGAGATATTCCCGATTAATCAACAAGCATGAAAAATTAACAAAACACATATTAAGATTTCACTGCTTATTACAAAACCATCAGGAATTTATTTTTAGAAATACAAAAGCACAATATTCATTGATTACTGAATGAAGTAAATGTTATAAACTTTAAGTTACAGTATTTACACGAATATCCATAGGTGTATTGTACAGCTTGAATTGTTACTAAGAAATAACGGACCTATCTGGATAAAATTTATTCTGCATATTAATATATCCTTATGTATATAATATTATTGCAAATTACAGCTATGAATGTTGATTTCATTTCGGAACGCCGTAAATTGAAGTAACCCGGAATATGGAGAAGATAAGAGTTCACAATCTACACAGTTCTACAATGACTGCCTTCGAATGGTCAAAAAAGTTTGGGAGAAATCTGACTATGCAGACTCTGGATTGTGACTGTGTAGGAAAGGTTAACGAATTATAAATAAAAATTAAGTTTCCGTCTCGATTATTTTAAATAATAATGAAAACTTCATTATACCCCAGGATAATAATTAAAGCTTTTCGATCCTGCGTGTTACTTCAATCTATGCCGCTTCCCCAAATGAAAGTAATGAATATTAATATTTGTAATTTACAATATGTTGATAGTATCAATTTAATATGCAGAGCAAATTTTATTCAGATAATTTAGATATTTCTTAATAATAATTAAATTTTTACGATTTCCTCTCGTATATGCCTTACTTATTCTTACTCCCAAACTAATGTATTCACTGAGTTTATCTTTTCTTAAATTTATATCTAAGCAATGCGGATTCAAATATCTTGAAGAGATCAATCCATCCCCAATGGAATACTTAAAGTGTCAGTCTCTCGCTAACTGAATTATTTCCGTCCTCAATTTGATTATCTCAGATTTAGACTTTTCCTGAAACTAAGTCCATTTTCCCTTTCAGATTGTTTAATTACAGATTCTCAAGCTTTGGGAAACTGAATATTTTTGATGCAAAGTATTTACGTATTTTCGAATATAATGCGCTTCTAAGAGTTTGTCTCATAAACACATAGATAAGAAATATATGAAATGACATTGATAACTTGTTGTTATTTTTCATAAAATATTATATTGGTTATTTAGAAACCGAATTCTTAATAAAACTGCTTCATTAGCTTGCGCCAACAATAAGAAACGTAAATATTCACGTCGCCAATTTTTTTTTTAAATTTTATACATTAATGAGGATTACAGTTGCCCCTCCAAAAGGGGATACATGCCCTTGGGATACCATAGCGATCTTTTTCCACTTTCGACCCCAACCAATTATTTTCATTTTTTTTTTTCAAATGACTAAATCATAGTTACACTTTGTTTTGGCTCATCATCGGATGAAACAATTAGTGTGTGTCCTGAAATTTCACCATCACTCACTCATAGAGGACTACAAAAGCACCACAAGTTTAAGTTCCTTGAAGTGTTCTCGATAAAACGGCTTTAAAAATTCATAATTACTTTTAAATTTTAAATTTAACCTAGCAATAATGACCAACTGCTTTCCAAACACGGATTTATCTATTGGATAGAATTTAATTCGTGAGAAACATTTTCATATGATTTAACTAAAAAAAAATATTTTATTTTTTAAATTTGTATAAATTTATCAAACTAATTTATTAATTTTATAATCCGTCATTCACATAATATTCTTACACTCAACAAAAAATTGATTAAAACCAACAAACGTCTTTCTTTCTGCTTTTCATATTTGAAATCTCTTTTTTTTTTATTTTTCTTTTAATAATATGAGTTTTCTTTTGGATGATATAAGTCATATTACCTCAATAAATACACTTTGAAATGACATTTTTTTTCGATAGTAATATTTAATTCAACGCGTTTATTCATTGAATACAAAATGTCATTTCTGAATGTTTTAAAATTGTGTTTAGAATGTTTCTAAATGATACGTATAACTCATTAATATTCTATTTTTTTTAAAAAAAATTATATGTTAAATCTTTAGCAATTGTAACATTTTTATTTATTTTCTCCAATATTATAGAAATGAATTTAAAATAAATTTATTATTCAAATATATAATAAATCAAAATATTAGCAATAAATTATACAATACTTTTTCTAAAAATAAGTCTATTTCATTACATGTACACATTATTAATATTAATACATGTTATTAATCGGATTAATTAATGGGAATAGTGTAGTTTGTGAATAGAATTCGATGCACAAAAAAGAAAGAAATGGCAAATTCTATGAACGCTTAGCTATCCTCTCTATATATAATGATTATGATTATGGGGTAACATAATAAATTTACATCATGCCACTACAATGACACGATCCAAATTAAAAGTATAAAAATAATAGTTGTATTGAAAAAAAATTTAAAAAAATGCGTTTTTTTCCTCTTTCTCTCTTTTTCTTTAACTAAATAGCAATACTTAGTAAATTCAAAATCCTAGTATACTCTTTTTACTGTATATAACAAATTACTAAATGAGTTATTCTTGTTTAACTAATATTTGAGCAAAAATTTCGTTTTAAAAATGCTGTTTTAGTTTTATGATACTATAAAATAATGTTGTTTTTTGATAATTGATCTTATATCCACGATAGTTGTTCTTCTCAGTTTTTATCTAAATATTAATTACATTTATTGAAGTATTCAGCATCAAATTATGCTTAATATACATTAAAAATTATGTTTACTGTTAAAAATCATGCATCAAAGGTAAAATAAAACAGTTTATTTTTCAATCCATTCATTTATAAAGTGTGAGTACATTTAAAAATGATCCAAAAATATATAACAGCATCCTTTTGAAAATTATCATTTAGTTAATATTGAGAGACTACTTGCATTCTAAATATTTCTTAATTAGATTATTTTCAATATTATAATAAATGGCTGAGCATTCCAACTATTTTCTTCTTACTGAATGACTGAATGTAAAGATTTTAGATCATTTACAGTCATTAAATATTCCTTAAACTTCTTTTTCTTTAAGATTATTTTGAAAAGATAAAGCATCATTTTTTCGCTTCCGTACATTTCTTTCTTTCTTAAGAAAGAACTGTAATTATGTAACTATTTTATACATTTTATTCTATATTAGTCCCTTAGTGATACACTTATTAACACACAGTAATAAAATAATGCTAACTTTCCACCTTCATTATTTCACTTTGAAAATTTTATCTAATTGAATAAATGGTTTTACAAACACATAAAAATGATAAATCATTTGACATTTTGATTCGAATCAATGATTTTCAATCATTTATAATTCAAATATATTTTTAAAATAACTGGTCTTATATAAGCTAATGTAAAATCTAGCTTACACAAAAATAATACTATGAAAAATAAGAAATCACTAGTTCAAAAGAAGAAATCGCATTGAGAAAAAAGTTTGCTATACAATTTTCTTAAAGATATCAGAGAATTCTTAACCAGTATACTGAACTGCTTTCTAACCCGTCAAATACTAATTATACATTTTGTCTTATAAGTTAAGTTTTCATTTTACAAATAAAGACATTTAACAAATTTATATCTTAATAACTATCTCTTTTAAGTTTCAACATTCAATGTTGCAACATACTTTCAACCTTTAAATACATACCTTCTATAGGTACATTTACATTATGGAATAATGTAATGCATATATATCGTAGAGAACGTACCTTTCTATAGGAGTTACAACAACTAAACAGTATTACAAATGAAACGGTTCTGGCGTTAATATGTTTTGATCCACCGGAGCTCAGAAAACAACCAACTCTATTTAAATTCACCACCGAAGCAGATACAAAAGGCACATAGGCATGAAATGACCTGAAGAAGATCGATGAAGTTTCGTAACAAAAAAAGGACTTTATTCGCTCCTTTGAGACAAGGATATAGGATCAAAGAGGTATCTACCTCCAGCTGAGTTAGAAGAGAATCTTTTCTATTCTCATCTGGAAACTCTGGAAGAGAAGGGGCTCTGAAAAAGAGCCAATCACATTCATTCAGTCGTTTCTGGAAAAATTTATGAGCTACACCAAACGTTTACTTGGATAGTGTTATTCTCTCATTTGGAAGAAGGGGTCAGACACATATTGTGAAAATTATTTACTTTCAAAGCATGTTGCTTTTAGATTGAAGTTTGAAATGCTAAATTTATGAGATTTTTTTCAAAAATTGTTTATGGTACTTACTTTTTAAAACCACATTATAGTTCAGAAAAGAAAATTAATCACTTAATTTTATATGCAAAGATCAAGAATATAATGTAAACAGGCCCAAATTGTAAAGGTAATTTAGTTTTCATAATACAAGGTATTGGAATAGAAACATAGCAGCATTATAGATTTGTTTAACATTATATTAAATAATTAAATATAATTCCATATATCTTTTTAATTATCGCATCATTTCATGTAAACTCTTGTCATGATTTTAGTAACTCTAGTGTGCAGAGATTTCTATCTGTTAACTTCTGTTAAAGCTTTCATTATGTAAATTTAAAATATTTCTATAGCAACCTACTGCTTAAGAAAATAATCTCCATATTTTAATTTTCAACTTACTTATATCAACAATTATTTCCGTTTAAAGGAGAAATTTTAAATAATTTCATAAAAGATTACATTTTTAAACATATAAGTTAAGCTGTTTCCGCCAACATTTAACGATATATTTTAATACTAATACAATTATTCATTATTAACACTAAACATACCATAACCGGTCGTTTGACCGTTAATGAATTTTTGCATTGAAAATGTGCATATCATTTTTTCACTTTTACACATATGACTTCTATTAATTACATGCAGTTAATATTGTATTTTTCATTTGTATTTTGTTTATTTTGAATAATACTTGTCGTATACCGTTTTCTACCACAACTGGTCATTTGATAGGGAGGACAATTTATTGATTTATAAGGTTATTGGATCAGAAATTAAGATGTACATGCGTATTCAACGTATTGTATATAGTTAATTACAATCAAGCTAAATTTGGTGGAGACATGACCGTTCAAATGGTGAGCAGACATACCACAAAATCCTTGTCTTGAAGTCAGCCACTCCAAAAAAATTTCAATATCCTTGATTTAACTGGCATATATACCTGGATTTTGTATGAGCAAACGACAGAAGAAAATATCTCGAGACAAGATTTTTTACTCCAGTTAGCAGTAGAACTTGCCGCTTGTTTTCGAGAAGCCCGTGAACAACCAAAAGAGAGAACAAATACAAAACGGTAAAACCTAATTCTACTACAGACTCTTATCAACGTAAGACGTGTTAAAAGGATATTGTAACGAAAATAAGATCGTCCGAATTTGATCTAAATAGGAAAAATATGTTTGCGGGAAATGTGCAATGGAAACACGCTATATATGTAAAAAATGCCATAAGTAATGAATAAAAAATTCATATTCTTTGGGTTTGTGATAGAAATTGACAATATGCAAATTTGTTTAATCATAATAAAGTTAATTTGTTTATTTCCTTCCTAACATCCATATTTCATATATTCAATCAGAAAACACAATGTCCGGACATTTGACCGTCTGTGGTAAAAATAGGTATGTATTAAGTGTTGGTATGTTTAGTGTTAACTATAACAAAGTATCAACTGTGAATAATAATCAATGAATATTTTACGCAAAAAATGAAAAATCATTAAAAATCTTCATATTATAAAATTCCCATAATTTGAAAAAAAGAATCAAATAAAAAGTTTTTATATAATTCTTTTAAATTGAATAAATTAATTTTATTTCATTATTCGATCCTTTTATTTTATTGCTAAAATATATATTAATTATATTCCTTTTTATAAAATTTCCAAATTCTAAAAAATTCCATTAATGTTTCTTCGGGGGTTTTTCCAGGAGAACTTGAAGAATAAACAATGTTAATTACATATGCTTTAGTAATTTTTCTATATTAAAAATATCACATTCTGAAAGTTACATCTTAACAGGATAAAATCCGAATATTGGGTCTAGCAGAATAACAGTAAAACGTTAATACTCAGACGGGAAAAAAAAAGTTATTTTTATTACAGTGGATACAATTCCTTCAACTAGCCATCTGTTTCAAAGGTCTGGAAGTCATAAAGATAAAACATATAGTACGCTTTGGAATTACAGAAAATAAAGATATTGATCCTTATTAATGCGCAGTCCGTCGATTGTACTACAATTCTTCAAACATAAGTCAAAGACTGCGTGTATCTAAAATTCTGCAAAATAATACAGATAAATGAGATTTACAGAGATGATATTCATAGCTGCTTTTATTGGCTTCTTTTTGTAAAATATCTTTCTCCTTAAATAAGAAGCCTTTCTAAAAGTAAACATTTGATTGAAATGATGTTGTACCATGTACTTGAATTCGTTGATAAGAGATGGGATTTAAATAAGAGCCCGATCAGAATTTTGATTATTACTTCCATTTTAAATCCGTTAACATATTACAAAACTTTCCATTTAAAATAATTTATATGAATTTAAATCACTTTATTTACTTTAAAAGTTTAAACAACGTTTGTCCTTTAATCAAACTTTTAGAGAGAGGGAATGGGGGATTCTAAAAGGAATCTCTCAAAAAAATATGTTTCAAAAATAAAATAAAACAGTTTTAAAAATAGATTCATCTCTAAACTTTTAGCAAGATCTAACCATGAAACAAGTAAGGGCTTTAACAATTTTAAAGCAAATTTCAATAAATTTCTTTTAGGGATTTAAGAAATTTTATCAATCAGGATATTCTTCATATAAAACTTTTGTTATTCAAAATTGTAACTAGCCAAATTTTCAAATGATCAATATAATTTATAGAACCATTGAAAATTGCATTATATAGATGTAAATCTTTAGCACTTTAAATCATGATATATACAAGCAAGTTTCCCAAATTAAATACAAAAGTTAGATTTCGAGAATAATTTAAGCTCTGAAAAGAGGAATCATAAGTACAAATATCTTAATTTAATGCCAGTTTGTCACATGTTATTAAAGTGAAATTTTGCTACTTTATTATACTATTATTTGAAATTTAAGAGTCGAAGGATTGATGGGTCGATATATTTATACGAAAGAATACATAATAATTTTACCATGACAAAATACACAAATGAATTTTTGAGATTTATTGAGAGACCTAGCTTATTCGGTCTCCTGTTCAAAAAGAAATAATGCATATTATACAAGTAAATGACTGCAAAACCGTCATTACTGGTATTATTCTATCATTTATTAGTATTGTAACAAGATAGCCAATTTTGGTAAGAAGTAGTAGCCACAATTTTCCTTCTATTCTTTTGATTTATACTACCTCAACAGATCCTTTTTGGTAACATCCCATCTAATCCTTGTATTTTACTCGGGGCAATGATAAATTATTAATTAACTGTAATTAAATCAATATTTAATAACAGTAAAGTTTTCACCTGTGTAAATGAAGAACATTCTTTAAAAATCATGTGGTCAAAGAACAGGAACCTTTTATTTTGAATTAATAAGCTCTGTGAATTTTTTGAATTTTTATTACACTTTGAAATACCTTACAGTGACTCATAGTTTTTCCTATAGCCAAAGGTTTAAGGGGGGAAAGGTAATGCTTGATGAAAGAGACATAATTTTATATATAATCGTTGAACATAAGATCATTTCATATCTATGAAAAAATCTAATCACATTGAAAAATTCCGAAAACAATTAATAAATGCTAATCATCGAAGAAAAAATCAAATAATTCTAAACTATTTTTCAATCTGCGTGATAAAACTATTCATGTTTAAAAAAAAGTTAATAAAGTATCCTGATATTAAATAGCTGTATTCTTTACAGTTAAAAATAGAATGTGTGTGTAGAAAAAAATATTGTATAAATATACTACGTGGGTTTTAAAAGCGTTACTTATTACTTTACAACACACTTCGTGCACAAATATCATTATGAAATTAGCTATAAATGATTATTTATCTCCAGATAAACAACTTTTTCATGAAGAGGAAGGGCTCAAACCTTTTGCAGTGTGCTCATAAGAATGCTAAGAAAAGACTACATTTATAATATCTCAACTAATTAGCAATATTTCTTAAAGGAGCGATTCTCTAATTATCGTTCCTTTTAACGTTAGCCCGAGTCTGATACTTATTCCCCGTAATCATGACTTAAGTTTAATGTATTCCCCAAATGCAGTATTTTTAATTAATGATTTTCAAAAACTTATACAGAGTGCAATAGAATTGAATTTTGATATGTTAGAAGCTTGCATCCATGGTAAAAATGGTTACAACCTGACAAAACTCTTAATGGAAGCGAAACTGAAGTATCTTAATCAAATTTTATAATTAGGAGATCTCTAAGCAAAATTCCCAATTGGTCTTTTTAATTAATGGCATAACAAAACAATTATTTTTTGCAATACAAATAAAAAAAGAACGTATATAGTTTCCTTTATTTCAGGAAGAAATCGATGATTGAAGATGCATTTGATAATTCAATTTCTGCTAATCTGATTAATAATAATTTACTACACACAAGTAGCTATTTACGAAGCATTTTGTTACTAACATTTTTCTTTCGATCGAAAATGCTCATATACGCAATAAAAATAAAGTACAGTACCAATTTCTAGTTTAAAAAAAACATTCTCTCAACCCACTCTCTCAGGAGGAACCAATAAATAATAATCTCATAATAAATTATACATTATAATGTTAGAAGTTATTTTTTTCAGAAGGAAAGTTTATTCTACCCTAAATCTTTTTCATGTATGTGAACATTCGATCTTACCTATTACGTTAGTCATTACGTATTCTAGAATGCTTCTTCAGAGAAAATTGTGTAATAAAGATATCTCGGGTTTTTTTTAGGAACTGCTCGTATACTTCTTTTTAAAAGTTTACCTTTCTTAGGGATTTGAGTACTACGGATAGAGAATTGCAATTTTAAAGTACTTGAGACTGAAATATCAGGTGCAATATGGTAACACCTTAAAATAAAGTCAAAGGAATTTTCCTTACATTCCAAGCAAATTGTTGAGTATTAATGAAAAATAAAAATTCTTATAAACGAAAAAAGAAATAAATTCGTAAACCCATGTATATAAAGGGCATTCTACAATATCATTCAAGAATATTTTGTACTTTATAGGATTTTTTGAATCCATATGTTCATCTAACTACATAGGTATGCTATGTAATAAATGAGAATTGATGTCAAAAAATATTATTACATCATTATTACTGCTATTCAAAAGATATAATTTACAATAATTTTTTCTAACAATTTCTTAACATATTAATTTATTTAAATCCTATAACATACTGTAATGTATTTAAAATATTTTTTTTTTACTTATTTGAAAATATTTATCTGAATCTGCAGTACTCAGTCGATGGATTTGAAACGGATGGAACATTAAAAAATTCATCAAAAGTTGAAAACAATTTTTTCCTATAAAAGTTACAACGATCTTTTTTCATATAAAAATAAAATATTATTCCCTTTGCGTAAATTGAAAACAAAAAAAAAATTTAGAACTATTTCTAATGAGATATCACTGCTTTTAACAAAGCCAGTGTTTTTTATACGGAATGACTAATAGAGTCATAATTAATCGTCAGGAACTCTCCAGTTTTCTATTTTTGCTTTTTTTTCTGCATCTCATCGGGCCAATGAAACGTAAACAAGAAATAAATAAAAGAAGTGATGGGAATTAATGATGTTCAGGACATTCCAGTGGCGAGAAAGAAAGCGCACCCCTCACAGAAAAACGCATAAATCCAATCAGCCAGTCAGTTTGGAAAAAATACTGAGGAAAGGAGACTGTTAGAATCGTAACACATGTTTCAACTGTTCATCTAGTGTGTAGCATTATGCGACACTGTTTGCTCTTCCCGAAATTCCCAAAGGGAATATATAGCAGATATAAATAAACGCAAAGAGGAGCCTCTCATTTATAAACCAGTGTTTGTTAAGATAAAGATGCCTTATTTATCTTGTAAGAACATGTCTTGGAAAATTCTAAATTCCAAAAATGGTGTGAAAAAGATGTTTTAAGTTTCTAATATGGAAGAGGCTATAATTAAATAGTATGGATTCCTAAACACGTACTATTTAAATTATACAAGGCACTATAAATGAAGTAATAAAAGGGAAGTAAAAGAAGTTTTTTAAAATAAAAAATAAATGAAACTTCACATGAAAAAAATTATCATTCAAACTAAACATTGTTAAGTATATTCAAACATAATTAAATAATTACAATATCAAAACCAAAAAGTTCCTTTTTTTACATTTTTCGCAATAAGTGGCGAAATCTCTCTCGGCTTCAAATCATTTTATATAGAGATAATATAGAAACGACAGAGGGTTTTTATTTAACTCTTTGATATATTTTGAAAGCTATTATTCATTAGTAGTAACATATAGCTAATATTTTGTGGTACCCAAATTTATATCCCATTCAGCAGGCTAAATATCTGTTATTTACTAAACAAAGAAGAGCGTGTAAGAAAAAGAAGTAATTCCGAGATGCTCAAACAATTGTAAACCTGGAATCATCAAGTTTGGAAAAAGCCTCTACGATGCTTTACCGATGCTTAGAAAGGTAAAAGTATAAAGGTCACAGAATACCGTCAAGATAACATTGAGCTACTTGAAACTTGTTGACCGTTGCTACTACGGATATATATAAATGGTGAAAACTGTTGTAACCGAATCATTATTCATTGTCAAGGAAGTTTAATCATCGACATTTTTGGGATAGTCAAATTTGCAAATAAAATCTTAAAATAACTTGATCTTTTTTTCTATAATACTTTAGTTTCGTTTTTTTCTTAGTCAGAATGTAAAATCATATATAAAGGTTACTGATATATCAAAGGTTCTCCCAGCAGCGATTCACAGTTAGGGTTTTTTTTCTTTTCGTCATATGAGTACTGTGTAGCTCTATCATGAGCATGTGAAATTTAGGAGTTGTGTATGCATATATGTATATACTTGTATGTATATATATATATGTGTGTGTGTGTGTGTATACATATATATATTGCTTCTTTATCGGAGGTTAATAAACGATCACATCACATCAGATGAAAAATTTAATTACTTAATTGATAATTTCAAAAGAAAACAATATTTTTTTCTAAAAGTATTTACACCAATTAAAAGAATACCAAAAATCGTGCCTGTTAGTTATAGTCTGGCAAATATTTATTTGCATTTTTAGGATTGTACGAGAAATTTTATTGATTATAATAATTTTACTATATTTAATTATTCAGATGATTTCATATATTTTCAAATAAATAATAACAATGAAGATAAACTTTGCTTATCTTCTTCTCCAGCTCATTTAAAACTATTGCATGCTAATGATAAAATACTTATTATAAATACTTAGACATTTATTTAAGTATAACTATTACTTTTTTCACATTTGATTAAAAGTTGCATTTTTTCAAATATTTTTTTTCTGTAATATTTTTATCTTCATTTATTTTACTATTTCTCTTAATATTTGTAAATTAATTTAATTTCAAGTTTCAAAAAATTAATTAATTTGCTATATTAAATTTTTTTTTGATTTTCTAAATGAACTTTATTTGTTAAATGTTTGAACGATGATTACACAATAATTGCAGAATCTTGTTATTTTAATTTTTGTTCAGTTTGATTAATGTTCTGTTTATTTTTGCAGTTAACATTTTCTTTTCTTTGTATATAAATTCTAAACATTTTTTTAATTTCATAATTTTTTTTCTACTTTTTCTTAATTTATTTCTTTTTCTACTTTTTCTTAATTAATTTCTACTTTTTGCTTTGATTATTTCTTTACTTTTATGTTATTTCTATTTTCATTTTACATACACTGTTGGCTATTAAAAGAGCAACACCAGGAAGGAATGCTCTCACGAATGTCAAAATCACATGAAAGGAAAAAGAGGTTGGGAAATGAAAATGATTGGTATTTCAGTGCATTTAGAAGACTCAAGAAGAAGAAAACGACACCTGAAGCACTGCATAACACAAAAATTGTATAGTGGATTTATCATTTTGAAAGTAATTTTTAAGGTCTGAGCTTGCACAGAATATTTTGCGATGCCTCCAATAATAAGAAATGCTTAGCAGCAAGCGTTGGAATTCGATAGAGGCAGGATTGTTGCTTATCTACATTATAGATAATCGATCCGTGATATCACCCATCACACTGGTCGAAATTCAACCACTTTCATGCGAATAAGGAATCAATGGGTTGATGAAGATCATACTAAACGGAAAGCAATGTCTCCTTGATCTCTCATGATTAACACCCGAAATGACAAAATTATTGTGAGTTCGGCTGTGCAAAACTGTACAACCACATCATAGACTATTAATCAGGAAATAAGCATGTTTGCAGCACACCCCGAATCCACTCGTACGGTGCAACGATGTTTGCAGCAGCGTGAATTATCAGTACAGCGACCTTTATTGCTGTTTCTCTTGACAATGCAATAAAGGTCAAAGAGAAAGAAGGCAACCTGAACGACAAGGCTGGTTACATGAGTGGCACAATATCATCTTTTCAGATGAGTCTCAGTTCTGCGTGTAGTATACTCCGAGAAGACTGCTCGTCACCTGCTGGCATTCGATATCAGCACCTGATGTGATAGTATGAGCTGCCATTACAGAACTAGAAATGACACATTCTCTAGTTCAGATTGACAATCATTTCATCGTAGATCGGTACATTTCTGACCTCTTACGTCCAGTGGCTCTGCCCTATCTTCGATGCCTGCCAAACGCCATCTTCCAACAAGATAATGCAAGACCATATGTTGCACGTAGTACTCTGACCTTCCCCGATGCACAAAGTATTAAATTGTTGCTCAGACTACATGATCTCCAGATCTATCACCAGATATGGTCATGGATTGCTGAATGACTGTCCCACTACCCGTCTCCAGCTAAAATGTTTGATGAAGTGTAGCAATGACTTGATACAGCATGGAATGAGTTGCCCATTTCTGTCATCCAAACCCAGTTCGACTCCATTCCTAATCAGATAAGGGCCATTTTAGCTGCCTGGGGTGATACCTGTTTCTATTAATTTCGCACCCATGTAAACTCCCGAGCAGTTTGCAAATGTAATCATTTTGTCTTTATGTCATACTGTTTACGAAAAATAAATATATTTTTTATTTGCTTCGCTTCATGGTGTTTCTATTTCAATGCCCAGCAGTATGTATAAATACTCTGTAACAAAAAAAAGACGTACCAAGAAGGAGTTGTCCGAGGGAGACAAAAGTTGGCGGATAGGAAGATTATGTACAGAATCAAAAATAATTAAAGTTTCAGAAAAATTGAATGATTTACTTCAGAGTTACATAGTTACAAAGTAACGAGATCAATAAGGTGTTGACCCACCTCTAGCCTAGATGCAAGCTACAACACGACGTGGCATAGAGTGGTAAAGCTCCCTGACTGTTTCCTGTGATATTCTGTACGAAATTTGTTTCAACTGTCGGGCTAGGTCCTCAATATTCCCTGGTGTAGTCTCCTTCCCGTCATATCTGACTATCAAGGGAAATGGCACCCCAGACCAGAACTCCTGATTGAGGGCCTGTGTGGTGTGCAATAGTGAAAGCAGGATCGGCACCCTGCCCTGGGAGTTTCCAGACACGTCTTTGATGATCGTCAGGACACAGTTGGAAGCGGGATTCGTTGCTAAACACTATACGTCCCCAGTCAGCATCATTCCAACCTGATCGAGCCAAGCACCACTGTAATCTGGCTCGACAGTGTGCAGGCATGTGTGGGAGGTGGAGTAACGATTGGTACGAGCGTAGATTTCGCTCTATCGGCCGTCTGTGATTGGTCATGGTGGACACTCGTGTGTGGGTTGCCCGTCTGATGGTTGCTAACGATGAATCAGGCACTGTGGCAGCTGATCTGACAATCACTCTATCCTCCCGATCTGCTATGGCCCTTGGTCTAACACTACTATCATGACGCTGGAATCTGCCGTTGTCCACCCATTCTTGTCAGCATCTTCTAATCGCCTCATCGCTTCGACCCATATGACGAGCGGTTCTCCGATCTACCTCTTTCAATGTAATGATACGACCGTTATCAAACTCTGACAGTTGTTCGTAATGAGCTCGATTCCTGCGGTGATGCATTTGTTCAGTCATTGAAAAGTATCTTAAACCACAATGCAACAGAAAATTTGACCATCAGATTGAGAGTCGCTTCTTTTATACATCAGATTGAGTGTGCAGTTTCGATGCGCTGTAGCTCCCGCTATTCATTCATTGGACACCACTTCTAAACCATTTGCATGTTCGATCCAAATGTCTTTGCATACCAAATTTCATTACAATCGGGTAATTCCTTATATATATATATATATATATATATATATATATATATGAGTTATTGAATCTTCCTGAATTTGCCCTATGACGTCTCACCTAGCTCGGACATCTATAAATAAATGGAAATGTAGAGTTTGGGAGAATCTGCCAGAATCCGTCGGAGTCTGCTTTTGAAAGATAAGTTATTACTTTGATTCGTTCGCGTTGTTTATTAGTAAGCTAGTTAGCTGAACGTTACAGAGAGCGTCATTACTGCAATTTAAATACGATTTTTCACCTGTTTGTGCTGCTGATATGTGCAAGTATTGTTTTTATTCCTGTTGTATTGCTTATTTGTGCAAGTAATGTTTTGCAAGTCTTATTTTGCTGTTCATCTGAACAAGTTCTACTGCCTGTGCTTCGTTGTTTCCTGAATAATTTTGAATAAGTCATTTTTATTAACCTCCTTTGTTTACAGTTTTTAACATTAAACATAAATATTCGCTGATCCCAAGACATTGGCACCCGGAGTTACATGTTACTAGAAGGTCACGAATTTGACGTGCTTTCCCTTTTCAAATATTAATAGAATAAATAAATAAATTCCTTCTATATGTTTAAAATTGAATCTAAAGATGAAATTTAAAATTTTAGAACAAATATTCTATTTATTTTACAAGAATGTTTACTATTCTTCTCATTTAAATATACAAATAGTACACTTGTAAAATAATGGAAAGCTTCCAAAATTCAATAGTATTAATCGAAAATATCTTTAAATTATACACATTTTATTCATTTATAAGTTTAATTTTGTTTGATTTCAGAAATTTATGCTACAATTTTTTAAATCCAAAAAGGTACACTTAAGTTTAACTTTGTTTGGAAAAACTAGATTTTTCTACTTTATAGTTTTCTACGAACCCTAGTAGATACCTAACAATTTCCTGTATTTTCTTCATGGAGGAAATTCCATTTAAACTTTAAAAATCTTCAATTCACGTTGTTCTTTAAGCAGATTTAAGTTCTCTTAGTAACGTAAGAGTAAGTTGTTCCTTTTTTGTGAAAGTACAAAGAAACATATAACAATTCAGTAAAACATTAATATTACGATTGATCAAATTAGTGTAAATTTGTTGCTAAAAATGATCCAAGGAAAAAAATTACCAACAAGTCTTTTTTATTGTTTTCTTCTTTGAAGAAATAACGAAATAGTGTTTTCAGTAATAACTGAGGAAACTTCGAGTATTAAATATTGTCTTTGGATATTTCCCCAAACACGATATTAATTAAATTAAATTTCGTCTTTGGGGAAAGGATAATTGGAAAAAACAAACCTAACATTCAAAGAGTGAAAGATTACTGAAGCTCTTAAATTTTTATTTGCTAAATGACTAAACAATGATGGGTGCTAATTATAAAGTCCAAAGACAACCAACAACTACATAAATTTAAAATCAGCAATAATGTAACTGAACGAAGCACAACAT
>BMAW01017819.1:356263-368015 GCA_019974015.1 Nephila pilipes | reverse complement strand
TGTGTGTGTGTGTGTGTGTGATGAACTTATGTTATAACTTTTTTTAACTTTCAATCTATTTTGGATATATTTTCTTACCTAACCAAATCATACTAACTCTTTCTATAAAAGTAGACTAACTAAAGGCATTCTAGTATGAAATTTCCTTTTCTCAAATTCGAGCGTGTAGCTCTATGATCCCAAACCTCTTTTTATTGCTACGTAAGCAGAATTTCGAAAAACTTTCGGTTACAGAAGTCGGTGCCGGCCGTTGGCTACTCACTCTTTTTACTTTGTTTTATGCTGGATAATACGTGCAGCTGTGCACAGTACCTTCGCTGCTGCTTCGATGTAGCTACTTGTTAGAAGAAATGTTAGATTCTGAAATAAATAATTTAATTCGACAGAGGACTACTATTTTTTGCATTCGTCAATGCTTAATCCGAACGAATATATATATATATATATATATATATATATATATATACGGAGATAACAATATATATATATATTGTTATCTCCGTGCTCAAAACCGCCTCTTTTTGTAAAGGGGTGAGTGTTTGACGCCACACGATCCCCTCAGACGAGACTTGACCGAATTTCCGAGCGGAGCTGTTGTAAGCGAGCGAGATGACACTCGCGTAAATAAATTGTTGATGTTCCTATACAACTTGCGCTCTTTTGTCTGATGACAACTGTTTATTTTAGTTTGTTTCGTTGTTTTATTTTAAAGACGGACCAGCTACGCTTGCTTCCTTTTTACTTTTTATTTGACCACACATCTAAAAGCTATTTACAAACGCAGCAAATTTTAATCATTTAATAATTGTGAGCTTCAAATTATCAAGAGTTCCATTATTGCCCACGTCAACGTATTACAGAGAAAATTCTCGTCTGCCTTCTTTCACAGAAAGTTCTCATCTGCCGGTACATGGCTGAAGAGCCGCATATCTGCATTAGCGCGCATGACGTTGGCGCGCATGCGCCAACAACAACTGTAAATAATAATTTAGTGATTATTAACTAAGTTAACAAAAAAAAGTAAGAATAAATGAACTGTTGTTTGTGTGAAAAAGAAAAATAGTAACAATATATATATATATATATATATTGTTACGAACGTGAGTTCATATTTCCCTTCAACGCTTTTGTTATAGGGAAAAAGTCGATTTACAGAGATGTCATCGGTAAACAAAACAGAGTTTAAGCACTGACCCCTTCACCTTAACGACGAGTTTCGCAACCCATTGGAGACTCTACGAGAAACTTGGCAACAAATAAAAAGTATTCGAAGGTGCTGGAACCGAAACAAAAAATCGAATAAGAAGAATGTTACAGACCTTTCGTGAATTTACCCATGTAACGTCACACCTGCCTAGGAAAGGTTTTTAATACACCAAGAGCTACAGTCGATGAGAGAGTCTGAGGAGGAATGGGTCTGTGTACGGAATCAGTTGTCTGTAGAATCTGCTTATTATTATATCGCATATTATAATATTACAGAGGAGGCTGTCCGCAAACGGAGAGTAATTAGCTGGGGAGCTGAAGGTTGCAGAAATAACAATGACTGCACTTACTGTATGTTTTGTTCCTGTATCTGTGTCATTGAATAGTAAGAGTGCTGTGTATCCGTTATTGTCTAGATTGTGCTACCTGTGTGTTGTCTTGGAAGATTTACAAATAAATCATCATTTGCCGTAATCCTCTGAGCTAGTATTGATTATTCACTCCTACTCACATTCCACAGGATAAACTGCATATATTGCAAATCTAGAATTTCCCCTGAAAGAACCACATACATATCTTCAGGAATAACAAGATTTTATTTCAAGTTACAGTCAGCCATCAGACGAGGCTGACAGTACATAAAAAGTAAGAATCAGAGGATCATATCATACGAAGAGTCACGGAGAAACAAAGTAGTTCACAGTCAGCATGCAAACCTCATATTCACATAAAGAAATATGCATGAATCTCAGGATACATCTGGAAGAATTTTTACTTGACCGAATCATCAGCCACTTAGAATGTGGGCACTCGTAAATGGAAGTATCCGGAGAACATGGAATCGCGCAGAGTGCCCATTTTGGATTTGATATCCATTCTAAGAGGATGGGAACGTAAGTAGACATTTCATCATAGATTACATCGAGATAACGGTACAAGGTAACCGATATAGGATCAGACACACAACTGCATTAATCCTGTCACAACAGCTGTCGGGAGGCTCGCGTTTTACAGTTTCGAGGAATACCGTTTACATACGCTTGTAAAAGTGTTTTTTATGCACTCACAGAGCTGTCCGTTGTATACCACTCACAGTAGCATGCTTCCATTGTAGGTTTCCTTGGTATAGAGTCTACATTACTTGGACATCATCACTCAGAAACATTGTTGTTTTCCAACAAATATTTATGATTGTTATGGGCTATGACAAATCGAGCCATTTATAACTTAGGTTTTGATTAAATTACGTTTTTCAGTAAGTTAGGAAATGTCATTTATATTAATAATTTATACATTTCAGATATTTTTGAAACTGTGAATATTTGTAATGAACATAGTATTTTAAACTCTTAAATTTTAATTGTGATATATTTTTAATTAGTATTTTCTTAAGGAATTTTATATTTGTTTATATCCTTTATTTCATGGATTTTGGTAAACGCCATTTCTTATAAAGTAATTTTCTTAGTGCAATAATTTGGATCCATAAGGCATATTTTATCACCCTTTGACCATCCGCAGTCATACACAGCATTTTAAATTACTTTATTTTCATTTTTAAATGTCTTTGTACTTTTAATGTTCATTTTTATAATTTTTAAAATATTTAAGTTAATTTTGATTTGCTATTATACAGTTTTCTTTGAATTTTATTCTCTTATATGTAATTCATTGTATTATATACAATACACACATACATTCAAAACTTTACTTAATTTATGAAAGGATAATTAAATTCCTTCTTTTGATTAATTTATAAATTGATGAGACAAAGACAGGGCTGTACTAAATTCTTAATATTAGAAATATACCAAAATATGTTTAAAATTAATAAGCGTTTGTAAAAAATTAAAGCAATGACAATTAATGTAAATAATTTTAATTGATCAATATTTTTAACCAATGTAAAATAATTTAAATTTATTCACACTGTAGTATATTTATTAAAGTTAAGAATTTCACAACTAATTTTGAATTAAGTACGTTTAACAACTATTATATTTTTATTTTAAGAAACGTAGAAGAAAGTTTTACTTTAATTCATTCAAAATTACTTTAAATCTTGGTTTTACGCATTTATATTTAAAATACAAAAATGAATTATAATTAATTACTTATTTTTTCAAAGAAGAATGATAAAGAATTTTTTTGGCTTTTAAGCAAATAGTTTTCAGTAGGGTTTTTTTCCTTCATAATTTTCCATATCTTTCACATTCAGATTTGCAAGTGTGATTTAAATTCAAGTTTCATATCAAAAATTTGTTTTCAACTGCATAAGACTAAACAAAAACTATAAAAATTTCTTTTGAGCAAATTATTTTCACCAGCTATTTAATAAATATTATTAATTTTAGAGAATAACATTAATATTTTAATATTAACATTATTCTCTAAAATAAATAATGTTATTTTCATAATAATATTTATTTAATAGTTAGTGATAATAATTGGCGTGGTAATTAAGTTGTTGAAAATAATTTAATTAGAATAATGTTAATATTTTAATATTATTCTAATTCGAATTCATTCATTCATATAATTAAACTCAAAAGCATTATACTAAGTTTTCTTTGAAAAATCTCAAGAGATTTAGAGGTATTTCATTTTAAAATATTTCTCTTCATTCATATAGATCTGTATTTTTAAAATTTCATTTCTTCATTGAAAAAAGATCTTTTACCATAATATTCATTTTCAGAGACCACGATCTTTAAAAAAAAATATTTAGTGATTAAGTTATGCCATTGTATTAATAGCTTATAGGAAAAAGAGAAATCTTTTCGTATATTAGTTCTCATGCTCCTCCAATTGTTTTAATAAATCAATCTTAACTGCATGGTAACTGTTGTCTTCAATAATAATAGTCACAAACTAGAGATTAATTTTATTTCATTAACTTATTTATCTATCAAAGTCAATGAAAGTTGTTCAGTATTGTCTTTAAGCATGGATTGGTAATGCTCAAAATATTTCCAAGAACAGTTCGAAATAATTTTTAATAGATTTTAAAGAATGTTTCAGCTATTATTTTACACTTTTTTCTCTTTTAAATTAATCACCTTTAAGGTGATCAATAAAACAATACGAGTATTTTAATTTTACGTTAGCATTTAAAAATAATTAATTCGGAAACAGTGATTTTTTTTGGATTTATATCGAACATAAAGTATAAAAAATACAAAATGAAACCATTTCAGCTCCCCTTAGATAATATTGGAAGAGCAATAAAATAGTTGTTCCTGAATTTCTTTCTTATATCGGATATTAGTTTCATAAGGATTATTATGTGATTCTGAATTTATTACTTTCGCATTGTTGTTTCTGTCTTTATTGTTATTACACATGAATTATCATTTATTTCCATATACACTTATTACACGTTTTATTGTGTGTTCCTTACTATATCTGCTCTTATCTAAAGAAAATATATTTAAGTATTAAGAATAGATTTATTGGATCAGTAGTCTGACAAAAATAATGGAGTATTATCATGATGTTTTTAACTGGACTGTCTCTTTGAAATTGAATGACATATTATCGTGAATTTTGAAATTGTAGAGTTTTAAATAGTTTGCTTTTATGATTGCTTAGCGGAACAGAAGTAGAATATATTAGTACGACTGAGAAGTATAATTAAAAGGCAAGGACGCAATAAATAAAGAAAGAAAAAATTTCATATCGAATATATAGTAGAAATGCATAGTAATAATTCAAATAGTCCTAATTTGAGTTTTAGGCCCTTACGGAAAGGCAATTAATTTAATATTGTAACTATAAAATGGACTAATTTAATTTAGGAGTTTCTGTGTTGTTTTATATATATCAGTTGAGACAGTACTGAGCATTAAAGATTTTAGTAATTACTTTGCCGAAACTTCGTAAAAATTGCGAAATGTTAATTTAATACTTACTTATTCTTAATGAATCATATCTCTATTTAAAATTAGATAATTTTTAAGGCGATCTATTTATTCCTTATTTTTAAATAATGAATGATAAATTTCCAGATTGGAAACAATTTGCATATTTTCATGTTAACGAATACTGAGTAACAAATATCTACTTTGTTTTCTCAAATTTAGTATACGTCCCATGGTCTTAAGCTCTTTAAGTTTTTCTTTATTTTAACTGATAAGTGTATAATATTTTTAAATTCATGAATATAAAAAATAGTAAATTTTCTGATATTTAAATAAATAATGATTTGCTAAATATTTTTGGTATTTATAACTCCTTTTTCAATTTGAATAAGATTCATTTTCCTTATAACTATATTATAAAAAAAATTGATAGATTTCCCAAGAAATCCCTGTGCAAGTTCTTTAGAAGAATATAAAACTTGACTTTAAGGTAGAAATAAAATATTACCAGGAATTATGAGAATGATATGTTTTACAATCATCTATTTATATAATAAGTAAGTCATAAATGCCTTGTCGCGGGTCATAAAACAGTTGGAAACGTTCATAAATAGATGTGGGTATGAGGTTAATTAAGTGTAAGTAATACTTCAAGAAAATATTAAGAATCTTTAGTACTTTCCGAAAAGCAACATTTCCTCCATTTAAATAATTACTTTCCTACATTATTGAGAATTAAAGCTTATACTATCATGAAGTTTTTGTTTTCAATTACTATAAGGCTTTATTAAATATGACTTCTTTTTCTCTCTAATTTTTAGACCTTATACGATTTAATGAAATTTCTTTCCCCCCCCCCATAATTTTTTTTTCGTTAAATCATAGTACGTGTGCATATGTGCATGCGCGCGAGTATTGTAATAATTACCAGTACTCCGTTTTATTTCTTTTGTTTAATACTGCTAATTTGAATCGATTATTAGTATTTTAGTCTTTTTTTACTTTAATTTTTTTTTCCTATCTCATGTTATTATAACAAATCTGCATTTTTAGTTCCACTGTTATATTTTAAAGCAAATCATACTTAATCTAATTTTTTGCCTTGCTTTAAGTGTTTTATGTTAAATTAATTTTATTTTTAAATTTTTTTCGTGCATAACTATTGAATATCATTATAAACCTTAGGGAAATGTGATTATATATCATGCATAAAATGCTTTATAACTTGAAAACTACATTTTGTTATTGAAATTTCATTAAACTAAAGATGGGCGGGGGGGGGGAGGGATTTGGTAAGCTAAGACTTTATTGACTTTATTATTTAAACATAAACCAAGATTAACTGAGTTAAGAAGGATTCGAGAGGGAGTGGATCTTGCATATTCCTTGATAGATAATAAAGCGTATTGTTCATTTCTTACGTATATTCAATTGGAGTTTTGATTGAATATTTAATTACACATTAAGACGGCAGTAGAATTAAATAATAAGGGGGGAAAGGCCATCAAAACGCATTCCAATACTATATAAAGAAAGACTCGGATACTATATTTTCATTTTAGAAGTTTCACTTTTCACATGAGCCACTAGATGTGCACGAACTTATTTCCATATTCAAAAATTAAGTGGAAAGAAACAGTTTATCTTCTGTGTCCTACACTTCAAAATGGCGACAAACCACCGAAAAGCGTTTTGTGTTTCGAATATGCGAAATATTCATTATTTGTTTTAATTCAGAGAGCATTCTGAAGAAAATACAAATCTCATGTACCGGGTTATTAGAGCATTCTGTACTGGATTCGCCAAAAAATTATATCTGGTGGACAAAGGGCTTCACACATTATAGTGGATTGAGTATGAGACTATTCAGTTCTTGCCTACTGAAAACAACACGTCTTTCTAGTGAGGAACTAAGTATTCCACACCTAGTTGTTAAGAAGATTTTACGTCGGTGATTGCGTTCGAAATCGCACCGCATACAGCTTGAACATCAGCAATGACATACATTAACGCAAAATTGGACTTTTGAATATATAGATGCCTATCATAAAACGAAAGGACATATGGTAGGGCATATTGTAGCTATTTGAAAACAAAATTGAAAAGCTTACCTTTTTTTATAAGATATTGATCACATTCGATTTTGTAATAATTAAAAAACCCTTTTGACCTTATGAATACTCGATCTCCGTGTATATTAATTTAAGTTTCTTCCGAGTTTATTTTCTTTAAGTCCGTTGTTGGTCCCCCCCCCCGATAAAAATATGAGTGGAGCCCCCCACCCACCCCCTCCCGCTTAAGAAAACAGATTTGACCGAAGGAGAGAGAAAATTTACCCCGAGTGTCTAAGCAGGCAAGCATAGAGATGAGGCGAAATGGAGTCCGACCCAACGGGGGACGTCCCTGTAGACAGGAATGGGGGACGAAGCGTGGATGGTTCCAAGATTGGAATTTCTACGGACTTCTCTCTTATAAATTTAATTGATAAGTTCAAATGCTTCCAAATAATCATTTCAGAGTATTCATTTCATTTATCAAAACTGAAGTAATACATGTTCACAGTAAACTCACCAACATTTATTTAACTATTGCACTTCATTAATTGATGATAAAAACTCTAGAGGAAAAGGATAAAAAATGTTTCATCCTAAATGTCAATCTTGCTACATGAACATGTTGCTTATAAATCTAAATCCAATTACATGTAAACTTTGTTTTGTACAATGGTCGATCTCTGAAAATATTGTGTCTCAGTAAACATATAGCATGGAATTTAAATTTTACTCCTTAAAATTATCATATGCTTCAACAATTATTCATTTTATTGCATGTTTATTTGGACTTCTCTTCTTTTTGGTAACGATACTTACTTAAATCAAAAATATTCACAAATCAGAGCTAGTTACTAACAATCTCATAAAAACTTTATAACTCATATTTAATAAATAAATAGCTTTTCCCTTTATATAACTTACTTATAATATAATTTTAAACTCTGATAAAGCAACAAATCGTCTTCTTTTCTTTTGTGTGAGTGTGTGAATCTTCCGGTTTGAAAATTTATTAGATTCCTATACATGCTTTTTTCCAAGAGGAAATCGCACGTTTTCATTCATAGAGCTGTCAAATAAAGTAGAGAAAATGTTCACGCTTGAGAGCAAAATTCAAGTATTATATTCTCATGCAAATAAACCCACGCAGCAGTCTGATGTAAATACTGACAAAGAATGTGATCACAATTTTTTCATTTCTTTCCTTATCATATCTGACAGATTATAGATTAGGCTTTATTATTATTCAAAATGTATCAAATTTTTACTTTTTTTCATTTTTCATTCAGCACATATAACTTAAAGATGCATATTTCAAGACATTCAAAGTCATTTTTGGCTTCTCTGTTCCGGGATTCTTTTTCTTTTCTGACGAATTAATGAAAAACGTGCATTCACATCAAACATCAGCGAAAGAGAGTCAAAATATCATAAGAAATTCATAAAATGTGTTATTTTGTATTAATTTACGTATAAATAACAATGGAGCATGGTTAAATATTTAAAATTTATATAAAAGAGTATACCTGTGCTTAAAAGTTACGATACCCGTATATATAAGTTTCTTTGAAAAGTTTTAAGAATATGCTTAAATGATAAAATGTACGTGTTACAAATGCATTATTTTATTTAATTAACTTTGCATTCACCTATATTTAAAATAACTCATCTCAAAAGCTGAATTTCTACTTTCAACTTACTTTGAGAAATATCAAGTTACTTATTTTTTTTTACGATTTTTCTTATCTACTTAGTACAGAGTTAACTACTGACAATTATAAACAAATGTAGCGTTTGTTTCCTCTAATTTGAAACGAAACGAGCTATTTATAGAGAAATGTTCACAAACAAAGTTTTATGTAAGATATATAATAAAATTAAATTGTAAGAACTTTTACCAATTTATTACACACACACACTTACATAAATCTAATATTTTCCTGCTATAAACATATATATATATATATATATATATATATACTGCTAACCATTAAAATTCCAACATCCTGAATGAATGATCTGAATAACGTCATATTCACGAAAAAACACGTCATATTAAGGAAAAAGTTTGGAAATGCAAATGATATGTATTTCAGCGCATTTAAAATACGTAGGAGGGAGGAACAACATCTGAAGCACTGCATAAAAGAAAAGTGGTGCAGTGAATTTTTCATTCGGAAAGAGCTTTGTAACTTTGAAGTTTGATCAGAATATCGAGTTATGCCTCGAATAAGAAGGAATACTAATCAGAAAGTCTCGTAATTTGTAAGAGGCTTGATCGTTGCCTATTGACTGTGCAGATTATCTATCTGAGATATCGCCCGTCACACTGGTAAAAATTCAACCACTTTCATGTGAATCAATGGGTCGCTGAGGGTCATACTGAATGCAGGATATTCAAGACCTCCCATGACTCAAAAGAGGACAGACATATTGTGAAGTCAGCCCTACAAACCGTACACCCATATCACGGACTTTTGTAGCAGCTTGGACTATCAGCACAGCGACCATTATTTCGACTTCCCTTGACAATGCAGCATAAAGCGAGACGGCGACTCTGGTGCGCCGAATGTTAATGCATATTACAGAAGTGGTACAATGTCGTCATTTCAGACTAGCCTGGTTTACGTGCAGTAGTCAGACGGCCGTATACGTGTCTGGAGGTTTCCAGAAGACCGCTCGTTGTCTATTTGCATTTGATATCGGCATAGGGGCTCTGCACCAAGTGATGGTTTGGACAGCTATTGGGTATACGACACGCACATCTCTAGTTCGGATCTACTATAATTTTAAAAGCAAATCGGTACATTTCTGAAGTCTAACGTCCAGTGGTTGTGTCATATTTTCGTGGCCTGCCAAACGCCATCTTCCTACAAGATAATACAAGACAGCGTCATATTCTGATCTTCCTCGATACACAGGGTATTTTATTGTTGTTCTAGTCTGCACAGTCTCTAAATCAGTCATCTATCGAATACATCTATTCATGGTTTGCTTAGAGACTGGCTAGCCACCCCTCAATAGCTAATACTGTTGAGGAAGTATAGCAAAGACTTGAAGCAGCATGGAATGAGTTTCTGGTTTCTTTCATTTAAGCCCAGTTCGATTCCATACCTAACTCTGTAAGAGCCGTTTTAGCTCCCAGTGGTGGGCGCTGTTTCTATTAATTTTGCCCAACTGTAAACCCCTAAACTGTTTGCGAATTTAATCATTTTGTTTTCATACCATACTGTTTACGTGGAAATAATATCTTTTTTGTATTTGCTTCCCTTCATGGAGTTGAAATTCTAATGCCCAGCAGTGTATATATACTCATATATATATATATATATATATATATATATATATATATATATATATAGGCTTATAACAGGAAAATATATATCTTTGTTTGCTTTGCTCCATAGAACTAGAGACACATTACTTAACTATTTCAATATATTTATGATAAAAGCTCATTTTTGGTTTCAATTTAATAAAACATCTGACGTTTTAGAATGTTATCTAATGGTACCTTCAAATTCTTTATAAATAATCAGCGAGATTTGATAGTTTGAATGCTATTTTAACTTTTTTTAAATAATTATAGTTATAAAACTAAATATCCTGGAGTCTCTAACCTCATCCTTGATATTTCATTTGATGGCCATATCAAACCCATTTTTTTCACTAAAAATATAAGAACCAATCTTACAAAAAGTTCTAATCTTGTATCGCTTACAATTGCCTCAAAAATGAGATATACTCTTATAAAAGGAGCAAATGCGTTTCGGGCAAAATTTGATGAGGGGAGTACCAATACAGGGTGTCGTCCTCTTCACATAATCGCGCCTCGAAATCATGAAAGGTTTATCGACAGTAACCCGTCACAATAACACTATATGGCATTTACAGAAACAAACAAAATTAGGTAACATTAAAAAGGCGCTAAACTTTTTTTCAGATATCAGTAACTTATTTTTTCAAGTAGTTTAATTTGTTGCGCGTAGTTTAATTTCAACGCCTTGATTCCATAATATGATATATTTTCCGTTGAATAATAGAAGATTTAAGTAATGATACATCTTTAGTAGATACTTTTGAAAAATATCTCATTTTAGTAAATCTAAAAAATTAATATATTTTACGTCATATATTTTCTTCGCGTGTTGTGCTTCGTTCAGTTACGTATTGCTTGTCAAGACTAAACATGGTGTCAAATGAAACGAAAAAAACTTACAGACGCCGCAAGAACGGCGGCAAAACCGAGCAGTATGCTCTCGTCAATCATTTTGTCACCTACCTTGAATATAAAGCAAAGTAATAGCTATGCAGCTGGTATAAATAGCAGCCTTATAAATAAAGTATTTTTCCATTTTTCAAAAATAATAATAATATCACTTGGAGTTTGCAAGAAAACAATCAATCCTATTAACGACAGAGACTATAATAATGGACAATAAATATTATTAAATATATAAAAAATATATTTGTTCAATTCACAAAGAGGTCAGAATTTTCAAATAGATATAATATTATGAGCCTATGTCTCAAAAAGTAAATTTACTTGTGTCTATTTATTGGAGGATTTGAAGGTGGGTTTTATCGAAATACATGCACACACACACACACATATATATATATGTGTGTGTATTG
>BMAW01017819.1:299219-346731 GCA_019974015.1 Nephila pilipes | reverse complement strand
GTGCGTGGGTCTGTGTGTGTGTGTGTGTGTGTGTGTGTGTGTGATTTAACTTTAATTTAATAACTTCTCTTATTAATAATTTAATTTTCTATTACATCCCATTCCTTCTAATTCAAAAATAAAGAATTCATTCTTATTTCCTGATGTCCTTCCAAATTATCCTTTTTATTTATTAGATCCTGCGATCATAAAAAATTTTTAATCCTTTTTTCCCACGATCGTAAATTTTTGTCAAAATAATCCCTTTAGACTCCTTGTCTATTGTGATATTTTCACGGAATCCCTAATCTTGTACCACGTGTTCCATGACATTTCTTATGAATTCTCTTATTATGTAATGAGATACTCTGAAAATTAGAGCACTTTTTTATTGTCTCGCCATTGTAACATGCACTGTGGTTAAACCGCTCAAAAGTTTATTTCTTCGGTCCGGCCGACCTACCTTGAGCAGCGTTTACCTAAAATGAACAGTTAATAAAGGAAGTTGAACTGGATTGAAATTCACATTCTTCATTGATTAAATTTAATTTTCAACTACAGAATGATTAAATGTCCTCATGTGAATTCATAATGTGTGTGCATGTGTGTGCTTGCTTGCGTGTGTTAATAAGATAAGATTTATGAAAATCACCAAAACTCGAATTAATATTCATGTAAATCAAATAAAAATTTACCTAAATAGCTAAACAAACTAAATTTAAAACTGAAAAACTAAAACAAATTATTAAAGAACCGAACAATTTAAAACAAAGTTAAGTGACTGAAAAACAAAATTTAGAAAAATGGAAATAATGTGGTTAATAATTTTTTATACTTTGGAATGGAATTATGCGTGTTTATACAAGTAATTACGGATCAGACCATCACAGATCAATAAATTATATCATAAGAAGATGATAATAAATCAGTAATGAGTAGATTCCGAATTCAGCCACAGAAGAAGTAAGGTAAACATCTTCAATTTCACTATAAAATACCAATTTAGACTTCACTAATAATCCAAAATATTGAACACCCATTAAAAATTTTAAAAAATGGGAAATTAACTGAACCAAAAAATAATCACAAAGGTAATTAATCTAAAACATGAAGAAGTATAAAATATTTACCAATGACTCGTCATCATAACTAAAATGTCGGAAATTTTTAAAGACAAAATCCAATGTAGAAAGAAATAAGAATTCTAAACCAAATGAAACTTAAGCAAATTGCAATAAAATAAGGCAAACATTTCATTATTGAGAAAGAAGAGAGAGAGAGAGAGAGAATATAAACATTTGCATACAAAGAAAACATTTACATACGCGCTAATATACCAATACGCGCGTACCATGCCTACTTCATGAAAGAATTCACTTGTAAGTAAAAACTGATTGTTTGATTTAAATGAAACCATACAAGTAGATTAATTGTTTTAAAGAAACTAACAAAAATTAAGTTCTTAAAACTACTTATTAAAAAATTTTAGAAAGTGTAATGAAAAAAAATATTTAACAAATTTTACAATCCAAAAATTTACTTTGAAAAATTTCTTCAAAAAATAAAAAATAGATCAAAAAGAAAATTTAAAATGCATCACCATTAGAGTGAAAAAAAACATGCTTATTCCAAAAATATATCTGATAAAAAAATTTAAAAAGTATAAAGAGAAAAAAAAGAGAAAGAAAGGGAAATATAGAACCAAGAATATATATACATGTAAAGTATCATTTGAAACGATAAACTTACCTTTTTCTTACTTTAATATCAATTCTGGAAAAAAGAGAAAAAAGGAATTCGTTTTTTATATAACCACCTCAATATAATGGTTATACTAATCTCAACATTCTTAAGCATTTTTCCATAACAAATAATTTAATTATGTAATCAGATTCTCGATATATAATCTTATTTGAAATTTTAACATGGAAAGTGAAAAGATTATTAATTTTTATTTTTAATTAGATATTAATTGTTTTATACGAATGTTAAACTATACAATATAAGATTTCATCTGATGAGTGGCTTATTTCATTCCTGTTAGAAAAATTATTTATTTCCACTAATGGAACTTATTTCTATCTGCTAAGTCTTTATTAGCAAACCATAGTCAATACTCCTCGCATAAATCTAGATATTATATAAATCATATTAGTTCCATTCAACCAACTTTACTAACCAGTTCATTTTAATATAAGTGCAATCAATTTATATTTTGAATAAGAAATTAGCTGTAGTCAAATGGGCCACTGCCCTTATTCTAGACAGATTCAGAGTAATTTTATCATGTTTTGTTCAATTAACTGTAACTTTATTTCTTTATCATAATTTATTTGATTATGCAAATGTAAAGGTAGTTAATAGGTGAAATATATAAGCTTTTGATTCAATGTTTTTAATTTTCTGTAACCTAATAAATCTTATAATGATTAAATTCTTCAAAAAGGGCTTCTCACAATGTTACACACAGCACATTTACTTCGAACTTATCAACCTAATTTAATGGAACAATAGCTGCTGTATTTCTTCAAGCTCCACGGAGAAGATATCAGAAAAGACTAATAATTAGTTTTTCCTGACTTATTTCTTTTAAAGCTTTCTATTCCTTTTTTTCCCAATAATTACTTTAGTAACTCACAAGTCACGTTCAATTATTTGGAAAAAAAAGTCATGCAATTCGAATGCTAATCGTATATTTTTCCTAAGCCCTCCTCCGAACTTAAAATAAATTAATTATAAACTCAAATTATAAGAAAAGTTAGGTTTATAATTTATTTATTTTAAGTTAGGAGGAGGGCTTAAGAAAAATATATTAATAAATAATAAAGTTAAAAATAAAAATCTACTTGAGATTTTGAGAATATATACATATCTTATAAGTAAACATTTCATTAATTACTGAATTTGTTATATGTTTTAAAAATTTTGTACTGAACTCTAAATGAAACAAATATTTGCAAAAGATTAGAAAAAAATTACTGAAAACCCTTTCTTAAACCGAAGACATTAGTGGCAATCTAATTAATTTGAAATGAGGGAGACGTACGAGTAAATTTTCACAATTCACAATATATCTTTCGTTGTTTTATTTCTTGTGATTGAATTAGTTTTATTCGCAGATACCTTTCTCTGTCTTAAAATAGTGATGCAATTTTAAAAAAATTTAGATATGTTATACATTTATAATTTTTATGATTATTGCTACGAATTCAACTTTACCATCCAGCATACTACGAAGTTTTGTCCCAGAAATGGCGCCATTATTACATTCAAGAGCAATGAAAACAGTGCACCAAGAAGGGAGCTTTGGATTGAAAAAGAATTTAATATACTTAATGATACAGGTGAGAGCTTTACTTGATCCCAAACTCAATATAATTAAACAAATACAGTGTGTACAATTAAGCAAACGCAGAACAACTTCAATAGCGCGTCGGACAGCCTCCTGCTGCAATACATACTGCAACACGGTGAGGCACTGGGTTCATTAGAAGTCGGATGTTATCCAGAGTCAGATGGGCCCACAAATCTTGAACAGCCTCCTCCGGAACTTGTACAAAGTGACACGGTGGTATCTCGCGTTTTAGCTGGTTCCATTAGTGCTCTAAAGGAAACAAGTCCGGGGAGGGGCCTGACATGGAAGAAACTGAAAATGACATAGAAAGTCTTGAGCTTTTCAAGCTGCATGTATACGAGAATTATCTAACTGAAAAATTGCCCCAGTAATAACGTTTAGGAAAGGTCCCATGTTGGGTGGAAGAATGCCATCATCATAACGCTAGCCCGTTAAGGTTCCTCGTACCACAATTAGAGTTGACCGATTATCATAGGCTATGGCTCCCCAGATCATTGAGCCTCATGTGCGAACAGTGTGTTGCACTACAGCATGGGTGAAATTGTTCAGTTCTCCAGAGCACTTCAAAGCCCTTACGCAATTATCATCTGTTCCCAAAACGAACCAGGATTCATCACTAAATACTGGGTTTTGCCAATATGTGGCATTCCACGTCACTCTGGCTTGGCACCACTGTAGACGAAGTCACAGATGTTTCTATGTTGAAGGTAGTACACAAAAAAAAGAGTTTGGATTGCAGATACGCTTCCTCAAGGCTCTTGGAAATGGTTTGTTGAAAAACTGATAGCCCTACATCTGTTCGTATCGTGAAACGAGTTAATGTGGGATCAACAAGCCTTGCCACACGATCCTCCGATCCTCTCGCCTTGTCGTCTTCCTGGTAGTTCCGGAACCGGTTCTCCGCTTGTGGGTACCATCTTGTCCACTGCTCCCAACGTTTTCTGACGGCACGCTCAGAACGACTTCAAGTAACACTGCGCATCGACCTGCTTGCGGTTTAAGCTAAGCGAGTTTGATAGGGTTCTGATCATCTGATATGACGCCTCTCAAACTCGCTTAACTGTGCGAAATATCTTCCAATATGTCTTCCAGGCATTCTCCGCTTACTTAAGTCCTCCAAGAGTCGGAATGTGATCGCTGGTTTATAAAAAACTCATATTTCTTGATTGATTTGCCACTGCAGGTTATGTGGTCAGGAGCATTGGTATCAAACTTGCATCATTTCCATTTCGGATATCATTCACCTATGCAAATTTTTCCGATTGTAGCTCGTTTGCTTCTTGTGTAATTTTCTATGTTCCTAAGTGTATTTCAAAAAATGCAAGAAAGCGATTTTTCATAGTGCGTGATAATTTTTGTTGAGTCCCAAGTTATTTTCCACCTCCTTAAAAAAGGATACATTATTTTACGTATCGGAAATAAGATAAAGAAGTTAACATGTGTTTTGTTGATTCAAAACTGTGGAATTTGTGTGGCAAGAATAGCAGATTTAACTGTGTTTTCATTAGGGATAAGTGGAGCGTTCGAGAATCAGAGCTAGTTTTGTACTGTAGGTTATGATGATTAATATTTTTTTTATTTTGTTGGTATTTTTTAGATACGGTTTCCTATTACTGAATCACGTTGTGATTGTTATGTTATTTATTGAGGTGCTCTTGTTTGATAATTTGAATTAAGAGTGTTTATGTTCTGTATTGAATTCAATGTAGTTTTTTTACTATGCATTATGTGCCTTAATAACTGAATTTTTTTAATTTTGAGGGTTGTTATTTTCCAGATAAAATGAACCTCAGATCATTAAAAAAAGCTCGTAGTAGAGGAATCAGCCCTACTTGTTTCAAGAGATGTGAAGTTAATTCATTTGAAAACTTTATTTGAAAATTCTGAAATTTATAAAAGTAGCGCTGAATTCTGATACAATATTATTAATAACATTTTAGAGGAAAATAAAATAAAAATTGAGTTTGACAAATCAAAAAATGATACTAAATTAAATTAGAGATATTAATACTTTCAATTAAATGCAGCATTAACATTAGCTAATGACAAAAAAGATTTATTACAAGCCCAAAATTGTAAGATGATCCGCGTAAATCGAAATAATGAAGATTTAATTAAAAATATAAAAAGACTAGGTATTTTATTACCTACTAAAGCAAAATCTTATGATCTGTTTTACAAATCCATTGAAACGGCTTTTGGGACAAATTAAAAAAATTCCAAAAGATTTAATGGCAGAAATCCTGTTAACACTTCTGGGATAAAAAAAAAATCACTTTTCACCCCTATACGCGAACAAAGAAGATGTAAATTAATATTACGGTAAACTCGATTGTGTTATTTTAAAAGTTCCATTTAACTGTACAAGGGTATTTAAATTATTTTCGTTTGTATAAATATTGCCAGCTGAGAATTTAGAAGGATTCGCATCAAAGTTAAAAGAAATATTTGAATATTACTGTTAGATGATAAAAGTAAATGATTTTAAATCGTTATTTCGAATAAGTTTTGGTGAACTAAAGTGCTGCATAATAGTTAAACAGGGATATGCAATGTTTAAACCTTAAACTTTAAGTCTTGAATGAGATCATTTTGTCATCAAAAGCTAAGAAAAAACTATAATTCTTTTTTGGCAAAAATCATTTTCAGGAAAACACATACTAAAAGAAGTGAAGATAATTACATGAATAAATATCGCAAATATAAAATTATAAAAGTGTTTTCGAATTAAAATGTATCGGGAATAAAAAAATTATAAAAGTATTTTCAATAAAACGCTTACATTTTTTATGTAAAATAAAGGAAAGTCACATGCTATATTCTTGATAATTTTAAAAAGCTGTAAGTGAACGTTTTGAAATTGTTGGACGTAATAACCTTTGTCATAAATGTGTCTGTCGGCTGAGTGCAACTTACAAAGAAATAGATCGAGAAGTTGTTTTTGTGAAAATCTACAGATAAAAACAAATAAACTTTTTTTGAAATCTACAGATAAACTTTCCAAAAAAAATATCGAAAAATATTACTTTCCACTGCTCAAAATGCTTCGACTACAACGAGATATCAGTGTAATTTGATCTCATTGTCCTTGGTTTCAATGTTTTTTAATGCCTGTTATATTATTACTAACTTATAATGCATATGCTTTCAGGAGAGGTGTAAAAGCAAATTTATTAAGTTGACGCAAATTTTGAAAAAACAATAATGACATTAAAATCTCGTGAAAATTTCATGAAATTAGAGAAAAAAGATTAGCAGTACTTATTTCCTTGGTACTATCAAAATTTTTTGAATTCAAAAAGTTTTGAAAGCATAATCATAGATTTAAAAGAATGAATCATTATTTAATTATAACTATTGTTTTTGTCTCTGAAACCAAGAATATTATTGTTTTCCCTCTTCGTGCAAAAAGCAACTTAATTTTCTCACGGTTTTTAGGATATTTTATGGCGTATTTTGTTGCTATTATTTAAAGAATGTTTCCTGCTAAAATGATTTAATAAGCATTTTAACAGAAAAATATGTCAATTTCTTAAGTATTCTAAAAGAGGTTACTTATTCTCATTAAATTCAAAAACAAAACAATTTTCTAGAAAAACTGAAAACTTATTCTTTCAAAAAATTTATTGAATATGTTGAATATATGTAACACAAAGAAGGCATTACAATCGTTATTGACAGAAATTTAGTAGCCCCAATCATTTTGAAATGTAACTATTACAAAACCATGAAATTTCTTTGAGATTATTATGCAGTGTGATTACCTTTTTAATTTTCATAATACTAAAGATGGATTGAGAATGATATCTTATAAAATAAAATATGCTGATTAGTGACTATATCGAAAATCATTTGAAAGCTTTAAGTAAAATGATCAAATATTGAACAAGGTTTGGACTGAAAATGTTAATACTCTTTCCAGTATCAATGCAAAAAAATCATTTTAATTACACTTTATTTTTGTCAATGAAGTTTAATAAGTTATTTAACTGATTTTCTAATAATTAAAAAGGTGAAATAGTTACTATAACTATAACTTTAACAATAATGATCAAGCAGCAGTATTGTAACTATCGTTAAAAAAAAGTCATGGAAAAAATACATAAGCTTCCTTAGCAGCAATAAACATCGAATGCTTGTTTGATATAATACTGTAAAGTGTAAGACGTTTAGATCCTTTTTTTAAAGAATATGATAATTCGCGATGTATGAAAATAAATTTCATTTGTATAAAATATTGTGTGTTGAATTTAACTGTAAAAAGTAGTTAAATTGAATAATACACACAATTTATAGCAAATTTAAGTACCTAGTAAAAAGATATATGCAAAACAAAATCTCAATATCTCAGAGAAGGAACATCAAACAAATGAAAAATTAATATTCCATCTAATGGAAGGAGGTATGAAAATGACAATAATTTTTAATATAAAGGTACCAGATATAATTTTTTGCTTTCAGTATACCTAATTTAATATAAAGAACTATAAACCTTGTGAGTATACAATCATGTTGCATAATATAATTATACTTAACACAAAATCATTTTATTTCTCTCTGTTTTATATCTTCATAAGTCAAAACATTCTAAAGATATTTTAAATGTCTTTTATAATGATATTTTATATAACCAATCATACACCTGGATATTCCATTGAGTGCATTCTCTTCACTTTAATATTTTATTGTAATCATGAATGATTAAGCTCCAGTTTATATAAATATGTGATTTGAATTCCACATCCATTCATGATTTCTTCATAAAAATTTATAATCTAATAATTTCATGTTTCTTAATTAATTCAGTGAGAGAAAGTTTTCCTGACACATTCCTAAGGTACTGAATTTCTGTTAGCAGTGATGCAACTCAAATAATCTAATAACCGATTTGCTACGTAATGCCGTCTCAGAGAAAATCCTATTCACAAATGCAATTTTAACAATCAGTTTACCGACAAAAAAAATTAGATAACCACATTGCTGAACAGTATTACTGAAACGGATGATTATCACCCCTCGAATTTAAGTGAATACGAAGTTTGTATGCCTATTCGATGTAGACGATTTAAAAAAATTACAACTGATTAAAAAATGCCCTAAAAACAATAATAAAGTTGTGGGTAGATTTTGTGATTCTTTTCTACCAAGAAACAAATAAAATAGTAGAATTTATGTTACAGGAGAATAAATGCCTACTGGGATTTCTTCAGAATACCTCAAACTTTTATCAAGTTAAGTGGTTTTGTAAATATATGAAAGGAAGCAAAAAAATCAAATTAAGCTAATGCGTTCTTTATGTCATAAACAGTACGAATATGCTTTAAGGCAAAAAAAATAGAAGAAGGAAGAAAAGTAATCATTTATTTAATCTAAATAAAAAAACATCAAAGATTGATTTTTTTGGTTTTAATTTTTTACTATTATTATATAAAAGGTAAAAAAAAAGTTGATCAACCATTAATTATCCAATTTCTAAATAAGTTCTTGGAAATAAATATGAGTTGGTCATTTCCGAGGGGCCTTTTTTTATATTACTGTGAAAAGAAATGAAGAAGAAGCATTAATAAGGCTCAAACATTTAGTTTTTACAATAATTATCGATTCTTCATTACGAGCTATGTTGTGTTTTTTTTTGTTGTTGTTGTTGCTCATTTGCTACGAGTAATATGAATTTATCGCATTTGTGGTTAAAAAAATTTCGTTGAGTTAGGTACAGTTTATCAATTACTTTAAAAAAAGGAAGGAAAAATACTTAATTATTAAAATGAACGTAAGCAAATGCTTTGAACATATTGCGATTTTTTTTTTTTTCATTTAAATTACCCATCTCAATTAATAAGTACAATTACATTTTATTATTGCTAATATTATTTAGATATTTTTTTATAATGCATACTTGTATGTACAAGATTTTTATTATTTTAAATAAAACATATATACAATACAGATAAATCTATAATAAATTCGAATACTAAAATATATGCATAATTTTCTTAAGAATGGTTGATATACGTAACTTTTCGTAACAAATCCATTTAATTATTTCATTTAATATTTATTCACACTATGCTTAAATAAAAAAAATTATTGTATCCCAATCAGTTTTAAATACATCACATTTAGAAAATACGTGAATAAAGGATACTTAAGCCATTAGTAACAACTTAATATTGAAACATATCATCATTATTTAAATATAATGTTTACATAAGTGTTATGAGATAATAATAAGTATTTTACTTTAAATGATATAATATAAGATAAACATAACTTTTTTAAAAAAAAAATCCTGTAGAGTATCTTATGAATTATCTTTATCTTGAATAATTCATTTGATTAATATCGGCTAATTTATTAAGTGAATTTTTTAAGTCTTATTTTGCTAAATATTCTATTAGAAACTCGTTTCACCCTGTAAAACAAAAAAATAATGTAATTTTGAAAAAAAATGTCTCTATTACAACTCATTTAATATTTTTGTTCGGAATCAATCTTTCATGCAAGCAATCATATTACTTTCTTACAAATTCCTTGAATCCAGATATTAAACATTTTTTTTTAAAAAAAATTATTTTAGATTTCTTTATAAAATTTGAATAAAATTTTATAAATTCATCATTAATTGCAGTGAATGTAGTATTATTATTAGTAATTTTGTGAAACCTAATTAAAGGTTTTAAAGGTTAATATAAAATCTTCATGAGTATAAAAATTAAACAAAATAGCAATTAATTTTTTGATTAATTTTTTTTATAAATTAACCTCTTAACCTTTACCTATTTTAACTCTAGTAAAATATAATAGCATAATATAATAATACTTTAACTCTAGGATAATATAAATAACTATAAAAGTCTTAGTTTTCTTGCAATTTGGAATGTTTCGTAACAATATTTATACTTAAAATGCAGGAAACTTGTTTTATGTCTTATTGTTTTGATAAATATATGTAAAAACTTTTATTATTAAAAAAATATATATCATTATCTACCATTAGACTTTTGAATTTTTAAAATGAAAGAGAAAAAGAAATGAAATCGGTTGACTTGCTTTGATTATTTTAGGAATATTAATTCTTTCCCATGTTGCAACATTTTTGTATTATATATATTTCATTTTAAAGAATTCATGTAAATTCAGCTTAAAAAGTTACTGCAAAATTTTAAAGGTCAGATTCAGAATCCAAACAAGTTGTATAGAGAATAAATAACAGCTTCCGAAACTTATTAGACAAATTTGTGTTTGAATGATTATTGCTTCAAAAATAAGTCTCTGAATTTTAATACAGCGGATCTCTATCTCTGAAATTCATGAGATATTCTAAAAATGCAACTCTACCGGATTTATTGACATTGTTAAAAAATGAAAAGTTATACTTGAGAAAATTATTTTCAAAGACTTTCAATTAGCTCATTTTTTTATTCCTTTTCCAAAACTTCCACGCGCGCGTGAATCTTTCTTCGCAATTATAATTCGACATCCATAAAAAGAAAAAAGATTTAAGAATGTTCCACAATTCTATATAGCTCACGGTTGTTAGCTCAGAGGGATTATAAATGATTTTATTTGCTTTTGACTCGTTTTTGTGGATTGGGATGTGACACCATCCATATTAAAAGAAAAGGAAAACCAATAAGTGAAGTTACTTTCCTATGATCCATGCAAAATTCAAATTACTAATGAAATATCACTACTAGCAGTGCATTTGAAAATTTTTAGTTGTTCTTACATCCGACGAAAATGAAATTTTCTTCGCAATAATGAATCTTCATTATTAATGTGCTCATAAACTTAGGAAAAAGCAATATTTTTAAAATTAAAAAGGAAAAAATTAAAAGGAAAATGAAAGTTGTAAATGAAAGTTTTGCTTAAAAGGATGAAGTTTATAAATACAACAATATATATATAAATAAATATCTCGTGCCATATTTCAAAATATATTATAGCTATGTCTTTAACAAAAAAAATTTATGATTTTAGAATTTGCAATAATTGTGTAAAATCGATAAGCTACTTTTAATAAAGCTAACAAGCTGATGCAATTTTCTAGATTGTTTTCAACGATAAGTACTGGAGTTTAAGAAGATAATTTTGATATCCTGCTAGTTTTACCGCAATTAATGACTCAAAGCTGTCGTTAAAGCCATTTTAATGCATGCACTAAAAAATTAATTTTTCGCAATCTATGATGGAAAAGAATCTGTTTAGTTGATAAAATCCTAGTTTCAGTGAAAGACCGTTAGTGTTTAAATACTTTTAGATGAGTCAGGCTTATTTTTTATTACTATGTACTATAAATCTAAGTAATAAAACTTAATGTTAAAAGTAATTAGAAGACAAATGATGAAAAAACATTAAGTTATGATTATAGATAAAAATGAGCATTCTACCTTTTCATGAAATTAATTTACATATTCAGAAAACCCACTTTTGTTCGTTTCATTCACATTTTTATTTTGCTTTGAACAACCCATTTTGTTCACAATGAGGTTTATTCTTTTTTAACTATAAGATTTTAAAATATTCATTGAGTCTTAAAGCATATCTGTCCCTCATTTTCGATAAATAATTTTGTTTAAGGATTGCAAATGAAAGGACTAATTAAATTTTATTCCGATGTAAGAGTTCAATTATTCCATTCTTTATTTCGTTATTCATTTTGATAATGTTACGCTTTAACATGAACAACAATAAAAACTATTGTCAAATGTCATAGCGATCTTTTAGTAGAGTACAAACATGTGATTACAGATAATCTAAATATTGGTCGGGATAAATATCTCAGATAAAATTATGAATAAAAATACTGGTTTCAGAGTTATAAATTCTAATAATAATAATTAGGATAAAGAAAAATTAATAAAGATATTGATAATTTTTAGCTAAATTGGCTATTAAATTTATTTTACCTATTGTAGTTTTTAAAGAACATAAGTTTTATATTAATGAAGAGTTAACAGATTTAAATTTCATGGTTAAAGATAGCGCAAAGATTACAGATCTAAAATGTTCCATAAAAAATTACAAAATGAATTCATTATTTGTTATATTCATAAGGTCTATATGGTAACTATGACATTGTTTGTAAATAGTAATATGTTAAAATGAGTTTAATGATCATTTGATTAATAATTATGATTTTATTAATGTTGATAATAATGATAGAAAAAACCTTATACAAGAAAATATGTTATACGATGAATATTGTAAAATTTACTCATATCTTTTAAGTACTAAATTTCATACTTATGAGCATTGACAAATAGTTTCAATACTTGCATTACTAAAGGTGGTAATATTTTACAAAATACTGTAGACAGTTTTGATAAGACTGTTATCATTAAAATAGTCATCAAACTATTAATTACGTTCAAAATAAAGCGATTTACTACATGTATTTGAAGATATGTTTAGTTCAATAGATACTGAGAAATTATTGAAAGTTATTTTAGTTAATTTTAAATAATTAGAAACTAATAGTTCCATTTCTCATTATAAATTTCTTATTAATCTTGTTTTAAAAGAACATTGTATAAGTTATTATCCAAAACGACTATAAGTAAATTAAAGACATACCTCAGAGAGAGGCCATATTAGTAATTGTCTTGTTAATACATGTATACATTTTTATTAACATATTTTTGTAGACAATAATAATTTCAAATTATTTAGAATACATTGATGAACTTATTCTTTTTCAAATGAATTTCAAACCAGTTGTCAAACCAAATTTACATTTTATTCTTTATATTTAATTAAAGTTAAATATGATGGATGAAAATATAAATTTGGTAATTAATAATATAAATTCTTATGAAGCATACGTTTTAGATGTTAATTTAAAAAGTCAAAATATATAATTATTAGTAACAGACTTGACAAGAAAGGTAATTACTGCTTCCTAATTAATAAAGTTCCATTCTTTGAAAGCAAGTTAAGCTTAAATATATACAGGAACATTTTATATAATTTTTTACTTATTTTTTATGTATCAAATTTGTTAATGTACCTCTAAATATTCAAAATACTCCATAAATTCTTCTTACTTGTAATAAAGCTAATTATCTAGTTAAGTTTCTAAAAAGAAATTTAAATCATAAAATTAATTCATTGTAATTCTTGTATATATATATATATATATATATACTTTTAAAAACACTTTTTAAAGGAAATTTATTTTTTTTAAGAAAATTATAATAAATTAATTAAAAAGTCTTTAATGTTTTATTTTCAAGGTTTATTTATAGTTTTACATCGCTTGGTGGATGACGTAGCTATCCATTGACAATTCATTTCATTTTTATTGTTAGTAATTATCTATGTTTTTTTTGGGGGGGAGGGGGTCATTAAATAGAGGTATGATCCACAACATTTTTTTATATTTATATAATTTTTCAGTGCCTTAAAAGTAATTTTTTTTTACTATTTTAACTTTGTCGTGTGTGTGTGTGTGAAATATTTGAAGCAGCAAAAATTTTCATTTAGCAAGTGAATAGCAATTTAATTTTTTTAACTTTGAAATATAGTTGACAGTTCATGAACTGATGTTTGTTTAGTTTTGTGTGTATTTTGTGCACCATTTTTTGCACATTTCCTTCACGAGATGATATTCTCATACTATTTTTTTCTTATTTTAGTTTATATTTTGCGTTTTTAATAATATTTCTTGTTCTATAATTACTTTACTTTTGGTTTATATGGATATTTTTGTGTTTGCATTGCCTTTTTCATAATTGCTTTTGTAATGATTTTGCCTTCACTTTTAATACCTTTTCAAATGTCTTTGGTTTTATTAATCAATTCCAAAAAAAATATGTTATGTTGATAGGGATACCTTGGCTAATAATTCTAGAATTACCCAGCCTAACTGACTGCAGAATGTTATAACTTTAAATATATTGTTTTCCTTTTTTTCTTCAAATTTTTGGTTTTTTACATTTTCCAATAGTTATATATATATATATATATCTCTGTGTGTGTTGTGGTCAATATATATATATATATATATATATATATATATATATATATATATATATATATATATATATATATGTGTGTGTGTGTGTGTGTTGTGGATGGCCGACGAAAAATACGATTATTGAGCTCAACTATTTAATGAATATAAGAAGAAAATATTTACAGAGTTACGTTATCAAGATGTACAATGCAGAATCAATGAAAAAGTTCGTCATTGCCATTACAACAACGTATCCGAAAATAAAAAGAATGTCGTTTGCCACGCGTCAGCGTCTTCGTCTATTTGTCATCTTCTTTCGTCTGGTAACTGAGTGACTGACTTGTCTGCTGGTGGTGCTAGTTGGCCCGGAACATTTATCGGGCACCACATAACTCGGCCATTCTGGATTTGTCTTGTCCTCCAGACGACACTGCAAATATGCAAAGAAACAAAACAACAAAAAATAGAAACATTGCAAGAGTTCTGAAAAAAGAAATGTTTATGTTATTAGAGTTCAGACTTCAGACTCCTTGGTTTCAGGTACTTAGCGCATGACGTCGTACAGTTGGGTCCTTCGAGACCTCTCTCTGTCATAATGTCATAGGTGTTTCCTCCTTTTAGTCTAATGATCCCTTAGGATACTAGAGACGGTCTTTAGTTTTAGGTGGGGTTCAAACTGAGTTCTTTAGATGTCAAAAAAATCTCCAACTCTATAAAAATTTGGTTCCGTCTTCTTAAGTTATGCGTCTTCAGGTTTTCGTCTTGAAAATTGAAGATCAGCTGTCTCGCATGTTTTTTCAGTTCATCTTTTGGAGCTTCAAAATTGGCTGGAAATTCATCTTCAAGATCATCAGCATAAGCATCTCCATTCATCGTCACTTTTATCAGCATCTTCATTTTTTTCACGATCAGGAGACTTAATAGTAATACCTCCATAATCGTTAGAAATTTCCTTCATCACTTCAGCTCCTCTTGCTACATATAGCAATGACGTTTTGGGTCAATTTCAGTAGTTGTTTCTGCTGTATCTTTCAATTGAGCACTGAGGTTGTTTAATTCATTCTTAGCTACTTTCCTCTGTTCTACCAATGATAATTATTGCATTTTTATCATCATTATTTTCATTAGGGAAAAAAATTCTTGCTCCTGACTTGTCACGAACTTTTTAATACTTGCTCCATTTTTACCAATCAAAAATTTATGTTGTTCTGGATTTGCTTTAATTTCAACAGTGTACCTAATAAGTTGCTTCTCGTATGAAATTTCAAGAAGACGCTTCTTTCCTTTCATGACACCTTCTTTTGGTTCACGAACTGCAATAACATCGGATTTTGCCCTTTCAGCTAGTAGGTCTATTTTTGGTGTTTGTTTCATCTCTAATCTTTTTAATATTTTCTTCTCCTTTTCCGATAGTAAATTTAAGGGTTTGTTTGTATGTAAATTGGTACTTTAACACAGAAATCAGTAAGTTTCATTTCTTCATTCATACGATGTAAATATTTATAACAAGCATAAATGTCTGATTTTGGTCCTCTGATAGTTATTTCATCACTTTTTAAACCAGGTTCAGGAAAGGTAATATTTAATTGGTTAAATTTGTCCTTAATTTCTCTTTTTTTTTCACCTTTGGCACCAATAATATTTCGATGGAAACGTTGTTCTTTGATACGAGTTTTGCAATTTTTTCTCCATTTTGTGAACCAAAAGACAATTTCCAAAAGCAACTTTATAACTTGAGCAACATCTTTAGGAGTTCCTTCAATACGAACAACATCATTTTCGTTACCGAGTGGAATATTAATTAGGATTTTAAAATCTTCTTTTCATCTGTTAACATTTGAACCATTACTTCCAATTATATGGATGGAAGGCAAGGTTCTTCAAAAGCAACTTGCTTTCGTCAAAAATGAAATGTCAGCCCATTCAAAATTAAATAAGTTTTTAAAAAGTATTTTTAAAAAAATTAAATATTTTCCAACTTTTTTTAAATTAATAAATATATGAAACTAAATTTAAGCTGAATTTAAAGAATTTATTATATTTATTATATATACAAACTTTTCAGAGTTTAAGTATTATACATTTTGAAATATCTTGCTCGTAAGTGAAAAAAACTCAAACTGAGAAAAGTGCATTTTAAGTTATAAAATTCAATTATAAAATTAAATTTTGAAACTTACATATTAAAATGCTCCTGGATCATAAACTGTGCCTTCCTTTTTCTCTAACAACTCTCTTTCTTTAGTTTTGGGCATTCCTTTTGCTTTGCGTGCCTCAAAAATGACGCCAAATTCTTGATTGACTCAAGTCTTGATTTTTCGTTTGTCATGTTCAGCCAGTGATAAGCAAATATTCTTGTCCATTTTTAAGCCAAACTTTTTTATAACAGAAAAAGGTATTTGGCTACCATCATTGAAAATGCTGGTGGCCAGATTTGTTGCAATCTCTGCAACTTGGAGACCAGAACCAATTGTCTTCGGGCAAAATTTCCATATTAATGAATTCAGACATTCATCTTGGTTCCTCTTCTTCCCACCTAAGCATTTTCTCAATAAGATTATATGAGATAAATCTGCAAACACTGGCTTTATAATATCACGTACTACCTTAGCAATGAGATTTTTATGGTTGTAGTTTGCCTGAGTATTGTTAGTAATTGCAGCGTTATATCTACACCATGTATCTGAAGTTGTAGGACAAAACCAATGCATGGGTTGATCATTTGGCTACATGAGTGACCCCAAACTGCTCAAATAGCTTTCCTCATGTCTTTCACTCTTGTTAAGTTGTTTCGAATAGCATTACTATAGTAATCGATAAGTTTATCGATCAAACTATCAGTCAGCCTACCTTTACCGCCAATAGTTAAACCTTCCGACAACTTCTTTTTTCCATGTATTAATTTTAGCTTCTTAAGTCTTGTGCCCATCCGCTTTTGCACGTGACCGATACATTAAACTTTCTGAATTAGATGGTCATTCCCATATGGTTTGCTTTCAGAAAGAGTACTGAAAATTTCAGCATCCCCATCTCCTATATAGTTAGAATATTTCAAATCGTGAAGCTTTTCGGAACGATTGAAAATTCTCAACATTCCAACTAGTCATCCATCCTACCCGCAGAGCCAGAATAGTTTTTTTCTGCATGAAATCCTGTGGTCTCTCTGCCATTTCTTGTATTTCAGACCAAATTTAACTTTCTTTGTAAAGATCACACCCTTTACAAAAAGACGATAGTACTTCTCTATCTAAAACTTTACCCGTTTCTGCACCTATCACAGAGCACACTCCAATTAATGACGAGTGTCCTCTCATCTTCCAAGTCCCATCACCGCTGATTGTTAGGATGTTATCAGAAGAAGATTTTTCTTCTACCGCTGCTTTCTTCATACTTGCTTCTGCTACTTCTTTCGTAACATGCAAGAGTTTGTTGTTTATAGCATCATAAGCTTTTTGCTCGACAGGACCAGGAAGATTCCTCATAGTGCAAAATGTATTTAAACCTTCTAAGCTCCTGCCAATACATCTCATTGCCATAAGAGATCTATTTATTTGGAGCATTTTTTTTTTATTGTCAGTCATTTCACAGCTTGTAAAAGAGCTGACAATCCCATAGTTTTTAAAATCTATCTGGAAATAAGAAGACAACCCCAGCCTTGATTTCGCAATTATTTTCATTGGTCCATGGCACTTAGTGCAACTTGACACATACAGAATCGAATTAATAACCAACATGTGATAGAGTATTCAATATCCCTTAAAATTTTCACTTATCACAGAAAAATTATGTTCCAAAGAATACTGAGTACAAGCCAACTTCCTGCTGGAAGCAGATTTTGTGTTTACATCATTCGTTGGTAAGACTTTCTCAAATGATAAATTATTTTTACATTTTTGAATAAACTGGTTCCCATAGAATCTCCTTTTCTTTGGAAATTTTCCAGATGGCCTTTTCGAAGAAATATTATCCATTTCTCAAGTCAAGAATGGGTGAAGAATATGCTTATATTAGTGCCCAAAATCGTGTTCAAACAACGTGCGAAAATTAGCAAAACGAAATAAGGAAAGTATAAAAATTGTGCTGAGTTGTAGGCCTCCTTCTAAGTCTTAGCGATTAAAATATTTTAATGAGGCTGACTTAGAAGTGAAATAAAGAAATGTAAAAATAAATTAAAATTTTGTGGCATTTAACCATTTAAACACTAATCTTACCAAAACACACTTTGGAATTTTTCAAATAACTTCTCAAGTCTTTTGAGTATCGTCAAATGGATGGTATCAAAATGTTCAGCTTGAAATGAAGAACAACATATATTTTTTTCACAAAATCGACACATTTGAAGTTTAACACCCCTGAGACCCCTTAAGAGCTCTAGATAATAAATAAATAGAAACACTGAAGTTCCAGAAAAACTGGTACAGAGGTGTTAAAGCCAGATTCATATCAGTATCATTTATGCGCATATACCGTTGTGTCCACAAATTGCTTATGCCGAACTGTTGTAGAACACCTAATACTCTTACAAACTTTTAATCTGCTACGATTCTAAGAACATTAGAAAACTACCGGTTAAAACTTGGCCAAATATTTAAATAAGAGAAAAACTTTCTCAATCACATTTAAAGTTAAGCTATTTCTATAGGAGACATCTGTCAAATGACAGCTTGAGGTTATGCAAATTTATATGAAATGCTGTCATAAAAATTAATGAGAAAGTAAATAATCCTTATAATTATTTGCAACTGTTATTTCCCATAAATGATGCTATTTTAAAGAGTTTTAATCGTATTCTTAAAGAAAAGTTACATATAAATGACATAATCAATAACGTCAGCCAAAATAATTACAATCACTTTAACTTAAGATAATTTATATCATTGATTTAAAATAATAACAAGTAAAACAAATAAATTTTACAAATGTTAGACTTAAAATATGAAGAAAAAAATATTTCCAACTTTTAACCACAATAAATATTTATTTCCATTAAACTTGTTAAATTGTATTTATTTTTTAAAAATATTATTTTTAAAATATAATGGTACAAAATATATGACGAAATCTCAAAAATAATCATAAAATGAAAGCTAATTGTTCATTTCATAATATGTAATAATTATTAACATTGAAATAAAATGAAAAAGAGTTTCATCAATTTTTTTTCGTTTTGTTTAATAATTTTACATTTATTATACTTGTTTCATCTAATAGCATTATTAATAATACTTAACATTTAATTTTGTGAGGGTTTTTTTTCTGTTAACAGCACTTTCATGCGAAATGAAATTTAAATATAAATTTTTCATAATAATTACCATGTTAAAATACAATAAATAAAGATACTTCTATGGCAATGTTAATTTCAGTTTTTAATTCATATTTAAGTACATTTAATTAATAATAATGGTGATTTTCCCAAATGCATTACAAATTAGTTAAAATATGAACAAACCAAAAAAAGTTTGACCTATTTATTCTTGATTAAAACTAAACTCATATAACAAAAACTATGTAAAAAATTTGCAAATTATTCATAGTTAACAAAAGAGATTCTTAAAGCTTATTTATATATCAGGAAAATATTTTGTAAGAAAAATAATAACATAAGGCTTTTCACAACATCTATTCTATATTTTCTAATTCAACCTTCACTCGCGTGGTAACCGGATGTGAAAGAATAGTCTCACTGTAGCTTATGCATGTTGTAAGATGCGACTAAAATGGGTACCCAGCGTTTGGAGTATAGACGGGTATTCTGCCCTCGACTATATATCAGGGGACTGGTTCTCATGGTTAAGGCTTAGACGTAGGACTGACAACTTCATCCCATAAAAAGTCCTTTGTTTCGAAATCGAATGAAGATTCTAACAGAAATAACCTAGAAAACGTACCTCGGGCTTGAAAACTGTTAGCCGGAATGTTTTGTCTTTATACAGAAGAAGGGTACTAATGAGGCTGTGTAACAACTGGACCAATTCAATACTGATGTATGTGTACTACAGGAAGTAAAAGAGACAGGTAGCAGCATTTTTTTACATTAAAAGCTACGTTTTTTACTGCTGTCACTCCGAAAACCCATGTTGAGGGTACAAGATTTATTATTAGCATACGAATAAAGTACCTCATTGTAGATTTCCAAGATATATCTCCAAGATTTTGTAACTTAAAAATTAAAGGAAGGTGTTTTTATTATAGTATTATTTATTCTCACCCTCCAAAACAAAGGAAAAATTGATTTCAAAAAGGAAACATTCCATGAAAATCTATCTAGATTCTATAGTAGATACCCTAGAAATGATATAAAAACTGTTTTTGGTGACTTTAATGCTAAGGTTGGGAAGGAGACAGAATACCAAACAGTTCTTGGCGATACAGATTTCATGATGGGACAAATGATAATGGATGAAGGCTCGTTGATTTTGTTGCACCACATGGCCTAATTGCTTGGAGCACCTTATTGTACCAGCAGCAAACCAGCATGCCTGAGACGTAACTGACAACGTTGTGGCTGTTATCCTGTATGAATGGGATGTGGGATTTGTCATCCATGAACGCCTCTAGACCGTGTATGGTGAACAGGCCATCTTTCGACAAATGGTTGGGCACTGGTATCACATTTTCAGTGAAGGAAGGCAGAGTGTGGAGGACGAAGATCGAAATGGGAGTCCCTCCACATCTACGAATGAAAACAACACTATTACATTACAGGACACGGTGTTGGGGATAGGCGTATAACAGCGTCAGACCACATGACCACATGTGGACACCACGTCCACATTACGTATTGGTCCTGCTCAGGTCCATCCTAAACAATGTTGAGAGGCAACAGGCAGTGTGACAATTCCTTACAACGCAGGACACAGAGTTTTACCAGAGTGGTTTCTTCAAACTGATTGCACGCTGTGACAAATGCCTCGATGATAATTGCGACTATGTCGGAAAATAGTGCAAAGAGTTAGTTCATGATGATAGGGTTTATATTTTTAAAGTGAAAAATTAAGAAAAAACGAGGGAACTTACTTTCGGAACATCAATCGTATTAATATGGAATATATTCCCAAATGTGTTTAATGAAAAATAGCCCTCATGGAAGGTCCATAACATTTTATATTGTAATTAAGAATACAGGAAACAATAGAAAGAACTTTCTCAATATTTCATCATCAAACAATTGACAAACATCAAACAACCTCTTACAAAGTTCGTTTGGATTAAGTATTACGTGGGTTCCAGTTATCATATAGCGTTTGGCGATTTTAACGCATTCCTACTTAATAACACAGCATCCTAATATATATACGAAAAAATCTCAATTATTAAGGCTTGTATTCTAAATTACTAATGGAAATTACAATTTCTTAAAGTCGTAGATGGTTGAGTTGTCTTTTGTGCCTATTGCTTGACACTGTCGTCATCTATTGAAGTAAATTTTGATCCCTCAAAACAATTGTACTTGCTTTCAATAGATGGACTTGAAACATGGTAAATTAGAGAAATATGAAATCAACTCTGATGGATCATATCATAATTTTTATAAGTAACGTATATTACGAAAACCTCCTAGAATTTCACATTTTGTCTCAATTTCTAATTGACTTTTTCAGGTGCGAAATATGGAAAGTGTGTAGATACACTGAAACCGATAACAGTTGAAGAATATAGACAATAAAGTCCTGTGGCTAATTCAATTTTCCATTATGAATGCTCAATACAGAACTGTACGTCTATTTTAAGTACATCAACACTGAATTGGGTCTAACTTGTCGTGTTTCCAACAGCGTGAGTCAAATGTGCATTCCAAAACCTATTAAGCAATAGATTTCACCATAGGAAAGAGAGTTCATAAGAAACTACACTAGTTCATTAAAGAAATTATATCGGTTGGTAATTGATATGTTATGGTAAAGGATCTGTTTAGCTAGACCTCTTTTGTACAAATGGACGCCTACAAACAACAGTGTTCAATTAACGATACCTTAGAAGAATTATCGAACTTTTTCTCTAACAAGATACCTCCTTTTGAACTGATTTCCATGCAGAATAATCGTATTCCAAAATCTATCTTACTGCTGTTTTAAAAGTACTTCAAAATGGGAGGACTGTAAAATAGACAGGATTTTCCGTATGGTCCAACAGTGTCTAAGAATAACCACGTGTTAAATATATTTTCATTACAGTTCCTATTATATCATCATTCCAGATCTTTAAAATCTTGACTGAAATTTAACTTTAACTAGTGCTTTGAGAAGTACATTAAGTTCATTTCTCAACTTTGGACTTGAAATACCATTCACCATATATTGTTTAAGTGTGTTTAGACTGAAAATGCTCAGTGATTCTGAAAACATGAATTTATTTCACATTAATTTCCTTATTTCTCTAGAATTTCACTATCATTTTCATTCCTTCTATCAACTAAGAATAAGGTAATAACATTTGAATACTTATTTATTATATTAGTTTTCTTCTGAAAAAGAAAATATAATAACTTCTTGAGCTTAATTAGAAGTAGAAGTGACAGAACTAAACTTGCAAAATTTTCTTTCAGAACTAAACTGGTGGGACAAGATTTTTATAATAGAAACAGAGACTAAAGGGAACAGAGGCATTGTTTTATCATATTAGGTTTATCTATCATAATTACCTAATTTTTAAAGTGGTAGAAGTGTTTTGTGTATACTTTCCTAACGATATCAATACTTTGATTTTTGCCATATTTATTCAACTAGTTAAATCAGTTCACCGAAATATATCAAAACAAAAATACAATTTTACTATTTTTTATAAAAAAAAAAAAAACAGAGTATCAACCACTGAGTTTAAAAATACTTGCGTAATCTTTAATATTAATTTTAGACTCCTTCCAGGTGAATATTTTATATGTAACTAATTAAACAAATCTTATTAGGCACTAAATTATTTCAGCAACTTTCAAATATCATTGCAATGTATTATTTTTTCTTTTGGATAGAGAAAATAAAAAAAATTTCTGTAATTATATTTGTTTGACAAAAAAGTAAAAATATTACGAATGAAGATAAAAAACAATGATGGATGATGGACACAAAGATGGAATGAGAAAGATTAATGCCATCCTCAAAATTTTCTTTCATAACATAAGGAATAAGAAACTCAGTTTCTAAAATATTTATTTTATGTAACATGTAGAAATCTATGCAATTCAACATAAAACATTTGGCAAACTTTGGAATCGCAAGCCCATGCATTTGATAAAAATACCAAATATCTTTTAGTATGTTTAAAGGTCATGAAATCTTATTCATGAAATTTTTCTCTATTCTCTCAATTAATTCTTTTATTATTTCTCAGTAAAACATTCAATATTGACTCAAAATAGTTTTCTTATAAATGTATATATTTGATTTTATTAATGTTTAGCTACAAATAAAAATAAAAGAGAGAGAGAGAGTTATAGGTTTATTAATATCTTAATTATCCGTAATGGGAACTATTGTTTTCATGTAAGAAAGATATTTTGGCTTTTCTCATTCCCTCCTTATCGTTTTTGGCTTCTTTGTACTCTTAAATTTAGTCATTACCAATACATCACATGTAATTAGTATAATGAGGTGTAAAGAGATAGAGAAGAAATTATTGTTTCCCGAAACACGTAAGAGAATACATCTTATCTCTTAGTTCACTTAATTGAACAAAATCTAATAACTATATAAAAATGAAGACTTGAGTAGCTTCATTGCTGTTGCTAGAGAGCAGAGGCTATACTTTATATTGGAGTTATTGTTTTCAAGAATGGACAAAATAATAAAATTAATAATCTAACTATAATAAATAAATTGAAATACTTATTATCATTTGCAGACTTTGTGACATTAGGATATAAACCAATTTTCCCTTTATTAACAAGGGGAGGAGCTTCTCTATTCGAATTGCTTAAGATGAAATCCTTTCCGATAAAATGAAATGCGATTTAAGCTGATTGTTGAAGTTATGAAGTGTAGTGAACAGATTGGATAAATTACATTTATAAGCAGAAATGCAATGAATGACCCAGAGATATTGAATTGGAAAATAATTAATGAGTAGTAGAGATTGTGAGAGTAATAGTGTGTGAGACTGTAGGATCCTGTTATTCTTAATCGAAAATTCAATCAGAAAAATACTAAAAGAAATTGAAACAGGGTTCAAATATCTAACCCTTATCTCCAATGAGTCATACTAGAGTGAGTAGATTTAAACCAGACCTGTTCCAATCCAAAAGACTTTGTGGGTGGCTTTAGAAACACGTTTTATTTAAAACCAGACCGAGGTGTGTGTGTATATGTGTGTGTGTGTGTGTGTGTGTGTGTGTGTGTGTGTGTGTGTGTGTGTGTGATTTCAATTTATTACCTTCTTTTTAATTTCAGTTCATTTAACAGCAATCTACTTTCACCTCTCGCATCGAGGAAAGAAATTAATATTCTCCAATCCCAAAAAAGAAATCAGGAGTATTCTGTAGTAAATGAAGGGAATCTATATATTACTGAATTAAATGTATTTGTACGAAACATAATTTAAAAACTTTTCTGCAGTTACAACACGATGCTGGTATTATATTATTAGCGATCAAACGACACCGAACAGCCAGTCAGTCAGGTATATATTGTGTATCGCCTACTCATCCAAGACGTCCCGTGCGCTTTATAAAATGAATGTAACTTCAAGAATATAGAAGAAACGTTATAACGATAGATGCGTCAGTATACTGAGAAGTTTTCATTGTAATGGGAAATGATACGAATGACTCATGCTAGAATGCTCTTTTATGTACAATAAAGTCTTAAATTTTTGTTCATGTGACCCAGCTCCGCGAGTTGGCCGGGCTTAATTTAAAAGGTTATCCTAGACGCTAGTTCATACGCGTTAGCGCAGTTTTGCAACAGATAAAACAATATTAACTATTATGCTTTAAGTATTAAACCAAATGAATAATAAATTAACTAACATAATAAATGAATTCAACTCTTCTTTCTGTTGATTGTGTATGTCCTTGATTTATTAATAATGGAAGATGAACCAATTAATAACTATCAGGTGTTACAGGTTATCTACTTCGTAAAGTGTAATTCACAAATTTGTTACTATCAATAAGGCTAAATGTGATAATGAGTTCTAAAAATCTCATTTCATGTAGCAGAATCGAGGAAATTTCTCTCTCATGTAGCAGAATTTTACTTTATTTGGTTTTGCCATTTTAATTATCTTATCTTTCTCTACTGATATTTTATTATATTTAGATTCTTCTACAATTTAAAATGCATTGAAATAAAAATAAATCGTTGAAACATTTCTTGAAGTAAAAATAAAGGTGTGAAAGTATTTGAATTTCTGGATGAAATACTTTTGAAAAATTCGTAAATAAGCACATATTTTTATGTCATTATTATAATTATAGCAATCCTTAAAAATTTCGTTCATATTAGAAATACCAAGGTAAGAAATGCCAAGAAAAAAGAATACTGACTTTGTGAACACTTCATATTTCATTATAAAACATTTTATTACGACTTACTCTTACTTAATATTTAATACATTAATTATCAAAAAAAAAAATAAGAGAAATAAAATAAAAATGTGTTAAAAATTATAGCTTACACCTTGAAATTCGTTTTGCGTCTACATCCACTTAGTAACATTACTTTCTTATTTGAAATCCGTCTCCTTATCAGTATATATATTTATAAGTTAAAAATTATTCTCTCTCCTCTCCGCTTCAATTATAATTTTATAAAAAATTCTATTATTGTTACATTACTTATCGGAAACAATGAAATGCTATCTGAACAAACTATAATAAGATCTGTTGTAAATACCCAAAATTTAAACTCAAGTTCAGTAAATAAATTTAATAAAGAATATTATGTAAATTAATATAATTCATTTTTAAATCCCTTATTCTATACATATTTGAATTTGGATATAAAAATAGACATTACCTCTTTAAATTAGAGTCTAATGTGCACAAATTATCTGAATTCAGTCATTAATTCCTACATTTCCAATATTCTTAAAAACATGATGATTAACGAATAAGACCGTTAAACCATCTACTTTATTAGACCACTAGCTGAAATGCACAGAGTTTTCCTGAGTTACAATGAAGAAGCTTAATTTAGGGGATAGCGTAACTTTTTCGAATTGTCACGTATTAGTTGTTGATTTCATATTTATTTTGGTTCGGGATGAATTGTGTAAGATTTTACCAAGTTCTAATAAAACTGTAAATTTTATTTAGGTAAAAAACAAATATTTTATCTCATCCGTTATGGCATTTATTATTATTAAATGTTCCTAATTATGGATCTGAGTGTCGATTCATAATTCTCAATTATTTCTTTCAGTGTCGTTCTTATTGTACATGCAGCACTTTTCAGCAAAGTTCATCTTGCTCTAGACGTCGAAGCTCTCATACTTTCTACTGTTAACGAAGCTCCCATTGTTCAAGTTTTTCCGACGTCCGCATAGATTTTTGTTTTTTATTGCAGGGTATTATTGACAGACACTCTTTTTTTTCTGTCATATTCCGAAAGTTATGTATTGAAATCCATCGTAACTAAATTTATTTAGATTATATAAATTTAACTATTCCTCTAAAATTCTTTTTCGGTAACGGTAGAAACAACCGATATATTTATCAAAGGAAAAAAAATTAAACTTTTCTTTATTATATATAGAATATCCATTAATATATATTCAAATTAATAATCTCGTGATATGTAAAATAAAATATTTTTTATCTCTCACATTTTAATTATTGTTCTTACTATTTGTAAGCTGTTAAATATTAACAAATATCTAACATATTAACAGTGTACCTTCTTCTACTCCTGATAGAAATAAAGATTTCTTAACCCCATGCTTTTATTTAAATCTAATGTTGACAATTATCTTCCTGTTGTTTTGAGGGTCAAGTGTACAAAATTTCCCCGGTATCAGAATAAAAATGTAAATATTTACTCTCAAACAAGTATAGATACTCTTCTTTAAATATATAGACAACTCATTAAAACATATTCAAATTAATTGTATCGGGGTTTGAATAAATGGGTCATGGTCATTCAAATCAATTATAAAATATTTCAATATCTAGACTTTCATGCTTATTGCTTATAAATAGTTAAATATCAATAAATATCTAACATATTTGCAGAAAATACGCATCCCATAGGAATCACCTTTGGAATAAACTCAATATTACTTTCAAAGAGCTTTTTTCCAATGCAGTATCTAATAAATAAGTGTTCAGAGAACTCTTGTAGAAGATGAAATTCTTTAATATTTATTTAATTAAAAAATAATTTTCAAGGAGATAATAGCCTTTGTTGCTCTATATCCCATAAAATCAGTCAATCAATATATTCAATACTATTGAAAATCTTATCAAAATAAATATTTTTTGACTCTGTTTGGTGGTTTAATGAAAGATTAAGGGCACAGTGATTTTCCTCTTGCTTTTAGGATTAAGTGCTTAATATTTCATAAAGATCGGAATGAAACTGAAAAAATAAGAAATTTCTTTCATTTAAAAATATTACAACTGAAAAAGCTTATTAATATAACAAAAAATAGATGGATTTGTTTTTAATTATATTAACGTTAAAGACAGGAAGCAAGAACTAAAATTTAATTGTACAGAAAAAAGCGATTTTATTAATAAAGAGCACCTATATATCATTCCTGAATATTTGGGCATCGCAAAGGATAGGATCTTGAGATATATGATGAATATGGGTACATGTTTCAGAATTATAATTTCAAAATTGGGATCATATCATTAAAAGAAGTATATTTTATGAGGATAATAGTTATATTAATAATCTTGCTGTTAAATAGAGTTTACCAGTTGTAGTGCACATTTAATGAGTATGCTTCATTTATAAAATTATTAAGGATAGGAATTTTAAGGCTAAAGTTGGGATAATGAAATTATAAAAAAAAATTGCAGAATTATAAAAGTCTGTTATATGTTATGATGACAAGTTCAAGATAATTATGCAATTATTTGCAAGTATTGATATAATTTAAATGATAATAAACAATTAGAAATAAGTAATACTTATTTAGAAAATAATTTTAATGACATAGAAATTAAAAATAGAATTATGAAACTTTATTCAATAAGGAGTAGAAATAAATTAAATTAAATTTCCTTAGATCTTTATTACTCCAAAATTTCGTAAAAACTCTATAAAATTTAAAACTGCTACTAACATTACAAATAGTACTTACATTACAAAAGCAGTTAAATTATTACAAAAAATCTTAATTGATACTATTTATAAATTTAATACAACACTATTATTATTAAAAATAGTTCGAATATATAAATCAAAAATTTATTTGCTAAACTACGATATATTCATTTGTATTTATGGTTTTTTAAGACATCTTTCATTCCATAGACACAGAAGATCTAGTAAAGGTTCTATTAATTATTTAGAAAAATTATAATATTAATGAATTTATATTATTATTTTAATAAGATAAATTTAAATCTTTCTTTAATATTGTACTTAGAGAAAATTATATTAAATATAACAATAAAAATTTATTAACTAACTAAAGATACTTTAAAAGGTTGCACTACGAATAATCGTTTTGCGAATATTTACTTATATTAGTATAAATAGAATTATATTTATAGAGATAATGTTAATATTTATGGGTATAAAGATGTTCTACTCGCTTTTAATAATAATAAGCCTTCTGGATATAAAACTAACTTTTTTTATATTACATAGTTTAAATTAATTTAAATTATTAATAGTAAATAGGAAATAGAATATTTAGACGTATAATTGAAAATTATAAATAATAAAGTTGTTAGTGATACATATAACAAGAGAGACCGCTTTAAATTACGTATTAATAAAGTACCTTTCAGTTTACATGTATCTATTTTTTGAAACATTATTTTAATATATTATTTGAAATAGTAATTAAGTATGTTGTTCCATACTAAAAAAAAATATTTATAAAAAATTTTACTCAAGTTACATTAATGCAAATTATCCTATTGATTTTATTAATAAACCTTTTTTTCCCATATGAATAATTCTGTATAGAAAAATAGTTAATTTCCGTTATATATTTATATTTTTATAGATCTTGGCTTAGTTAATTTTTAAGTGCTTTAATTAAACATTTTACCTTATTATCTTAGATTAAACTATTGCATTAGATTTATATTTTTTAGGTAATCTATTTTATAAGAATATCACTAATTTGATATCATACTGCTAACTCATTCTGACGCTATTTCCTGTTTTAGATTTTTATTTCCTTCTTTTCATAATAAAATTAATTCCTTCCCAAATATTAACATTTAATTTTAAGTGATTTTTTTTTTCATTTAGGACTAATAAGTGTTACTGAAACATCAGAATCCTCTATAAATATCTGAAAATCAATTTCATTTGATACAACTTGCCAGAACATCAAAAATGCTATAGTGAGCAATTGAAACAATTGGATCACTTAGAATCTAACTAGAAAATTATCATAGCAGAAATTCTGTGAATAGCAATATGATCATTCAAAATTTTAAATATATCAAATTTTCAATCTTTGATTCTACATATCAATAAGACTATGCAAATTATCTTTGAATGTACAGTTAATTAAAGATTAATATTATATTTGTTTTGTTATAAATAAATAAATACAGATGTAGATATAAATATTGATGGTTTATTTAATTATCCTTTGGAGTTCTCTCTCTCTCTCTCTCTCTCACTCTCCCTCTTTGACATATTAATCCATATTAAAAGGTAATTTATTGTAATATATTTTAGGGACAACAATTCATTAGTATCTTCATTTTGAATCAGTGTGTTTTCTTTCTTATATATTTATTATGTTATGTATTAAATACATTGAAATATTTAGGTTTTAAGTAAGAACTTCAGAAAACTCAGGTAATTTTTATTTATAAAAATAAAATCTATCAACAATCTAAGGGAGAACTTCAACAAAAAGAACAAGAACCATTTTTATTCACATAGAACTGTAGATATAAATAGTAAGTGTTAAAAATTCTAATTTCACGACAAATCTTTCCGGAACAATTTTTTCTTAAAAAAAAACTCATTGGCAAAAAATTTCTTTAAGCGAATATTTTTCGTGTACTTAAATAAAATTTCAACTCATAAATAAAAATTTGAACAATAAGTTTTTGTTTCTTTATAGTTTATATCAAAACAACATTTTCAAACAATAGTAAAACTATTTTAAAATAACTATAATGTGTTCCTACATTATTGTCTGTGATAAAAAAAATGTATTAAATATGAAAAAGTTAAATCAGAAACTTCATATTAAAAACACAAGTACTGCTTGATTTAATCAAATCTACGCTCAAATAATATTTATAACATCCTGAACTGAAAGTACTACCATAATGATAAATTGATTCGATAGTAGAGCACCGAATCAAAAATAATTAAAAAAATTGCAATCCATTTACAACTATGAAAGATACTGAATAGAAAGTTTGTGAAACATCATAAGCAAACCTATAAATTACATAGCAATACGCATAGAAAAACACATTGAAAACATTTTCTTGATTATGAAAAAAAAAGAAGAAACTTGCATTGACAGATTATTCTTTGGAAAAAGCATTTATGCCAAGTCTAATTCCTTTTTGTTTAATGTAAATACAAACAAAGTAGAAACAATTTCCTATAGAAATAAACTCTGCGTTTGTGTGTGGAGTTCACACAAGCACGTATTCAAATACCTTTTTTTCTATTTCACTACGATATGTCATGCAACTTGGTTTATTTTAATTAAGGAATCAAAGAATTTCGTGTTTTCTTGATGCATGTGTTTACACTTCCCTGATCCAAACCAAGACCCTAAATCTATTTCTTACTAAAACAATTTTTCAAATATCCATAAAATCTTTCTCTCGACTTACTCGTGAGGGGTTCATGATTGCTAATATTCGTAGATATGCTATTTTTAGCTGAACTCTTACTTCAATTTAGCAATCATACTTTTTAATTCTAAAACGAGAAAACTCGTGTGTTTCATAATTTGAAATTCATGTTAAGTTCCAGAGCAATTGAAACAGTATTTCATTATTATGCAAGACGTATCTCTTAAGTTATCTGTTATAGTTCTGCATGGTCTCTGTATTACTTTTATTGGTTATTACTACTTTGAAAGCATTTGTATAAAATAACCATTTTCGGAATTCGTTTTGAAATCGGAGATATCTATTTCACAGAAGAATGCCCGGAATATATTATTTTTCCATCAAAAAATAACACAGATTTTGAATTTTGGAAGTAATATTCTTTCTTTCCCTGTATTTGTGTGAGCGTGATATGCATCCTAAGTGGACTGAATGTCATAGAATATTCTTTTTATCTCAAATAACATTCTTATTAGTGCACTTTCTTAGAGATTTCATCATATTTAATCTCATAATAATCTTGGTGATACGTTGGTTGCAGTAGACCTATGAAATCTGCGAGATATAACTTATTTCATTATCAGCATGTTTTTCTCATCATTATGTAATATTAAAAAGAACAATTGTCAAAAATTTAAATATAATCCATTTGCCACGACTTTATAGAAATCTTAAGTCACTGATGAATCTGTTTTTTATTAGTGCAGTTGTAACATTAATAATACATACATTTCCTCTTAGAACTAACGGAACTACATAAGTTACATATACCAAAAATTTCTATTACAATTTTAACAACTCTGAAATATTGATCATGTATAATTTTTGCTGTATGTTCTTAATATTCAATTTTATGTTGCAGTTCTTAATATTCAATTAATGTTGCAGTTCTAAATGAACTTTCCTCTGCACTGCAATCTTTAGGAAAATTTTAGTAATTAATTGAGTTAAATATTTTTTACAATTGGGACATAAAATGTATATTAATTTTTTTACAATAAATTTAAAACGAAATAGTGCCTAAAAGTTATAAAATTAGTTATAAAATAGCTGAAAAATTAACACAATATTAAACATAATGCTTTTTCAATTATTCAATACACTTGCTGTTGAAGAGAAAAGGATTTATCAAAAATAAATAATGATTGAAAACTGATTTACAATTATCAATTACTAAGAAGCATAGTAAATTTCATAAGACAGGATTTGTAATGGCTTTCAAGCGTATTTTCCTTTGAATTTCCTCTGAGGATTTAAAATGACGTTAATTGATTTTAGAATCTCTTCTTGAGAACAAATAGTGAATTATGTAAACTAGAATATAAATGTGGAAGTGTAGGAAATAAGATTGATAAAATGGCATTTAAAATCTGCAAAGATAGAGTAATCGTAGTAGTGAAGAGAGAGGGATTGGAAGGTTTAAAGTGCGAAATAACACTCATGCTTACAATAAGATAGATGTTGAATTAGTACCGGACTTGAATAAACTTTAACTTTGACCATATAGCTAGTATTTTTCAATAATCTTTTGTAGTAGGACAGGTGAAAGTATCTGCTATACATACATAAAAAGCATGTTTAACTTTGCTTATTCTAAATGAATAATAAAAACTTTAAGTTAGAGATTAACTTAGTTTAATAAAGTTGTGACTGTTCTAACTGTGAATAGACGCAAAACAGGAGCATTACAGTCTGTCTAGTAGCATATTCTTTCTCATATGCCTACGTCATATTGATATATATATAAAAAAAATAATCTTCTAAGAATAAATTTAAAACTTGACAGTTCACAACAATCATAACTGAATTCATTGATACATATGTGCTTTTTTTTAATAATGTAAATTTCTAACAAGTATTGTAGTTTTAACAAATGCTGCTATTCATAATTTATAATAGAACTTGTGAATAAAATTTATTCTATAATGATTATTATTTGTATGTACAACATTTTAAAATTTTATCTTTCTGTATAAAATCTATATCGCTTTAGTCATGCTTATACGTTCTGAAAAGTTTAAATGAGTGAGTGAATGTAAAGTTTATTGGAGCAAGAGCCAGATACGGCAATGCTGCGCCAAACAAGATTTAACTGTAGTCTAGACGTGAAGAAATTGAAGAAAAGACAAAAGTTGTTGACAAGTAGGGTCGGAAATAGGGAAGGATCGCTAGGGTAACCCGGGGGCCGCCAAAGACAGTAAATCCCAAAGGAAAGAAAAAGATCACTAGGGTGCCACGGGGTCATGATGTCCGTACTTACCTGAAGAAGGCAAATCCCTGAGGTCCCCTGATATAATCCCCAGGGACAAGGTGCCCGGCTATACCCCAAGACTCTGGGTACTCATTTTAGTTGCCTCTTACGGCATGCAGGCTAGAAAGTTTAAATTAAATGCACAGAAAAATTTTGCATCATCCAATCCCAATTGTAAATTTATTAATTTATAATAAGTCCCTATAATTAATCATAATTGCTTAAAAAAACAGTACTATTCTAATAAATTCTAGGCATTTGAATATAAAAATGATGTTGTTAATTGCTATTAAATTAGTTTTGATTTGAAAGAAACAAGTTTTACAAAGTGGCGTAAAACAATTATTAACAAGTAAATTTAAATACGATGCAATCTTATATTTTTAAGCAGTAATGTATAAAAAGGAACTTTTTCTTTATTTATTTCTCGTTAGTTAATTGTTTCCAATGTAAACGTTATCATCATTAATGGCAACACTTTCACTATCTCTGAGATATAACGTATTATCAAGTTTAACTGAAAGAAGTTTATTATACAAAGCACTTTTATTCATAAAGTTGATAAACCTGAAGTATAGGCCGTGATAAAATACCAATTAAGACTTGGTACATTGTTCTCTAAGAGAATATTAAGTATTAAAAAAGACTCGAAACATCTGAAACATTTGTATAGTTTTAATAATTTATTTATTTCATTAATTCCTAAAACGAGATTACACCAATAAGTCTTCAGATTTTTTTTTTTTTTCGTGTTATTATAGAGTAGATTAAAATTCTGAAAACACGCCACCTCTTTATCTAGAGAAGAAATCTCTACGGAAATTTAGGAGAAAAACATAGCCGAAATGAAAATAATAATTTTGTGCCTGAATCGTTTCCTAAAATCTAGAAAAGACTGTCCTTTCTGAGGCTGAAATCAATTAAAATTTAATATGAAGCATGAAATTTATATTTACACTAAAATTAATCTTAAAAATTTTACAAAACTAATACTAGAAAAATTATTTTTAAGAAATTAAAAATTGTATGAAATAAATAATCATGAATAAAAGGAATTAATAAATAATAGGTTAGGTTCAGGAATGAAGCTAAAATTTAAATTAAAAGAGAAACGAAGGGACATTTTTCAGAATGTGGAGCACATTGCAAGGACTTTACAGTACGTTTTAAGTAGCTCATGTCTTTTTTTTTAACTCAAATCTGATAGAGACGTAACACAAAAGCTATTTTGAGGAAATATAACACATCATGACCCCATTATTAATCAGTAAAATAGTGATAAAGTTCAATCTTTTGAGCATTCCGGAAAATACTGTATTATTTCCTGTAATTATGAAGTTTTAATGAAAAGAAATTTTTCTGCACCAAAATGAGAAATTCAGGATTTCCTTATTAAATTTCTGATTGCATTTTTAAAGTACAATTAGAATTCTCTGTTTCAGTCATTCATGTATTATTTAGTATGTAGTAATTGAAGTTAATCCATGCAATACATAACGATGGCAAAAATAATTGTGAACGTGCATCCAATGAGTGCTAAGATCATAATCCGATCGATAAAATTGATTCAAAAATCTTCAAAAGGAAGCAATTTTGAAAGTAAAGCTTAATTTACGGGGTGTAAAAAACATTTCCATGAAATCGGATTAAATTTTATCAAAAATGAGAACGAAAGTAAATGTTGCTTTCAAAACTTGGTCGTTAGTTAAAAGATAATACCTTCGATTGTCTATTTTATCATTATTGTTTTTAACGGAAATACTTCTTTTATTTATATACTTAAAACAGTCATTCCAATCATAGAATATTTTAAAGTATTTTACTAATAAATTATTACTTGTATTATTTGCTTTTAAAAACAATAGTTTAGATTTTACGTGAAGCTTTATTTTGTTTCGTGTGTGTGTGTGTGTGTGTGTGTGTGAATAAAGATCAAATCAAATCATAGCGAAAATCTGAAAATAAATGCTAGTTTTTTCTAAACATAATCTTTATTTTTAGTAATTATCACATAAATCTTTTGTTTTTGAATGATATTTCTTATGAAACAATTCATTATAAATTTGATTGATAGAAGTTAATTATATAAAGTTAATTTTACAATTTATAATAATGTTAACTTTTTGAACGACGTTCTTCTAGTTTTGATCTCTTATATGGGCTATTTATTTCTTAAGTATATATTACTTTTTACTTTCTTTCTTAGGTAATAAATATTTTAAAACTGTTATCAGTTAGAAACAGTTCAAGATTTTCTTAATATTTTTTTTAATTTTCAAGCAATGCATAATAAATGCAAAATGGCTCATTAAAATAATATTAAAAACACTTAATTGAACTATTTTAGGTAATACGTGAGAAGTTTTGAATTTTGGGGTTTCAGAACTTAGAAAATCCAATCACTTATAAACCTTTTGACTGTTATGTTTCATCTTTTAATAATTGTTTTTAATTATTTATAGCTATCAAAACTACTATCTTTTATATTTAGAATTCTGAAGTAATGTTCAGTTGATCCAAGGAATAGTTAAAAAATTTCATTTATTTAAATGGTTCGAAATCACTCTTAACACTGTAGATCTCATTTAATAACACCTTCATCTATTTTTTAACAGAAATTTCATAAAATTTAAGAATTTGAACAAGATTTGATGGGAAAAAATGAATACTGCAGAAACATTTAAATTACCTTTCGAATTAATTAGTTACACTAATTGCATCAATTAACATCACAATTAGAGCAATGGTATAATTTTTTTGACACAGCAATTACAATTATGGAAATTATTTAAGAGTCCTTTTTTTATCATAATTTTTATTGTTCTTACAATATACATCATCGAACCAGATCAGTAACAGGAGTAATGGTACAATGGTACCAAAAATTAATAAATATCAATCCAGTTCCATTTTAATACACATTATCCACTTTCTTATCTGAGATCATAGCATTTGTTTGTTTCCTATTCTTCAAAGGAGTCGGTGAAGCGATCTTCCCAAAAAAATATTATGTGACTAAAAATCGCTTCAGTGCCTTACATTTCCTAATAGATTATCCATTCTACTTCTACTTTACCGAGCAAGTTCTTCAAATCGTTCATCGGTAAAGTTATTGTCCTTTTTACCTAGATCCTGGCGTGATAGAGCGTATGAATCGACGCAATAAATGAAATTTAGAAAAGAAGGGTAACTTTTCAATATTTGCAATACCTTAACTGATATTTTTGAGTATTTTACCCTGTTCCCTTGTCACATATTATCAATTATTTGTGTAATAAGTGACTACGGATAGTACCATTCTTTGCATTTCCAATTCTCTCAAAAAGGTCTGAATTTTATTCTCTTCGGCTGCTTTTAAAGTATCTGTACACCTTTAAAACATCATTTTTGTCAAAATTTTTGATTTTCTAATTTTAATGTCAGTTTAAAATTTAAACTTTTTTTCTTTCTAATAGTGTTTGAATTGTGCTTTTAGAACTTAAGTTACAAGGATTTGAATATTACTCGGTAGCTAATTTTTAATTGCATTTGAAAGTTTGTTTTCGATTTTTTTCAAAATGAGTTTTCTCGACATATTAAGAGAGAGAGAGAGAGAGGTTTTTTTCAGCTTTAGCATCATTTTTTTTCAAAACAAAATATTCAGTTTTCATGCAAGATTTTTCAAAAACTATCAATCATACCAGTTTGAAATTTCATACACATTTCATACAAATTTCATTCACTCATTAAAAAAAAGTTAGTTTCTTTGTGACTTATTTATCAACTTTTAGACAAATCATAAACTATTATTTGAATGTGAATTCAGTGAATTATTTGAAACAGTAGCACCTTTCGGATGCAGTTCAAAGATATGTGAATCAGTATTTGAAACACTGAATTGCATAAACCAACTGCAGATATTAGCCATGACCCATCAGAGACAAGCAAATCTAGTTTTTCTAGCCTTTGAAAAGCTCCTAACATAAAAATTTTTGGATCTGATGAAATTCTAAGGAAATTTTCAAGCAAACAAAACCACAGAATACAGTTATTTAAATGTAAATAAGTAACAATGAGTTTAAAACTAGAATTTTTAATTAAGAGTTTCATAAGATCTTGCAAAAATGGAAGTAATTCATTATCAAAATTATTTCTGACGACAAATCAATCTTATACTGCATCCATTAAAATTGCAAAAATAGGAAGGAATGATCTGACGAACGTCAAAATCAAGGAAGAAGTGGTTAGAATATGTAAGTGATTAGTATTTCAGTGCCTTTAGACGACGCAAGAGGGAGAAACGTTATCTGAAGCACTGCATAAAAGAAAATTTGTGCAGTGTATTTCTCGTTCGGAAAGCGCTTTGTAAGGTTGAAGTTTTCTCAGAATATCGTGTTATGCCTCGAATAAGATGAAAGGCTTCTTAGAGAGTGTCAGAATTCTTCTTAGAGAGTGTCAGAGGTGGGATAGTTGCCTAATGAGAGTGTGCATTATCGTTCCGTGATATTGCCCGTCGAATTGGTCGAAATCCAACCAGTGCCATGCGAATATGCAATCATTGGTTGCATTCTAAATGGCATGCAGGACCTCCACGCCCTCCTATGACTAACTCCCGAGAGGACAGACATATTGTAAGGCCAGTACTGCAAAACTGAACAGCCACATCACGGACCATAGTCAGGAAATGGACATGTTTGTAGCACCCCCAGTATCCGCTTGTACGGGGCGACGACATTTATAGCAGCATGGACTGTCAGCGTGGCGACCATTACTTCGGCTTCCCTTGACAATGCAACATAGAGAGAGGTGGTGACTCTGATGCGCCGAACGGCAAAGCTGGATACAGAAGTGGCACAATGTAGTTTCTTCAGATGAATCCCGGTTCTGCGTGCAGTATTCTGATGATTGTATATGTATCTGGAGGCTCCGAGGGGACCACTCGTCGCCTGCTTGCAATCGATATTAGTGTAGGGACTCTGCACCTCTAATGAGGTTTGGGCAACCATTGGGTACACGGCAAGAACATCTCTAGTTCGGATCGACTGTAATTTTTGCGCAGATCGGTACATTTCTGACATCTTACGTCCAGTGGTTGTGCCCTATCTTCGATGCCTGTCAAACGCCATCTTCTAACAAGATAATGCAAGACCAAATGTTTCACGTCGTATTATGATACCTTACTTGATATACAGGGTATTCGATTGTTACCCTAGCCTACACTGTTTCTAGAAACATCTTCATTGAAAACATGAGGTCATGGGTTGCTGAGCGACTGTCCCACCACCCTCCTTCAGCTAATACGGTTCACAAAGTGTGACATAGTCTTGAAGCATCATGGAATGTTTTGTCCTTTTCTGTCAACCAAGCCTAATTCGACTCCATAGCTAACCGAGTAAGAGCCATTTTAGTTGCCACGGGTGGCAGCTGTTTTTACTGATTTCGCACTCCTGTAAACCCCCAAAATTGCAAATTTAATCATTTTGCTTTTCTGCCATACTATATAAGTACAATAAATATCTTTTTTGCATTTGTTTTCCTTCACGGTGTTGCAATTTTAAAGTCCAGCAGTGTACTTAATGATTTTTTTAATATTTCAGTGAGATATTCAAACCCAACAAATTTAATAATAAAAACGAAAAAATTGTATTATTCTAAATTTTATACATAAGCTAATTTAATATGTGTTGCAATTTTTATTCTATTAAATGAATAAATAGTATAATAATATTCGTAAATAAAGTTTATTTCAAGATTTCATTGGAAGTTTATAAATAACAGATTTAAAAATGTATTTTACTCGCCCCTCCTATAAATTGCCTTGCCCGACCTAAAATTCAGTTCTGGCTTCACATCTGTGCTACGGGCCTTACTCGAAGGTTCGAAGGTGTATAATATTACGGAGTGACTCTCCCAAATTTGGGAGATACTTCCATGTCAGAACTATTGAGAGAAAAAAAAAAGAAAAATGAGGGAGTTACGTAAGGGATAAGAGAAGGATAGAACTTTGAACTGGAAGACAAGGTACTTGCCCGCAGTGGTATATTTTTATACCACATATTTAGCACCCTAAAAATCTCAGTAAAATATCTCTTTTTCCCACACATTCATCTTCAAATGATAGCTTTTTGTGTTATTTGCTTAAATTAGATGCTACAATCATGCAGAATGATTATAAAAATTATTGCTTTGAATCTAATGAAAGTTCTTAACAAGTGGTTGTTTTATCCCTTATAGAAATGTTTCTGAAATGACTTGAAAGTTTTAATTTCATCAGCTAACCAATCTACATGTTTGAAACTTTATGTAAATATTGCTGATTACTCAAAACAAAATATATAAAGCATTCGTTTCGTACTTCAAACTATGTGGTATAAAATTACCCTCAAAGGGTTAACAGAAGAGAATTGTGAAGAAAATTATGTCGGTGAATAATTATACAACCTCATCAACAGAATGAAGAAATGAGAGGAAATAGCTGTGCATCACATTGGAAATCCCAAAAGAAAAAGAAAACATTGTGTGATCGGAAAATGAGTAAATGGGAATTTAGGGAAGGAGATCTTGCTCTGGTCGTAACACCATCACAGCCAAACTATTTTTTCATTGCGTAAGTCCGGATATTAACTAAAAGAATTATTACGGAGTAAGGTAATTATTAAAGAGTAACACCATGAAGGATTCTATTACATTGATATATGATAAGGCTTCCAACAATTTAAAAGCTATACTATGCGACCGATCTATACTTTACAACCTTAAGTTTTTGATAACTATTTATTTTGTAATATACTTCGAAATTTGGGAATTGGCTTAGTGTTATCTCAGATCGATGAAAATAAAGAAGAGTATCCCATTTTATATTTGAACAAATACTTTAATGAAACCAAGGAAAAATATACTACAGTAAGTAAATGTTTAATTAAACAATCCATGATCATTTGAACTGGTTGAAACAAAACGCCTACTTTTCCAAATTGCCACAGTCCTCACAATATCTAAATTTTGAAATTATTAATGAATGGTTTAATTTAATAAAAATGACAATAGTTTATTCAGAATTCCACAAACATTGTTTTTGAAAAAAAAAATCCCCATTATCATTACTGATGTAAACTTCGTGCTTGAGTCTGCATATCTCACATAAACTTATTAAAACAATTTTTAATTCAGTTTAAGTTTTCATTCTTACACGGAGCAACGAATCCACTCATTTGAATGATTTCATTTTACATTTACTAAATCGTAAATAAATTATCTGTTGATTTTCTGAAACTTTTAACGTAATGTTATGAAAATCTCTACGAATTATTGGGATTTTCCTAATGGACCCAAAAACAATGTTTCTTAAATTTACTCGAAAGGAAACTGTCCTATAAATAAAAGAATCAATCAATCCAAATATCTTTGTCAATTTTTTCTACCTACAAAATTCCTCTTTTTTTTCGTCCAAAACTATGTTTAGAGGAGGCATTGATAATTGAAACTGAAGAACTCAGGAAGAGAATCTATATCTTAACTATATTTTTTTAATTTTTTCTCCTCTCTCAAGCACAGAGTAAGAAGAAAGTGTTTTTCTATATAACTTTCTTTCTTTGAATTTTGGTAAGTCAACCAATTTCAATTTTTATACTACTTTGAACATCTGAAGGTGACTCAAGCTGAGTCACTCCACATTCAGAGTGAAGAATTTGGACGATTGTAATTCCACAATGAGTGACGTGAAGAATTTAGATAACTCTAAATACATTCGAAGCCCTAACAACGACCAAGAGTTCATAATAAGGGCGGGAAGCAGAAAAATAGCTGAATTTACAATTTTTCTGTAAAATAAACAAAAGTCATCTCTTATTCCTAAATCAAATCCACAATATCTACATTCAGAGATAAAAGGGAAAATTTCTAGATATGAAAAAATTGCAAATATGTTTTTCACACGAAATGGTAAAATAAAATTAAATACATCTGATACTGTATGCGCAGCACAAATCCTCGCAGTAGAACAAATATTAAACATATCGGTGAAGGCCAGTATCGTTCCCTTCTCGATTTCTAATCTATGAAATACCAAGTAATGTAATGTAATAATGTAATTCCAAGTAAGACAGATTTGGCAACAGAAATTTAGAATACAAATAATATTGAAATAGTGGAAATGCAACACTTTTTGAAAAGAGGAAGTAATCAGGAGTTTTCCCAGGTTCTAATCATCCTCCTTGTTACTGATTTACATGAAAATATAAATTCTAGTTTATTTATCATTGCTTCCAATCTTCATTGATAAACCCAGACAATACAATAGATGCTTCAGTTTTTATCACACCTCTCGATTTTGTCAAACCCTTACCATTTGTGCTAATTGTGGTATAATACACACTGGCTCTTGCAACATTTCTGTTACATGCACTAACTGCAAACGAGACCATCCCACTTATTCCCCTTTATGTCCAGTATTCATTAAAAAAAACAAGTTATATAATTTAAATGCTCGAATTATTTAACCTTTGAAGAGGCAAGGAGGAAATACCAGGAAAAAACTTCAGATAGAAATTCCAAAACTTTAAAAACAAATCCACAAGGTCAAAATATTGAGAACTTCGAGAAAATGTTAGAAAATATTGTTACGTCTTTTCAGGTTGCCTTAGAAAAACAAACAATAGATATCATGGAAAAAATCCAAAAAATGATGGAGACCATGTTTGTACAACTGTACAATATGTTTGAAACAGGAAAGAAATCTACATCTCCGAGTCGAAAAAAGTTTTCGAATAAAATGCATCTGAACTTTTGCATCCACATACTAGGTGCATTGAATAACTTCAAAATACATCAGACGAAATTGATATTGAATGATCTGTTTAAATAAAGTTCTTAATGTTTATTTCTTATGTGGACATATTCTCCATGATTTAAAAAAATATATTTCTTTTTTCTATCCCTACAAGGGAGGAGAGAAATTTGCATATAGCCTTTTCCCTTTTCTCTTTTTTTAATGTTTTTTCTGCAATGAAATTGTAGAAGCGTTAAAAATAAATCAATTTTGTTCTATATTCCTCCCATCAGCAAGATTGGCGTTTGGATTTTTCAGAAAACATTTCTGAAACCTGGAGACAAATTTCACATTCCAGGGAAAATAATTTTCCGATTAAACAGACTCGATAGAACAGGAGGAGGACTGCTAATAGCAGTACCATCAAACATTTCTGCTCGTCAAATCCCTTCTTCAAAAGTACAAACACCAGATATTGAAATACTAATTATTCAAATATTTATTAATAATATCTCCTTTTACATAATAAATTTATATACTCCACCGGAACGATATCTCATTAATCAAATCCTACTTGGAATCCTTAATAAGCACAATTTTAATTTTTGGAAACCTTAACCTATATCACCCGATGTGGGGCTCGAACCATATTTCGCCTCATAGTACTGATTTTGGAAAATGATTAACTGACTCCAATTTTATCCTTCTCAATATTTCTACCCCAGCCCACAGAGGTAATATAAGAGCAGCTACTCTTATTGATCTCACCTTCTGCTCTACAAATTTATTCGGAAACACTAATACTTATGCATCGGAATGCTCTTACGATAGCAATCACTATCCCATAATCATTGAACTATTTCTACAACGTCAGAATAAGCGAATCTCTAAGAAAACAGACTGGCACTTAACAACGAAACAAGTATAATCATCATTAGAAAATCCAGAAAACAAAATAGATAATCTCACTGATACAAACTCGGAAATAATTCAAAATAACATCAAAGAAATACGATTATCCAATAAAGATATCCTCCATGGTGTAACAACACCTACAATAATTTATACAGGCTCAAAAAAAATTCCGCAAAAAGGCTATAAACGATATTTCACCACAATTGTGAATAAAATATAAACAGTATTCTAGCAAACTAAGATATTGTATTAAACAAGAGAAACCAAAGCGCTGGGATGAAATATGTAATAAAGAGTCTAATCCTAAAATCTTCTATAACCTTCTCTGAAAAATTACAACGAACAAGAATGCAGAATCAACATTAAATCTCCTCCAGTACTATAATAAATATGTAACTAAACCTCAAAAACAAGCTCATATTTTTGCAAACTACTTGTCATCCAATAACGGTTCACAAAAACCACTTCCCTTGGATTTTCCCCATAAGGAAAATGACCCTCTTAATAAACCTCTCTATATTTCTGAGCTAAACAGAGCTATAAAATATGCTAAAAATACTACCTTAGGAGAAAATGAGATTAAAGCAACTTTCCTAGAAAGCTTGAACAATAACCAAATAATTGTTATTTTAAACTATTTTCAACATTTATTTCAGAAATCAATTGTACCTCAGTCATGGGAACATGCAATTATTCTCCCAATTCCAAAACCGTTTAAAGACAAAACTAAAATTTTATCTTATAGACCAATAACTTTAACTTCCGTATTTTCTAAAACATTTGAAAGAATCTTAATTGGACGCATATCTTACTGACAATAGAACGAAAATTCCACTCTCAATACGGCTTTGTACTATTTAAAGACAGTAGAACTGCCCCATATCTCATTAATAAAGCTATCTTAGATACTAAACGAGAAAAAAATTCTTTGTGGGAATTAGCCTGGATATAAGAGGAGCTTATGACTCGGTTTATATAGATGGTCTTTGATACAAATGTCTTCAAATTGGAATTACTGGGGACATAGTTGTATAGATTCATAAATTTCTAACTACTCGATCTCTTCAGATTCGATGGAGGGGTAGTCTATCATCGAAAAAATATGTTCTAAAATGAGTCCCCCAGGATAGTGTCCTATCCCCTGTATTATTTACTATTTACATGCATGATGTCTTCGAAACATCAGAAACAAGAGTAGAAATGCTCAATTTATGCAGACGATATTTTTATTTATTGTTCTCATCAGTCCCTGGATATAGTCGATAAAAAATTGCAAAATACCTTAGAAAGAATAACACATTGGTGCAACTATTGAAAACTATCCCTAAGTCCAGATAAAAGTACAATAGCAGAATTATCGAATAAAAGAATGCAAATGTTTCCTAATATTATGTTGGCAGGATTCCCGCTCACATAACAAACTTCCGTTAAATATGCGGGAGTATATTTTTCCAAACAGAATTAAAATCTTACAACACTTGAAAAACAAAGCTTTTGGAAAAAAAATCAATAGTCTTAAAGGAATAGCATATAAGCATTTTGGTCCAAGAGCAAAAGACTTGATCAAATTAATAATAGTATTTGCTGCACCTTTTATTATACATGTCATATCATTAACAAACGGTCAAATAATCAGCTCACATCTTTTAATATCATTCAAACCAAAGCACTCAGAATCGCATTGGATTTACCACAATGGACACCAAAAGTTGTACTTTTACAAATAGCTTATCAGGAAATATTGTCGGAGAAAATAAGAAGGCTAGCAAATAATTTTGTATCCCCTCAAATTTCAAACGGTGACTTTTCTCCTCTGCATCTCAATAGCCCTGGTACTATAGATCTAAATATTCTGGAAGAGGACAAAACCAATATCTATAATACTTTTCATACATTGAATATTAAAGGGCAACAAATAATATCCATCCCTGGATAAATGCATTTCACAGAGTTTCCATGTGAAATTTACACCAATGAATTGATTATTTGATGAAATATTGAGCAATAACTACCGAGATTATTTCATAATAGCTACGGATGTTTCAAAAAAACCATAACATGACTTGTATTGCTCGCATAACGAAAAAATTCCTCCTTTGCTTACAATTTAAACCCCATTAACTCTACATTTACAGAAGAAGCCCTAAACATATGCCAAACTCTAGATGATCTCACTGAATTAAATAAAAAAAAATGTTAATTTCATCAGATAGTCACTATGTTCTAGCTGCTCTAAAAATTATAATATAAAATCTCCAAAAGTTACTCACAGATTAGCCAGTAAAGTTTTTGTCCTTTCACAATTTCAAACTCAAATGGTACTCTATGGACTCCGGGACACTCGAAAATTATTTGGAATGAACAGGCGGATTATCTAGGAAAATCGGTTATGGAATCCAACTTTTACATCGACTGCATTGCTTCGGAGGATATCCATAGCAACATCTATCGAAAAAGAATGAAAAAAAAAAAGAAAATTTTTATTCAAGTAAATATTTTTAAGACTTGGAAAACATTCCGACAATAGACAAATTATCCAAGTGGACAAGAAGCAGAAGAGAGGAAATTCTCATCACTCGAATAATCTGTAAAAGGATCCTTACTCTGGGCTTTTACGCAAATTCCATCTAGAGGTTAATGCAATTTGTAACACATGTAATCATAGCAACGATTTGGTACATATCCCTTTAAATTGTAACTAATACTCATCCCAAAGGAATCATCTCTGGAATACGTTCAAGATAAATACACAACATAATACTACCTTCAAAGAACTTTTGGAAACAATAGTTGCTAATAAACAAGCGCTCAGAATATTCCTGTAGAAACTTAAGTACTTTGACATCTACTGAATGAAATACATCTTTGCTGCTCCAAATCTCACAAAAGCAAAAAGTCATCGAATGAAACACGATATAATCAAAACCGGTCACTACAAACCGGTTTTGATTAATTAAACTACAAGTTTCATTTGCGAAAATTTGTGGTAATCAAATCCTTCAAGACATGGCACCGGCAATAGCAAAAAACCAGCCGAAGCATTTAAACAGTTTGAACCGACAAAAGCCTCCACTACCTCATCTAGTAATATTACTAACAATAGCCAAAGTAATTTTAGTTTCTTAACTGCAATAGATGAATTACAAAACCTATTTAACAAATTTCCTAAATTATTTGAAGGCCTTAACAACATGTCAAAAGTTGACAACGACTTGGACAAACTCAATATATTCATCTCGGGTGTAATCGCGACACCACCCACAAATAGCAATTAAAATTCACCCTCCTCGGACTCGTTGACGTTGACTTTGAAATTCAATGGGCGCCCGGAGCGCTCCACAGCCCAAATCTGGCATTTAAATGATACATTGGGAGGATGGATTTTTCATGTTGAAGATGTGCTTCCTAGGTTGAAGTGTCGAAAATATCTTGAAATTCTATTGGAGGGTGAAATTCTATTGGAAATTCTATTGGAAGAAGTATGGCGCCATCTATTGTAAGTGGAGGGAACTTCAGTGGAAATGAAGAACCGAGAGTCGAAGAAAAGCTGAGCTGAGAGATTGAAGAGGAGATCTTGCTCTTGGATTGGTTGACTGGTGAGTAGAGGCGATGCTGCTATTGGCTGCCAGCGATTGTGTGTAAGTTACTATATATGTGATGGGTGGGTTGTAATCTTATTGAATTAGACTACCTGAAAATAAAAATTGAACCACTTAAAAAGAGAACAATACCCAACCAATGCTACAGGTGTCAGAGCTTTTTTCACCATAGCAAATGTTGCTCAAGATCCCCTCGCTGTCTTAAATGTGGTGAAAGCCACTTTTCTATCCAATGCCCCAAACCAAAAGACACACCAGCTAAATGTTATAACTGTGGTGGTGCCCCCACAGCCAACTTTACTGAATGTACAAAAAATCCATTAAATTTTAAACCCTCCCCCCCCCTGCAGTTAATGCATGGGAGGAAAGGGCAAAAAAACGTGCCCAAGCTCTAGCTGAGGCCTCAAATTCAATTCCAACTGATAACACACCACCCCCTGCACCGCAAACCCAACAACCACACCCGCCACAGTTCCCACCCCTCCAACAATCCCTGAATCCACCGGCTCTTTCTCCAGTGACTTCAAAGACATCCTAAACCTGTTTAACCCATCAAAAATAATTCAGTCAATGAATTTACTAAAAACAATTAGCCAGGAATTAAAAAATAGCAACGACGCCCTCAAGAAATTTGAAGTAATTTTTGAGAGCATTCTAAAACTTCTCGATATTTGGTCATAATTTTCGATCCTACAAACAATATCCCTCCCCCCTAACAATAGTTAGCTGGAATGCCAACGGCATTCGTCAAAAAATAGACGAGTTAAAAAA
>BMAW01017819.1:220635-279219 GCA_019974015.1 Nephila pilipes | reverse complement strand
TTTCTAGTGAATAAATGACGAAAAAATTTCAAAAATTCAGGTAACATGTATTTATAATACTATTGCTTAAAAATATTCCTTTAACCGCATAATTTTTAACACACTAAGAATTAATATAAATAATTTTTCGCTATGTAATGAAAAAGCATTATATTTTCAAATACTTACCAACTCCTGTCAAGCTGTTTACGATAATCAATGAAAACATCTTCACTGTAATCAAAATGAAGTCCGTTCTTTAACAGGACACAAATTGAATTGAAGAATTTCTCATGAAAAATTTTGCTTACTATGTTATTGCTGCTTTGAATAAGGCTTGCATTGGGCCACAAACTCCACAAATGAAATTTCTTTGTTTTTATAATACTTATTAAATCATTTAAATAATTAAAATTTTCATATACTGCTTTCACAGAAACCTCAAACGTGCTTCGGTTTCCAAACAAAATGTGTTTAAGAGATCCAATAGTAGATTTGAGTCCCGGGATTCTTTAAAAACTTTTATAATCAATGAAAAAACTCTAGCACCTTCTTGCAGATCAGTATTTAAGGAAAAGTACAATTTTTTTCTGAAAAATAGGAGGAGAGGAAATCAAATATACTTTTTAAACCACATCTGTTATTTAATTATTTTATAGAGGAAACAATTTAGAGTAAAATAGAGGCAAACATTTTCTATTCTTTTAAGAAACTGCAAAGAATAGTTATCATTGAAGCAGCATTTAAATCCTTTACTGAATAGATATTGCTTCAACACAAAAGCATTTTGAAACAAATATTTAAATGGTCCTGATAATCATATTTCAATTAATTGTAAAACATATGTTCAAGTCTAATACTGTCTTGTAAATTATAAAGACGAATTTTATGTATTGACTTTTTCTCTTTCCCTCCTTCAAATAATTCATTTTTTTAACCTTCTATTTGTTAAAAATTTTATTCAGGTTTTAACAATATTTTTTAATTTTCTTCGAGTATTTCATTCATAACACGAGAAAAGACTTTTCAAAAATTTAGTTGATGGAAGGTTATTAACACACTCGTCTTTGAATCCTGTAAAAACAGTTACAATAAGCTGGTTGATTATATCTGTAGAGAAGAATGTTATTGTTCTCTTCCAATACAAAAGATTTGATTAAAAATTTTGCAGAAATTAAATTTAGATGAATGATATGTAATGAAAAATAAAATACCTTTTTTTTTTTAAAATTCATAACATTACTTAAAATTCCCCAATATATTTCAAAGGATTTGATTTGTTATTAATCGAACGAAAGATAAGTTATGTAGGGTGGTTTGTGACACACAAAAAAAGAAGTTCAAAAGCTTATAAGTTATATCTTATCTAGTGATAAACAGTTTCTTACAGTTAAACAGTTATAAACCTATTTAAGAATATTTGGAATAATTTTTTTTTTTATTTCCATCTCTTTTACTTTTTCATTGTTTTATATTAAATGATGTCAAGGTTTGATGTTGTTATAGAACGGTGTATGCTAAATCGAATTTTTAGCAAGTAATGTATAATACCTTAACAAAGTTTCTTTACCTGTTTTGCTCATTATATTTGCGTAGCGACCTATGAGGCAAAATTACAGTTGATACATATTTTTCAACTGTTAATTATTATTATAAAAAATCGATTTAAAAAAAGAACCAAAACGAAACATGAATAGGAGCTGAAACCTTGAATTTTAAAACGCTGCTCTTTTCACATTCACAGAGCTGAATTATCCATAAAACTAAAGTTTATTCTATCCTATAGATATTTTGGATCCTTCACAAATAATATGATTTTGATTCTGATAGGCTCAGAGAAACCCTTAAATTATTTTAAATAAATAAATTATTATTTCTGTAGAGTATTTAGGTATTCAATAAGCTGATTCAAATCATTGAATCAAATTTAATATGAAGCAGACGCCAATGTTCGATAAGTAGAACTTTTGATGTAATCATGACTCGATTACTACTGAAATTGCCCATGGTAGCCGAGTGGTCATGATCGTAAGCTCGTGACCAGCGTTGTTTTTTTCCTCAAATAATAGGTTCTAGTCCAGATTTCTCAAAAGGTGTACTGTTAAGTGGGGTTGCAGCACTTCAAATCTGACGAGGCTCTAAGTCTTCGCACTTGCATGGTGTGGAAGTTTGGCGAGTGAAATTCCAGTTCAAATGTCGTCCTCGTCACTTGACCGAGGTTCAAAAATAATGAAGCCCATCGCCAATAGCCTTCGTGTTGCTTCTTATTGCAGCGTTAATAAAACAATTAATCAATCAATACTATTAAAATTAGATCATTAATGAGCGTCAGTTATGGGGGTTGCTGAGAATACTATGCACCGGGCCTCCAGTATGATCAAGAGCTAAAATAATGTACTCATGCTAGATGAAAACTTGACAATATTCCTATCGTTGTCAGTATGGCGAAAAGTACATCTTATCGTAAATATTATTGTAGGTCTCTGAATTTCGACAATCTTCAAACTAATCCTTGATTATGCGAGTGTTAAGTTTTTGTTATTTGATTCGGGGAACTTCCGAGGATCTCCACTTAAACTGGACTTTTTAGAGTGTGAGTGAATGTAAAGTTTATTGGCGCAAGAGCCAGATGTGGCTATGATGCGCCAAACAAGATTTAACTGCGGTCCTGAAGCAAAGGAAAAAAAAAAGACAAAAATTGGTGGAAAAGAAGAAGGGTCGAAAATAGAGACGGATCGCTAGGGTATCCCGGTGGCGCGTCCCCCGTGTTTACCAAAGACAGTAATCCCCATGGGAAAGAAAAAGATCACTAGGACGCCTCGATCACCAGTTCCCGAGGTCCTCTGATATAATCTCCAGGGGCAAGGTGCCCGGCTACATCCCTAGACACTGGGTACCCATTTTAGTCGCCTGTTCGACATGCATGAGTTACAGTGGGACTATTCTATCATTCCCGGTCGCTACATGGGTCCTGGGCATTTTAGAAAAAAATCTCAACACCATATGAAACTACAATCAATATTAGGTATGTAAATTTTGAAGAGAAAAGAGTCATTTCTAGGGTTTATTGTGAAGTAGCTGATATTATTGGAGATTTGTAATTTGTAATACAAATTTGTAATGTCCTAGAAGAATTAATTGTTGTAAGTTAGGATAATACGGCGGTATCCGAAACTAAAAGTCAATTGGATTGAATGCAAGAAATATCATTTATTTTAAGTTTAATATGATTTGCAATATAGTCCAAAATTAACACTATTAATAAACTATTTCCAGCAAAAACAATTGTTCGTTGCTCGGTTTTTAATTTAATCAACAAAATTAAAACTAAGATCCAAAATTTAAGAACAAAATTTAACATATTTTTAGACGAAGCTCAGTACTAGCACGTAATTTGAATATTTAAGAACATTTTCTTGAAAAAAGAAATTCGGGGGAAAAAAAAAACTTCATATTCATAAAGAGCAGAAGATGAAGTTATAGGAGACCCGGTATATGAATTCAGATGTTATTCTTAACACTGTAAATGTACAAATAGAATACAGAATTAAAAGGATACCAAATATTATTATTTTTATTTCAAATTAATCATTGATATAAAAACTTTAGAAAAATATGAATCACAAAAATGTTCCAAAAACTTTGTTAAGTTTTTGCAACATATAGCTGAAAAGCTGTACTGCAGAATGAAGTTCGTGAAGCATAAATGTTGCTAATATTTAAATAATCATCATCTTACAGAATTGCTACAAACGGCTTTAATAAATGTTAATCAAAATTTGAAAGATTTGATCAAATGTTTTGTTAAATTTTATATATTTTTTTTATTAATGCTTTCTGTATTTGCTTGTTCACAAAAATTAGATTAATTTTGAAATTAGAATAATTTCAAAAATAAGATTCACATAGTGATACATTTTCTTTTTTGTAAAAATTATCTTCTTTTAATATTCTTACACTTCAGAGTCTGATAAATGAAATGAATTGTTTGATTAAAAGGAGAGAAAAGATGAATTAAGACGGCTCAAGGTCAATAGCCGGATTTTCTTGCGTATTCAAAAATATAATTTAAATTCTGGTTAAAGTATTAATTCAGAAGTATTTATTGTTAGGAAGATAAAAATAAATCAAGTGCTATTAAATCAATTATTGTTATTTTAACATTGAAAATACGAATGTAATTACTTTTTTATGAAAGAGGGGAATTAAATTATCACTTACTGAAGCAAATTTGAAATTATTCTAATTAAGACGCAATCGATAGAAAATAATTTGTCAAATTGAAAAAAATTAAACCCTATATTTACATTATGTTTTGTACTTAGGCTTTCCGAGATTTTCAAATGTTTAATAATATTTTTCATACCAAAAAGACATTTAAAAGCTTAAATAAAATGCTTTTAGAAAATCAGCAAATAGTTTGAGTTTTATCGAAAGACGTGGAAAAAAATTAATTTACCAATTACTTTAGCCAATCTATTTCTGTAAAACTAATTCTGTTTCTAATAATGTATCGGCACCGGTAAGCACATCATCAATATACATATCATTTAATACAACTGAAGCTCCTAATGGAAAATTCTAAGCTAATTGTTTTAGCGTTCGAGTAACCAAATACGGCGCGCTCGTTGTTCTATAGGTGACAGTAGTCAACTCAAAAAGTTTCGATAATTTTTCTTTTTAATTTAAGTTTATTCATCCTCTATTGCGAAATAAAATTACTCATTGTACCACCATCGAGATCTCTTATTTCGCGCAGTTTCCAAAAAATAACTTTTTCTCTTTCCGTGTAAACAACTTTCCCCTGCGCTCAAAAATTCCTCTTGTGTCGTTAAATTCACCCCTACGTTATTTATTGTTTCGAAGCGGGGTCATAGGAGAAAGTTCACCATTCGAGGGGCAACGAACTCTTTCCGTTCCCTCAGAAGGTTAAATTCTTGAGAAAAACTATGTTTCTGGAGGCAGCATGCACAAAGGATTTTTGATTTGCATAATTTTATTGAAAACCAAGCAGTTAAAACAAAGAGAATTATTTTTAACTAATTCTATTTTTTACAGGTAATTGGTTATACTTGTGTGGTTATTTACTTACACAATGGATTTCAGATTTACATACTTTGAATACTTAACATCCGAAAAAAATGTTCTAGTCATGCCTCTATTATTATTTTTGCGGTAAGAATTAATTCATTTAATGTTTTGCCCCGAGATGAATAAAATAAATCAATTTCTTTCGCCAGTGTTATGAAATCGAATCATTTATTTTCTTGACGAATACTTTTATGCGAAGCGGTCTCTATATCAGAAATTATTTGTTCCTTTAATGATTCAATATTTGAAACGTCTCTCAAATTTAAATAGTACTACCATTTTGTAAATAATCGACTAGTAAATTGTACATATGATTCACAATTGTGACGCGTTATTTTTTTAAAATTCTCTAAATATGCTTGGGGAGTAGGCTCAAACTCTTGAAGTATTAAGGACTTTATTTTTTCATAATTGTTGAGATCTCATCATTTTTAAAATAGGTAATAATATTTACAGCTTTTTCTTACAGTAAATTTAGTTAAATCTTGGGTTTATAATTACGTGGAACACTTTTAGCTTCAAATGCACGTTTTGAAAATTAAAAAAAGAAAGAAAGAAAGAAACCCCAACTATCTGGTTTACTGAGAATTTTCACTGCAAGTGTACGAATGCTTTTAACTAGTAATTTCTATATTAGTGTCCGTGTCTTTCGCTATTCAATTTTGCTTTCTCTTTAATTTTTATTAACTCTTCCACTGTTTGAATTGATCGCATAGCTATTTAGAATATGCGAATTTGATTTTAATTACTGGAAACTTAATTTTCTACTTAATTATGGAGCTTCCAATTATTTTAATTTAATATAATAGCTATTATGACAATATTCCTTCCTTTTAAGAGAAAGGTGAGTTGTAAATCAAACTCTTAGGCTTTTAATTTTAGTTACAGTTTTATTCATTGAAATATAAATTGCGCTGAATAAAGGATAAATTCTTTTGCGTCGAAAAGAATTCTGGCATCATATAGATATCAACCATATGATTTTTTTCAGTAAAAAAAAAATGTCCATCTCATCCATCTTTCACAGAATTTTTGCAATGTAATTTTTTTTCAGATTTTCGTCCTCACTAAAATATTTTGAGCTAAATTTTTGTTAACTAGCTTTCATCAACGCAGGCGATTTAGTGTTAATCAATAGTAACCTGACTCATATAATCAAATCAATTGTCTCATATGCCCAGGTATTGCTTTCCCTGTTATCAAAACATAATTTAAAAATCCTGAAAGTTCTTTCCAAAATAAAAATAAAAACGACTCAATAATTCAAAATTTCTCATGTCGTGTTCCATAATCATTTTTATTACAAAAATACAATGGTAATTTCAGTTTTTTCCCATTCATTTACTTTAATTGATTTAATGATTGTTCAGTAGCGTCGCACTCAGAAGCAAAATGAAGGCTATTGACGACAGACCTCGTAATTTTGAATCTGTGTTAAGTAACGCAGACAACACTTTTCTGGCACCTCCTCCTCCAAACTTCCCCACCATGCCATGAGGGAGGAGACTTGGAGATTTTACAAATTCCAAGTGTATCAATCCAATTATATGTTCAAAACAGGAAAAGAAGTAAATTTTATGATTTATCAAAACTATGGGCTCTGAAAAATTAGCAGTCAGTAACTGTTTAATAAGTTAAAGATATCAGAAGTTATTGATACATATTTTAGTTACCATAAGCTATCAGCTATTTAATATATTGTGGGAGGAAATGCACACAAATTAATTAAAATAATATTGTATTGCATTCTCTGCTTTTTTCCTTTTATTATATCAAATAAAAGCAATACTGCAAATGATGTTATTAAGAAAACTACTACACTTATTTTTTTTAAACCTGTAATTTTTCTCCTCGAGGAAAAGAAATTACTACTTGGTATTCCTGATTTTACCATTTACCTAACATATACATATATATAATTTCTGTAATAATATTTAATATACAACTATAATAATTACATTTCATATGGTATAGAGAGTGATCCATTACATATTTTTCACATAAATATAACTTACCTATTATTTTTTACGAATTCAGAAAGTCTTTCACAACTGTGATGCAAATTTAATGTCACCACAGATGGAAATCCCATCTAACATTCTCTTCGAATCAAAAACTTCCAATATACAACAGTGTCTCCAGCATTCGGTTGATTGACACACATAATTAAATAGATAATTGCCTGGAAAATAGGAACTATTAAAAATATTTCCCTAAAGTAATACATCATATGAAAATGGTTTATCTCCACCATTTTCCACATCACCCAGGAGATATGGTATGTAAATGCATTAACTCCTTTTCCAGCAGGAAAGGTAGGTTCCTCAGATATATATTCCTTTACACTTTAAAAAACTCACAATTACTTTTACTACACAAAATAATGAATTTTTAATAGTATACAAATGAAACACAGAAGAATTAAAATATTCATTTTATACAGTACTTTAAATAATTAAAAAGCTACTCGAATAAATTTACCTAGTGTATATAATTCTGCTTGCATTGATAACAAACGTTAATATAATCTGATACAATATATTAGATATTATTTACACACTTACCTGCAAAAGAATCAAACATGTACCTTCTAAATTCATTTATATCAAAATTATCATTTCTCTGTTTAATACCCTATTTGTAAAGTACCATATAAAAACACTACAATTCATGCAATCAGTTTGTTTTAGATGAATAGGATATGAAATATGAATATCTTGTTCTTCATGTAACAAAATATTTAAAGTTCTCCAGAAATCTATTAATTTAGTATACTTACTTTCGTTTCCAAAACCTAAAGATCATAAAAGTATAATTTCTTGACATTTAACTCAACCACTAATAAAACCCAATGACAAGACACATTAATGGGAATGAAAATGAATTCTGCATTCCTAAGTTGGTTAAAATCAAGCAGTTAACAAGATTATCTCTAATTTACAGAATTTGCATGTGATAACATCTTTCCATGATGAAATATCTACTTTGTATGCTTTTCATTTGAATGGATCAATTATACTATCCTACACCCATCCTTTATGAAAATTTGTTCTTTTTTTAAAACAATACTTACTTCCTCATCAGATACATAACTATCTAACGATTTCACCTCATAAAAATGTAATTTAATGTCCTCAATATGTAAAACTATTTGACTGTAATTAGATACATAACTAATTTTGGGGTAAAAGATCCAGTTGGTTTACTAAACATGCTATCTGCATTACATAATAATGATTGCTCTACTTTTAAATACTTTTTTGTTTCTTTCTTGACAATTAAAGAAGGATATCCCAAAGCTTTCTTCTTCAATTTTTTAATTTTACTGGTACGTTTAAATATACACTGCTAATTTAAATGCTGATTGGGAGGTAACCAAATTATTTTCTAGTTTTAATTCACTGTTTCTTTCTGCAACTGATTCGCACATTGAAACCATAGTTTTTAAATTGCTATTTAAATAAAATAACAGAGTAACTCTGACAAATTTATTTTGCAATAAGAAACTTAATTTGGCAAGCAAAATATTAGTTTCGTAGATTTCTCGTTCTTCTCAGAATGTTCTTCAACTGCAGAATCAATGCAATTTTTTACACAAGCCAAGGATAGAACTGAATTGGTCATGTTCTTTATCTTCAACAATTCCATCACTTAAAACACCATAAAAATATGGAAATTGTTGAACACATAATGAGTTAACTTTTTGAATATGTTTATACAGTAGGCGATTATCCAAGCAAACATAAGTATACAAATGCATACATAGAGGTAAATATGATTTTTTTTATACACCTACGGAAGCATTTATCATGGTCTGAACATCCTTCTATAATCTTTTTAACTTCCTAAAACACACCTCCATTAGTTTGTGATTATACTAATCATGAATATATTGCCTTCACATAAACACTTGGGTATATGAGAATTATTATTCTCTACTGATGTGCAAAATATGTATCATTTTCTATTTTTATACAGTATCAATTCCATTGTCTATTCGACAATTGAATTAGCGCTTATGAAATGACTTACAATACATATTGGTATATGCATGCAGAAAGTGACATTCTCCATAATTCTACTCTACCATACTAATTATCATCGAAATATTCAATGATAGTAGGTTCCTTGCCAGGAAATGCAACTTTAAAATTATCTATACTATTTTTCAATTTTATTGAATTCGTTTCCTGTAAAGGAACTGCTAAAAAAGTCTAAATTTTATTCCTCATTTCTAAACTAGAAACATGATTAGTTAACGGTTTTTTTTAAAGCACAATGAAGATGCCATTTGCAAAGGAGGTGTTAAACCTCATCTCCAAACACTTGTTTAAAAGCGGGGCCTGTTGTTTTATCATCAGTAATGATGCAATTAAAATTTTAGTTGGGAACACTTTCTTTTATGCTGTCAAATAAACAATGCATACTTTCCATATCTAATTTATTCGTGATAAAATGTGCAAATGGATAACCTATTCTATATTCATCAGGTATGATTAAATTCATTAAATAGGAAATAAATAGGTTTTGTGAGTTGAGTCAATACATAATATTTATTACAGCTTTTTACCATCATTTCTTTTTGTTCAGCTGTTTGTAAGCCAATTTCTAATGAATTATTTGGCAATTTTTTTAAGCTTTAGAACCTGAAACCATATCATTTCCTTTAGGTTTATATAAAAGAACACAATTATAAGTTTCATTATGCAATTTATTATTAATAATTTCAAACAGCATCTTTTTTATGGAGCAGTAAAAGTAATTTCAAAGAATTCATGTTTTTTGTTTGTCAAAAAGGATTCTTTAACAAAATAGTTATCTCGATCACTCCTCATTTTTCTGTTACCACGAGCACATTCCAGTACTTTAGATTTCTCGATACCCATTCAAAGGTTAGCTTTAATAAATTCCCAACAAGTCATTTTAATTAGTTAAAATTTTATGTTTTGAAGCCTTTAATTCATGATTATGCTTTGAAAAGGATTTAAAAATGACATTTTATCTGTCTCAAAAACAATGCATTGAACAGGACATTCAGTTGATGGCCTTTGACATATCTTCAACTAGTTTTCCTATTAAATGGCTTTGATATGACAAACTTAAAACACTGACAACTGTAATATGAATAAACATTTGTTTTATCACCAGTAAGTTTTTTTGAAAGAAGAAAAAGTTCTAGCACCCTCCTTTTCTAGTCGTGATTGAAAACTTATCTTCAAAATTTATTTCATTCGTTGTCATATTTATTCCATGAACTTCTTTCCATGTGTTAATGACTGTGTCAAGTACCTAAATTTACAATTACACTCAGGATGTGTACAAGAATAAGGCAAAGTTGAATTTGAGCATTGTTCAGTATGTTTCTGTAATTTTGATGAATATGAAAAACTTTTTAGATAAACACTACATTCTAATATTGCTTTTTTCCCTTCTTCACCGATCCCTTTTTTGTCATTCTTATTTTCAATAGCGGTATATACATCCTTCGCAGATTTTACAGTGATTAGAAAAAGATTGTAAAGTAAAATATGTATTTCTACACAATATGCAGCATTTTGAATATTCATAATAAACAAGAGCACCTTCAATGTGACTTCCATCTTTTATAAATACCATTGTCACATTTATTCAACATTTCATGTACGTTATCGCAATCAAAACCTTCCTCTTCGTTTGAAATATCGCTTTCAGCTATATAAATTTTAAAACATTTATTCTCAACTTTTGATGATAGGGATACGTATAATACTAAAGATTCACTTACCTTATATTTTTGTAATTGGTCTACTTCGTTCGTCAATTTTGATCCCTGGGTGAAAAAAAAACAATAATCTAGCAAATATGTTTAAAAAAACCTGGAAATTAAAAAAGCAGAAAATTAAAACACACATGAAATCAATCAACAATAAAGAACAGTGAAATAAAAATAATATAACATCACAATATCAAGAAAATAAGACTAAGCTTCAGTATCAAAATGATCAACCACGTATCTATACAACCGATCAGCATCAAACCTCTTTTGACTGTAATTGGGCTTGGCTCAATAACAAACCGTATGGTTAACTTGGCGATCTACAAAAAGAGGCCAGAAATATTGTACTAGCAACCATTGTATCGTTGCCACGCAAAAAAGTGAGCATTACACGTCCTAAATCGTTCCTAAAACCTGTAAAAATTGGGGTGGATAGGGTATCATTAATTCTGACCTAGAAAAAACGATCATTGCAGTATGAGTGGATGAGAAGGATGAGGGGGGGGGAATTATTTTGAATCATTTTATATGTTAAACCATCGAGCCAACATGCGTCTGGGGACAGGATGATCTTAAGAGAGTAGGGATTTTTATAATAGGGGAAAAAGGGATTTGGACATGGATCTGAGCGCAACACTGAAACGGATAGGAAGAATCCGAGATCGCTCTGTACAATTGGGCAGCAATAATGCTATTGTTTAAATATCGAAGGAAAGGAATAACATTTGACATTTCTTGATGCAACAAGACTTTCATCAGTTTTTAAAGAAGTTTAAGGAAATCACAATTCTCTAATTACATGCTTTTTGAATTATTTAGTTTTTAAATTGTATCGTTAGTTTATGAAATTTGTAATAGTTTTCATTTTTATTAATTAAAAAACATTTTTTAACCTTTCCTAAAGTTGGATTGCAGCTTAATTTTTTGGAATGATTGTTTTAATTACCATACGAAATCGGCGAGGGAAAGAAAAAAAGATATGCATATAAATTCATTATAAAAAAAAAAAAAAAAAAAGAGTATGTATTATAATTTCATTGTTTTTATAAGGGAAAACGATTTTAAAATAAGTAAAAAGCACTTCATGAAAGTTATAGCTATAATTTTTTTACTGCTTAAAAAATAAATTTCATATTTATAATAAAAAAATTTCATATCCTTCCCACTTTTTTTTACATTGCAGTCAGGTTGCATGCGAAATTTAACTTTCCTGCATTTATAATTTTTTTATGAAGGAAACATGCTGTATGCAAGTACTTCTATATGTTGTGCACTAATGATTGTAATATTCATAATGTTGGTTCGAATCCCACAGTGTAATTGGCTTTACATTAAAATGAGATATTTTAAAGGAATCAAATTATCAGTGCTTGCTTGGAAAATCTGGCAAACTGAGATTTGAGTATCTGAAAACACAATGCAACTTTTGATTGTAAAAAAATAAATAAAACTGAATAATTTGTAATTAATATTTTGTATAACTTCCCCACAGCCATTTTTATAAATCAAGTCTTAGACAAGGGTAAATATAATCTATACTTTTTATTTTTTAATTAGTTATTTTACTTTCAATTTTGTATGTACTTTTAAAGTTATGGTAACTTGAAAGGCTTTCATGTATAGTTCATAAAAAATGTATTAGATATATATATATGTTTGTTCCATTCCATTAACTACTGTTAATTGTGTAATGTAATTGTATAGTTAAGAATCCCATGCACAAAATAAATTTTTTATTTCAAACAAAACTTGAATATATATATACACATAGAATTAAAAATTCCTCATCCCATACATTTTCACATTTGACAGTTCTTTGCCAAATATTGACATATATTACACGAGTATTATTTATTTGTGAATATAAATGTGTCATCTTTCAGCATTCTATATTCTCTTCGTTTATATAATTTCTATAGTAATTTTTAAAAATGTATTGCAATTAATGAAATAAAGATAAGTGTAAACGTTGGATGCTATTGGAGCTCTTAGGTCTTTAATCTCCTGTTAAAACGAATTGCTTCGGCCTGTTACTTGCGCAAGAAATTACAAAATTAAGTTCACTATATAAAAAGGTATTGTTCGTTAAAATTAAAGAAGGGATTTAGACAGCCATTCACACATGAGAGAAATAATAACCCTTGAAATGAATGCAAGGTCAAAATGTAAATTAAAGGAAATTAACTAATGTATTTCTGGGGAAAATATACATTGAGATAAGTTAGTTGGTTCTATTTTTCATTACTCTAAAAAACTGGAAATTATAAATAATTTTTTTCATCAAGATACTGCTATAAATTATTATGTAATATTTCAGATGTAGAAAAAATTTATAGTTGCACTTCTAAAAATAAAGAAAACATTAAATAACTTCTAAAAGCAATGCATGCCAAATGTTATAAAAAGAAAACATTGTGTAAATTGGATTTGAAACTTATACTAACAAGTTTATTCAGAATTATTTTTATTCACAATTGTTTTCATTCGACTCAATTCCTATTTTTATGTATTTCAGAAGTATAGAAAGCTACATTAACTTAAATTTTTGAAACATTACTTACCTTACTCCTAATTTCACTATAGAAATATGTTTACAATTTGGTAGACCTCTTATAACTTAATATATGCATATAATTTAAGTCAAAAATTACTAAACACAGACTTGTAGCTAATTATGAACATGCAGTTTGAGACAAATAAAAAGCACTCGAAAATACAATAGAAAATTTTTTATTAAGTTTTTTTTGATGCTGACAAAACCATATGAAGATTATTTAAAATATTTGAATTACAATTGTATTTAAGTTAGAAGTAAACACAAACGAGTAAAAATTAATTATTCTTTGCCATAAAATAGAGCAATGTACATCAATACGTGTACTTAAATTATTTTACAGAAACTGAAATTTTTATGAATTACTTATTTAAGACTGCTTTTAGTGATACCATCAGAAATTTCTAATGATATTTAAGCTTCTCTACCACGTCAAGGTAGCAGCCACAGAGAAGTGAATACAGTTGAACCTCTACAAATGGATATCCTCGGGATAGGGAACAAAATCAACCATTGCTAAAATAAAATGAAGCTTTTGTTTATAAACCATTTGCAATACTTATAATTCATTTAACAAGTTTGAGCTATGTTTTGATAATTTTAATAGGCAAGCAGGTGATTGGAAACTTATGTTTGTTAATTCAAGTGAGAAATGTTTACTTTTTGCTTCATTCCTTGATGAAAACTTCAGACTTTTAAATTTATGCACATAACCAGCTTATTCTTTAAACAGTTATCCATTCACAAAAGGTCAACTGTATTCTTTTATTTTATTTATTTAAATTAACAATTACAAATGCCTTCTTGATTTTCTGGAATTTTATAAAGCATAAGGATCAAAAACAACCTACAATGAAAAAGATCATATATATATATTGCATATTAGCCAAAAATATAAATTAAAGAGCCATTTGATGCCTTCTAGTGGATCAGGAACTTTACATCAAAATTATCTATAACTACCTATAATTAAAAGGAACATTACATATATTGCACATGAAGCATAACATATATTGCACCATAACTATCTATAATATAAAAAGGAACATTATATATATTGCACTTGTAAACATTACATATATTGCACATGCTAAAAAATTAATACATAAGTATTAGATGGCTTCTATGATAGTTAATCGGGAATTCAATATTGCACTATGATCTATAACCCACAGTAAAAAAGAAACATATTGCACATATGCAGGAAAACCTAAAAACAAATTAACATTTAAACCAAACTCTTCCATAATTTACAATAACACTTTTCATTCTTGTTTGGTTTTTGCTGTCAAAATCAGACTCGATGATATGCTTTGGCACTCTTCTTGTGTTGGTTTCCTAAATGTAGTCGAGGCTTTCTGGGAAGTCTTCTTTTTTGTTGAAACATATCTTTGAGTCTTTATCTTTTTATTTGGGGGCTCCTTATTCAAATTTTTCGGTACAGCTTCTTGATTTGCTGGAGGGAAAAAATGTGGTGAATCCAAAGCATTTTGTAGCAAACTTAAAACGTTATCATATTGTTCTGGGGGTGTTTTGTTTATCAGCTCTGTGCATTTCTTTTGAAATTCTTCCTTGGAAGTTGTCTTTCTTGTAGCTGTAGCCCTCAAATTATCCACAAGCGTTGCTTTTTCCAAAAATTTTCTATCTTCACAAATAACCATTTCTCCTTCATCTACTATAGGGGAATGTACAGAAAGTCCTTCGTCTTCTGGAACAGCACTATTAATTTCATTTAAATTTCTGCTACAAATATAATGGATATGTTTGCACATATTCCACTGAATTGCATTATCAATGCATGTACAAGTAAAATTGTGCAAACACTGCTTGCATTCTTTGCACATTAAGGTACATCCTTCGGAGCATGCAACATTTTTTTTCACAATATAAATTTCATTACTTTTTGTAGATGCAACAGACCACTCTTCTTCATTCTTTCGAATGCATAAACTAGTTAATTCTTGGCCAACTTTATGCCTTTTCCTCAGCTGAGCTATTTTCGACGATATTTTGCCTTTCTCCAGACAGATGAGTCGATCAAAAACTCTATCTCTAACAAATTTCATTAAATAAAATAACGCTCTATCAAGCCTTTTCACTTTTTTTCCTAGCAGATACACATATTTAATTGTCCGGTGCATGCTTTCAATGTGCATATTGGTATTTATTCCTAGCCACTTCCTATGACAATATGCCCATGCTTCGGTTCGTTTACAATATACATGTTCGAAATAATTCTTGAATGCTCTAAATTCATCTGTTTCGTTGAAAATTTTCAAAGCTTCTTGTAGCATTATGTAGAAAGCTTCTTCCTCAGTTTCCATTAACAGGCATCGAACAACCTTGTAAGCTTGGATCTGATTTTCTGGTTTTTTAATTAATTTTACAATACTTCTTCTCCAACTTCTGTCCACATGCCATGTACACAAAAGTCTTTTTTCGGGAACGCCAAAAACTGTCCTCCATGCATTAAGAAAAGATTCTGTGTCGTCCGTCATCATAACTTTTGGCGAAATGCTTACATGTTCTTTAATTGCTGCAAATGCTACTGACAAAGCTTTTGAATCTTGCCTATTGCTTAAAATAAAGGCTGCTGGAAACCCCTCTCTCTTATCATCTAAAACTAAAATTGTTGCCAAATCAAAACCATACGCATTCATCCCATGCGTGAAATCCAAACAAATGGTGTCGTTACCGTAAAAACTTAGCATCTCTCTTTGACATCTGTTCATTATGACGAGCAGAAAATCTTCACTTTTTAATCCAGGGTACAAAACTTCATCATAAGTATTCTGGTCCTTAAATAAAATAACCGGAGAATCTTCTCTTCCTTGTAAACTATGGACCCACTTGCCTACACTTAAGACATCATTAGTATCCATAATACCTTCAGAGCTTATGCTGTATTCAGCTTTTAAATTCAGCAGATCCTTCCGCGTTACCAAGTGGATCCTTTCTAATCTATCAATAAACGAATCTCGGATCCCATCCAAGATGATTTCAATTGGAATTTTCTTCTCCAGTTTTCTTGCTAATTCATCTTTTTCTTCTCTTGTTATTTGCATTCTTCCCAAATCTTTTCCATGTCCTAAATGAGTTTTTGTAAATTCCACATATACTTGGTTTTCATTGTCTTCACATACTTTCATCTTTGATGGACAGTTTCCGTTAATCTTGTTACTGCCAGCCATTTTAATAGTTCTCTTTTTATCACCCCTCGCATTATAAAAACCATTGCGATGACAATAAAAGTACGTTGTTTTTTTCATATCGTTAAACTTACTTCCAGTATTCTTTACGTACAAGGCAGTTGTTTGTTTTTCAACATCTTCTTTCCAGATCTTGAAAGCTTCATAAGTGTCGAATTTCTTAGTTTCCTTTTCTATAGCAATATTATGTGCCGATTCAACATGGTTCAACAAAGCCTTCATGGAAACTAATTCTTCGCTGCATACATTACATTTCATCTGTCTACATGTACTTACCTTATTTTCTACATTGTGTATTAGTCTTGCATGTCGTCGTAAGTTTGAAGCTGTGGAAAAAGACTTATCGCACAAGAAACAAGTATTATCCATGGTTGCAATACGGAGTAACTGATAACAGACAAAATACAAACACTAAATAATGTATATATTGAAAATAAGTTTTAATAATACCAAATACTCATGAATTAACAGAACTTCCTTTTCCACAACTGCAAGTACCTATCGAATTAAATATATTTTAAATTGATTAACGAGGTCAATGATTAGAAATATTAAAATCTAGAAAATTATTAATTTTCACAACATATACAAAAAAAAAAAAATTCAGAAAGGAAGAATATAATTTGTAAAAACACTCCCGAGTATTTTTCCTAAAATTTTAATAATGGAAACATCGGAAATAGAAATAACATGATTTTATACTCATTCAATGTTAGAAATTACATGATTTTATACTCATTCAATGTTAGAAATTACATGATTTTATACTCATTCAATTTTACGTATCAATTCAATTTTACGTAATCGTATATCAAAAATCTAACTTAATCGGAAATTGAAGAGAAAATCAGTTATTCTGCTTTTTAAAAAATGATAGAGGAAAAATTTATGAAAAGTTATTTCTTAGTATTTTTACAATATTTATGTAAAACAATTAACCAGTAATGAAAGAGAAATCACTTACCGCTACCTGAAAAAAAAAATGGTTCTTAAACCTGAAGGAAAACGTGGATTGTAAAAACCGCGCACTATATTTTTCCCCTTTTTCTCTCTTGGAAATTTTCCCTGTCCCTAACGATTCAAGCGCCACCTGGTGATTACGTGTTTTTTTAACATTAAGATCTTCCTTCTCCCAGACGCTTTAATCGAGACAAACTCGATCGAAAGCTTTGGCAATATCAAGGAAGACTACTCCAGTGGATTGTTTTTTTGGTGTATCCTGAGGTGATGCTTTCCGTGAGTTTTAGTAAGGGGTGAAGAGTAGAAAGTTTTGAGGTGAAGCCATATTGGTTAGGGTTGTTAAGATTATTTGCCGTTAGGAAAAGTTTAAGTTTATCTAGGATTATGGATTCTGTTAGTTTGCCTAGTTTAGAAAGGAGAGAAATGGGACGGTAGTTATCTGGGAGATGAGCATTTCTACCTGGTTTTAAGATGGGGAAGATAATAGCTGTTTTCCAACCCTCCTCGGACTCAAACTGATTATAAAAATATCTACTGCTAGCAACATAATAATAATTTTACATCTCTATCTTAAATATGTTATAAAATAACAAGAAACCAACACCACTACAATAATTAACTGATTTTGACTAAGTATTTAATTTAACTTTTCTGATAGTAAAAACTTAACTTTGACTCATTTCTTTTAAAAATAATGTACTATTACTCAAAATAATACTTTTCATATTTTAAATTTTAACTCCTGGGCAAGTGAAAAACCATAGTTCAGCTGCAATCTAATATAATAGTAAATTCTGGGGATTAAAGCCCGTAAGGATTATGCACCCCAACAACAAGTACTCCGCATATTTCCGACAAAATCAATCAATCATTCAATTTGTGTTTTTAATTTCGTAATGTTTTAAGACAAAAGCGATCATACGTGGAAATAACCGAATTCTTTTAATAAAAATTAGATTTTAAGTCTTTATAAGAATCGGAAAAAAAAAAATTTGCGAACAGTTTTTTTGCAAAGAAGTTAAAGATGAACTGTAAAAAAGGAGACCGTATGAAATCAAGCTAAAAAGCAATTAATATTTAAAGCATCGAATGTATTGATGGATATTAATATCTATTCATTCATTATATTCAATTTAGTGATTATGTAGTTTTAAAAATAACTAAACTTAGGGTTTTATTTATTTCTGTTCCAATTATCATAAAATTGTAAAATCATTAATATTTAATACATTTTCAGATATAACAAGAAAACCTTAAAACAGTTTTGAACATGTCATCAGTTAGTGATTAATATCTCTAACATTTTTCAAATTTATATAAATAAAGTGTACATCCTGTAGTTTATTTCAAGAAATGTTTCAGTATTTTGAATAAAACATAAAATTTCATATATTTGAGTGTCTTGGTTAACTGAAACATATAATCTTTTGAACGATTAATATAATTTCAATAAATGAATGCTACTAGTAACTGATATTCATTTTTATTTTATTTAGATTGTAATAATTTTTGAACCGTGAATTTTTGTCATATTTTAAAGAGTTTCGCGGGAAAAAATATTTTTTAAAATTTGTGAATTTTAATTTTTCTTGCTTGGAATTACATTTTTTATCAAATGAATATAGTTCAGTTTTCTTCCTAAGCTATGAATAAAAAATGCATTATATTTATTATAATTTCTCTCTCACTAGATGGGAAGTAAAATTAGTACATCACGGCAACCAGTTATCATGACAAAAACCTATGTGGAAGAAAAATTTGTGCATGATTTAGCTCTGGTAGAAGACTTAAATATCTCAGAATTGAAGAGACTTGTTAAGATGGATGGCATTGAAAGCAGTCTTGTTTTAACTCTGAAATTTGAGCAGCAAAGTAAATTTTTAAGTGTCATTTCATATAGTAGTTGTATTTTCTTTTCTCAAATTATTGTATAATCTAACATCTTCATTATAGTGTGTATAAGTTATTGAAACAAAACAAAAAAAGTAACATTGTTGCGTAAATTTTTATTAGTACTCACACTTAAAGAAAACTTTCAACTTTAGCTTTCAGAAGCCTTAACATTTTTAATGTTATATAAAATATGTGCATCAGGGTTTATTCTAAAAATATTACATATATAATATTTGGTACTTGTCTGTTATAGCGACATCTATCAAATTACTATTACGCAAAGTCGTTGCCAAACTAGTGAAGCCTATCTTTTGATACAACCTACTTTGCGATTAATCATCAGGTGCTGCTATAATAGACAAGTGCCAATATTTATGGTAAAATAATATATAATTAAAAATAAAAGGCTCTACTCCCTGCTTGTCTTTTTAGATTCTACTTAAGGTTTGAATTCTTTTTTTTAATTTACTCATGCATTAATCATTGATAATTATATATATATTGTTTATTTGTAAAAAATAAGTTATTTTCTGATTAAAAGTTACTACATGAAATTACATTGTTTTTTATGCCCATGTTTCATTATGAAAAAAAAATGCCTTTTTTCCAAAATTTTTGTACCCTTCTTGGAGGTGGAGGGTTCAAGGAACATCCTAAGATTCTTTGTGTATGTTAGTGGGGATATGTATTTTTTTTCATATCATTTTCATTAATTATATTTTATATATTTGTAGTTATATATTTTTTTCTTAAAAGGCTACATAAAGATTAATGTTTCAAGGAATCACTATAATCAATATCTGTTTTTATTTGATATAAATAGCAAACATTATATGTTTAAATGAAATCACATAGCAGTTTTAGTATTAAACACTAGAAAAAAAATTTACATTATATTTCATGTTCAGTTCTTGTATCTCTTTCTTCTCTATATGAGGAAGAATTTTAATTGCTCATCATTTTCTATTCAATACATAACTTTGTAAAATATTTACATTTAATTCTATTTTTTTTTAATTTCAATGATTTTTTTTTTTTTTTTTTTTGCGTCATATTATTTTACCTGAAAATAAATTTGTCATTTAATGAAACAAACTTGTAAGTACATTTTGGGAATTTTTTAAAGAAAATTTTGAACTACAAATTTAATTTACGTAAAATCTATTCATCATTAAAGATTTTATTTCTAATAATACAAATATAATTTCAATATAAACTGTAAAAAAGCAGTGTTTTTGTGCTGTAATTTATTGATTTGAGAGGTATAATATCATGCACCACTATGCCAGATATGTCTTATCAAAGATTCACTGGGAGTATGAAGAAATTTTAAATTAGATGAGTTATACATATAAAAATGAATATTATTTAACATTAATTTATTTAATAGTAAGGTTGTGAACTATGACTTTAAACTATGTGATATATTCTTATTTGTTGTGTAATAATTACTAAAAAAAATCAATTTTCAGTTTGATGTACTTTTATTTTTTTTATTGTGAATAAAGTGAATGTTATTAATGCATGGGAGACAAATATCTATAACTAGATTGATAATTTAAATACTTGTATTCATAACTAAACGCTTGTACTAGTTTTATTTCATAAGTTATTAAATAATGTAAGAATCTTAATTATCTATGTTGAATTTTTAATAAAAAGGGCAGAATTCACGTGAGATGGAAACATGCTTCTCTCTGCACAGATGTAAATCATCCACTTTTTCACTTTTATTAGCAGTTTATCACTAAAGCATGATACCACTAAGCAATATTAGTGTCTCTTTTTACTTTTCTGCAACTTATCTTTGTTAAAATGTCAGATTAGTTATATTCCTTTTTAATTTCAGATTACTGACATTATCAAATTTGCATAGAAATTCATATTTTAATTTTATAATCTTCATATTTTGTTATGAATTATTCTAAGATTTAGTAATGAGTCAACTAAAAATATTTATGTTTATTACTTTTTAGGACTGCTGAATATAGCCAACATATGGAAATTCTCCTTACTTACCAAACTGGAAATAGCAAATAATTTCATTGAGGAAATTGAAGGACTTGATACTTTGTCTAGACTTCATCACTTAGGTATGTTTAATATATGTATGGGAAAATATGATGCCTAGACATTTTAAAAATGTTTATATTTTGTTTCATTATTAATTTGTAAAATTGTTCAGATTTTTTTTTATTAAAATTCTTTATAGTGGGACATTTATTATTATTATTTTTTATTAATGATTTCAATATTTAATTCAATCATTTTAAATTTTATTTTCTGCATATCATTTTCTTACAATATAATTGGAAATTTCCTTTAGTAACATAATTATTTATTTTATGTGTAACAAATTGCTTTGGTAAGCTTAATTTAACAAACACTATTTTGCCTCTTTTCTTTTTAAAAAAATGTTCAATTAATATTTATTAAACAAGGCTTCATTGATAACTGTTTTTTAAGATTATTTTTGTGATATCAAAGAAGTACAGATATAGTTTCCAACCTTTATATATATTTTTTTTTAAACTGGTGTTATAAGTAATAAGCTTTGCATTATTTTTACTCCAACTTTATGGCAGTTTTATACTTATAGTTGTTGTTTATTTGTATCTGTTTTAAACATAATATTTAACCAATATAATTGCCGTAATATTTCTAATTGTATGTCTTTTGTTATAGATTTATCCTTCAACTGTATTAAGATTATCAAAGGTCTGGATGGCCTTAAAAATCTGACATACTTGAATCTATCTTGTAATGAAATTTCTTTATTAGAAAATATGGAAAATCTAAAAGAATTAGAAACTTTTCTAGTGCGACATAATAAGATTAAATCAATTTCCAGTGTATGTATTGTTTTAACTTTATTTTCAACTAAAAAAAAATTCTTAACTATCCAGTAAGTACACCTAGTTAACCAACATGTAAGGTTACTGGTGTTTCCCAGATATACCCTTGTGAAATGCAAATTTTTAAGAGGTTAATTTGTGAAATTATGCTGTAATCATTTAGAATCAACACGGACACTATTAAACAAATGATATTGGAATTATCGGGTTATTCCAATGTATACAAATCATATAAATAATGTAAAGTGATCAGAGAATTTTTGAAATAATATGAAAATAAAATAAAAAAAATTGCATATAATTTTCTGAACTATTTACATTTGTAATATAAAAATACAAAAATAATGTGGAAGTAAAAAATGAATTTAAATTTTTGTTTAAAGAGGAAGAAATTAATCTTTATAGTTATTGAATCCCAGTGTTGCAGACTGGGCAAATGTTTTTAGAGTGCACCGAATATATAAATATCTGACAAATCTTTCAACTGACTCTTGTGATTCTTCTGCCTGTTCATTTGGTAGAAATTGCATCTTTTCCCTTTCCTTTACTTCTTTCATGCCTAATTCTGTTTTTCTTTTCAACTCTTTAATTTTTAAATCATTTTGTAGAGGGTATGTTCTCTTTAGTCAACATTTTCTTTGACTAGAGCATTTGTAAGCTATCTCAGTTTTTTCCTTCTAAGAAGTTTTTCTTTATTGTTGGTCATAAGTTGTTTTACAAAAACTTACATTAACAGCATTAAATATCTAACTGCAAATGATTCATATGTGGTGACTTGTAGTACATGAGGTGACTGAAAGTGAGTCAAAATGAGTCACTTTTTGACAAGTATATATATTAAACCAAACTCAACTGGAGTGTATTTCTCACATGCGCCAATCTACTGAAAAGAAAAAAAAAAGGAAATGAAAAATAAGTTTTTTCCCCTGCATTTAAAATCTACTATTATCTGGATGATTAGGGTCAGCAGATTGCAATATCATGATTTCTAAATGGTCTCTTGATATGCCTCAAATTTGACCAGGAGAAAAAGATCTTTCCCATGTGTAAAAATTATAGTTCTGGGCAGTCCTTCCCTGAACATCTTTTCTGTCTGTGGCTTTCCAGGAAGGACTTGACCAAACTTTCCATTCATATCTTTGACTTTTTGAGTGTTTTGGATCTCATCTATCGGGCTTTTGAGTCTATCATAATGGGCTGGTGTAGCCTATTGGCCAGATCGGATAGGATTAGTAGCAGCTAGACCATTTCTAGAGTATTTAATGGTAAATTACTGGCATTGATCATTTAAATTTAAAATGGCTATTTCATTATCAAAATTTGAAAGAATTTTTTTTTTAGTTGAAGTATCTAGGTTCTTCCAAGGATAAATTATTATTAATTAGAATTAAATACTTCAGAATGGTTTTCCCCCTGATTATAAAAGTATCTGTTACTAAATATTTCTAGAAATCAATTGTTCCATATGCACATTTATTAATAGAGCTTTCAATTTTATTTTTTGCATAAACGTTATTTTTATTTTGTTGATATGACAGGTTTGAATCATTTAATCTTTCAAAAAATATTTGCCAAATAATATAATTTTTTTATAGCCAAAAAAGTGTATAATTGGATTTCTATTCAGTTAAAAATATAACATTTTTATCTTATAATTTTAATAATCTGTGTTAATTTCATCTTCTTGAGAGCCTCTGTATTTGGTTGGTTGATTGATTAATGGTGGTTTTGGTTACTGAGCAACAAAGGCTGTTATCCCCTTTTTAACACAAACACAAAGTTGTTCCAATACAAGTACATGAGTTTCTTTAGAGCTCATACCATACGAAAATGCAAAAGTGGCTGTCCTAATATTTCTTTTTCTTGAATGATTTATTAAAGATCAGTTGGAAAATGGCATTTTTATAAAATTCAAGAAAAGAGGAATATAAAAGTGAAAATTAATGATTTAATATGAAATCCCAATTTCATTTTCATGAAATGTTAAACTATGTATCAGAGTATCTATTTTTTCCTGGTGCATTGTTCCTTTTCAAATTCAAGTTATTTTGCTTAAAATATCTATTTATGAATATTGTGAGAAGATTAATTGCATCATAAAGATATTTTTTGTTAGATTTGGAGTACTGTTTCCATCCTTGTTATTTTTCTTGGAAATTTCTGTTTACATAATGAGTTGTCATCTGTATGGAGAAGTTCTTCATTATTCACTGTGTTAGCACAGGAATAGTTTTCTCTTACTTTAGTAGTTTGTATAAATCCTGTTTTTTTTTTTTTTTTTTTTTTTTTTTTTTTTTTTTTTTTTTTTTTCTTCATATTTCTAATTGATATTGGGAGTTCAAGATAACTTAGGCATCCTTGATAGGAGGCCATGTATCCATGTTCTTGAAATGATTCAAAAAGGGTTTAGCATTGTTTCTTTTATGCTACATTCAGTAGCTCAATGGTTTTGTTCGCATTTTAAACAGTGGGCTTGTAAATGATAATTAGATGCTCTATGATTAAATTTATTACATTTGTCACATTGGGCTTCTCCGATTCTATTATAAAATTCTACTTTGACAGTTAAATAGAGCATAATTTAGAGACTTAGAAAGTTTTTGTTTTTCTATAGGTTAATGGAATTAATTTAATGAGGGAAAAATCCATGTACTTTTAATTATTCCTGAATGGTTTGAATGGAGGTGCTGCAGGGAAGTACCTTGATAACTGCACAGATCTGTTTGTTTGGTGAAATTGTCATGTTTTTTCTCAGTTAGCTTGTCTATCTTTCTATATCAGAGTAAAGTTTAATATACTCACCAAAAAGGTAAGTACATAAATTTGGGTTTGTGGAGTTAGAGCTTTAAGTTGAAGGATGTAATTCTTTGATGGTTTAAGTATTACTGTAGAAGGAAGTATAGGCTAATGTTGAAGAATGTTTTTATTGTTATTAATATCATCTGGGGATATTGTAGTACTTTTATCTTATGCTTAAAATTTATTTTGAGTTACTGATATAATCAATCTAAATTTTAGAGTTTTGCCTTTTGATGTATTCTTTTTTGTTTGCTTTGAGGAATTCATTATTTTCTGGTTTTTTTCTCTTTGTACTTTTAGTACAAATTGATGGTGGAACATCATGGGTAATCAATTAGGTACTTTACAAGGGGCAGGGAGAGTCAGAACTGCTCACCACATTTTGTAGATCCTCTTGGATTATTGAGAGAAGTATCCTGTTTATTTCAGTGTTCTTTTCTTCCCAGACTTATTTGTTTATCTCTGTTCTCTAGTGCAATTCTTGTTAAATATTTGAAGTTTCTTCATTTTTCAACAGTTCTTGAGTATTTCCTTGTCAGCTGTAGGTGAAATGAGGCATAAATTATTTTCTATATCCATGTTCTTTTCTAGATTTGAAATTAATTCTCTGATCATCATATGGAATGTTCAAGGAAAAGATTATTACCCTCGCCAAGAGTACTAAAAAAATGCTCCATGGTTAAAAACCTCTATTAAATATTGTTAATGATGTAATATTCCTTTAACATGCATTTTTTCCAAAATAAATCTTTCATCTGATTCTCTAACTGATAGCTTGATGTTTGCTCCTGTTACCTATGTTCCTTTAGTAACTAATATAGAAACCCAAACAATAAGACTTATTTACCTTTGCATTTGTATTTCTGCATGCAACATTTAAAATTTTGTAACTAGTATTTATATCTTTTCAACAGTTTGTAAATATTAGATGGCTGTTAGAGGTTAGCTTTTAAAAAAATTAGTGATTTTCATAACATTGCAAGTTATTTTCTTTTGAATTTAATCTTGTGATATTTCTTTGACTTACTATGAGCAGCACCGCCTTTACCAAGCACCATGCTGCTATTCCTGTGTAAACCCTCATTTGTAAAAAAAAAATCAAATTTTAAGGTACTATATTTCTCTCTTTGCACTTCAAAAGGATAACAAAAAATAATTTTTCAAGCAGGCTATATGCATATCTTACAAAAAGTAACTGTTTCAATTATGAAAATCAGTTATTTCATCCAACTGAATATAAAATGGCAAACTATTTTTAAACCTAATTACATGCTACTGTAGTTTGTCTTGACTAATTTCTAAAGTTCTTTTAGAAACTGATCATTTCATGAAGGAATTTTACAAATTTCTTCTCTATTTTTCTTTTACTAACTCTTTTTATCATTGTTATTGTAGCAGCTGCATGAGATATTTTACTGTGTTAGGTTTTTAATATTTGCAATTAAATTAGTTTTCTTAGATGCAAGCAAATATTTTCTGTTGGTAATTAATCTCTTAAAACTGTGTTTTTTCTGGATCTGAGGATTGTAGATGCCATGTAAAGTATTTCTTTGGCTTGCTACAGTACATGGTATGCTTTGTGTTGTATTAGTTTGGGCAATTTTCTGCTCTCATTAAAAATTTCATTATAAATTAGCAAATGGGTTGTTTCAAGTTAAGTCCAATTTTTGGGGTGTTTCACTCTTAAAGCAAAGAATTTACAGCATTTTCCCTCACAATTTTTATCCTTTCAACTTCAAATTGAATTACCTATGGCAAAAGAAAGTTTTATATGAAATATAAAATTATAATTTTAAAGAAAGGAATGAGAAATATTGAACGTGTCTATGCAACATTACATGAACCACTAAGTGATCCACTCTGTCATAAGCCCTGATTCATGTTTAAAATTTTGATTTGTTTACATTATTCAAAATGATTTTTCTACGATTACTAGTATATTTTAGTTAACCATTTTTTAATCAACTAATGAATGAATTTATTTCAATTTCTCTGATATGTAAGGTTTCTAACTATATTTATGAGGTTTATATCATTTGTGAAGAAGAATAAAATATCTCATTTTAAAAAACGTAATGTAGGTTTTTACTTGAAAAAAGATTACTTTTGTAATGTATCCATATTCCTGCTGAGTTATCTCACTATGCTAGGCTAGTCATTTTAAGTATAAAGCATATTGGTTGAGTTTTGAGAGATATGGAGCAACAAAGCCTATTTCTTTATACAACTTTCTCTTAGTTTTATACGTATTGAAGTATTTTATCCTTTACAAAACAAAATTCTAGATACTGTCCTATTCACTACAACTTTGTCCAAAAGATCTTTGAAAATAATAATACATCAGGGATCAATTTTTGGAAGACCCCATAGATTGTTTCCTTGATTTGTGTGTTTTCCACAGACTAACCAAATATGTTCCAAATCGTTTACTCAGTTATAAGTGATACATGTTGGTTTATTATACAAATCAAATTTATTTAAAAATATCGGGATGATGATCATTCTGCTGAAGATCAAAGTGCTTAGTTATTTCCTCTGTTTTGTTTTCCTGTTCAGTCAATTTTAAAAGCAATATGTTTGAGGTCCATTGAGGAAGATACAACACGATTCTGAGAGCTTTGATTTGATTACATTGAAAGATTTCAGTTATTATTGAAAGGTTTTTAGCTAACATTTATTCATGATGTGACATATAATAAAATGTATTATAAATCTATTGTTGTTTAATTTGATTAATCTTATTTTCGTAGGGCATAATGCTTATAAACTATACCTGTAAGACTGTTAGTTTTTTTAGAGCTTTATTTTTCATTTATTTCATTATTCAGGCATTTTGATTCCGCTTGGTTGACCATACTCTTAAATCTTTGATGGAAGATTGCCACGGGAGAGAGAACACAGTTAGCATAAGATTAGGAAATATATGAATTCTTTTATTTTAAAATTTTACTAATGTACTTTTGTTAAGACTTAAAGTAAGTTTTAACAATCTCGCAGTTGTGCGATTCTTTACAGAGTATTTTACAATTTTTTGTGGACAAATTGAGATACTAATGAAAGCATTCAAGCTTTATTTCAAAGATTCGGGGGGAAAAAATCATTTATGTATGAGAATAAAGTGTATTAAATTTTGGGATACTATATTACCTTGAGACAGATCCTTCAAAATAACCTTTTGTGATAAAAGACAGCCCTTCCACCAGGCTTGAAAATACCTAAATGAGAGACAATTGTGGATCTGAAGCACTATTTTTCCTGAGATACCCATTTGAAGACATTTGCCATCTATTTATATATATAATTATAAGCATTTTTACTATTTCAATTAATTTTCACAAAAATACCCCCCCCCCCCTAAATTTGCATCTATTATTGCTTTATGAATTAGATAAATTACTCCTCTGCTGTTCTTGAAAGAAACAAATCCATAATGAGGAAGATGCAATTTTTGTACTATAGTAAGAAAGTAAATAATTTAACAGGCTATAACTCTCAAGTGTTTTAGAAAATACCGAAGTCAAAGCTATGGGTCTATAAGCGGAGATTTTATTTTTGAAAGGTTTGTTGGAAATGCCTTGCTTTCATAACTGTAGGATTATTACATTTTGAAATATATTTTGAAAATAATTTAAAACACTGGTCAATTCACTACTATTCAAATTTTTGAAAAATAATGCTGGAATCGGGTCTGCACCTCAAATTATGTTTATGGATGTTTGTATAACCCTGTTTAATTCAGAAATGTGAAATGATGTATTAAGTAGACTCCCTTTTCTGATAAGAAAATCCAAAGGAAGAAGCTCATGAAATATTGCATTCGAAAAAATATGTGACAAGATTAGCTTTAATTGGAAATGAAAAATTTTTTTTATTATATTTTAAAATATACTCAGAGTGGATACATTTTTACAAATTGTATATCAGTACATTTTTTTACATGAATTCTAAATATAGCATGTGCTTTTATCTGTTATTGAGGATAAGTATGTACGACCTGTTCGGAAATACTTCTGAAGTCTATTAGTTATTATACGCTCGGTTTCACCAAGGTGGGCATGCTCTATTAGACATTCAATATTCACAAGTGCTATTTTTAATTATTCTTGAGATAAAATTTGGGAGATTTGAATTGTTTTTCTCTGGATTATATAAAAATAAACTGAGTTTGTATAATCACAGATTGTCAGCCTATTCTTTTTATAGAATGCTTTTCAGTAAAGAAAACTTTGTAACTATAAGACAATAATCATTGTCAAAAAAGCAAGCTAAAGCATAACTGTTTGCATAGGCAAAAGATTTAAATATATTGTTAGATCAGTAAGAGAAGTTGTACCAACAGCACTTCTATGAGCAGGAAAAGTGGATTTACGAAGAACAAACTGAGAATCACATAGCTATTCTGTAAAATCGTTGCAAAATGGAAGTATATATTAGTTCCTACATCAGATAGTGAAGGTTAAAATTGCCAAATAGAAGATAAAATCCAATAGACTCCATAAATGGTATTTTAATAGAATATTGATGATGTAGAAGTTGAAATTACTGATGTTGAGTATAATAACACAAGAATTTTAAAAAAAAATCAAGCAATTGTGCGTTCTGTGTAAGAATTTTTTGGGCAGATATGCTTTCTGGTTCTGAAAAAAAAAAAAAAATCTTCCTACTGGTCTAGTTAATTTATCATTTGTGAAGATGACTTTACCTGAAAAGTGTGTTCTATCATTTGCTGTTAAAGCATCTTGAAATATCTAATTATTTGCATGTAAATGCTTTTATAAAACAAATTGGCTTTTTATACTCTATTTGAAATTTTAACCTTTAAACTTTTTTATTATGTTGTGTTTATTTCTCGTTTTTAAAATGTAATTGAAATTGATTTTAACAAATGTTTGGTGTAGCATGGCCTGCTTTGGCTCTTGTGCCATAAAACCCTACTGTCACTCACTCACCTGCTTATGAAAGGGAAGAGATATTTAACTAGATATATTTGTTCTTGATTTGTTTATAATTCCATTGCATAAAATTCATAGGAAAGTATATGTGTTAGATAGGCTAGATTAACTCTGATTTTTCCCTGAAAAAAAAAAACAATTAGAAGAGTTATAAAATTTACTATGAAAGTGCTATCTACAATGAAAAAAAGGAAAAACATAAATGTATTTGCAGAAAGAGCTTTGGTATAGAGGCTTTTTTTCTTTTTGTATCTTATACTTGGGTGGGATTTTTATTTATTCATTTTTTTTGACGCATTTTTTGATTCTTCATTTGGAAGATGCTACTTAGTTAGGAGAACATGGTTTCAAATGTTTTTTGCCTTACTTCTATAATAAACATAGTTTGCTTTTCCGAGACTGCCTGAAAAGGAATGAACATTTTTTTCAAATCTTTCTTTTGATAGTCTTACATATTCGTTTCTTCGAAACTGTCCGAACTATTTTTGATGTATGTTGAAGTTTTTAATTTTCTGTATCTTCTTGTAAGTATAGGTAATTTTGGCATTTCAGTCTCTGTATCCATTTTTACCTTTAAGAATGAAAGGCAATGTGGACAATCAACTGAGTGATTTGCTTTACAATTTGCGCAATTCCAACTATTGGAACATTGTATGGTATTCAACAGTCCACAATTGACACATTCTGCTGAATGTTAACAGGATTGGATTGAATGAAGGAAACTGAGAAGCTGTTGTTACACTGAAGAAATGTATGGTTCAATGAATTCTCTCTATGGCTTATGAACCAAAGCTTAACACTATTGGAAAATGATGTTCCTGGAATTGTAATCAAAAGTGGGAATAATTCCTGTCTAAATTGCGCACTTTATGAATCTTTTCATCTCTACAGTGTCAAGGTCATTTGTTTCCTGTATTTCTTTGACTAACTTTTCCTCAGGTACATTGGTTGTTATCCATATAGAAGGAACTAGGATGTGATTCCCTCCCAAAGTACATTTACCTTGATGGAAATACTTAGAATTTGTTTTATAGATATAATTTGAGCTGCATACACTGGGTACAAAATTGAAAATACAATTTTACTCCATGAATAAGTGACATGCTTTTGCCATTCTCTTGTCAAGAAATTTTCTCCTTTATTTCTGCACCCCCTCCGGGTCTTACCTTGTTTAGGTAGGTACAGGAATCATGACCCTGAGATACTCTAGTCATCTTTTCCTTTCTCATTTAGTTTATTGTCTTTGGTAAACATCAGTGATGTGATCTGAGATACATAGTGATCCTTCTGGATTTTCGACCCTCCTTCTTGTCAATCAATTGTTATCTTTTTGTCCATTTTTCAAATATCTAAATCACAATTACACTTTGTTTAGTCCTTCGTAGTCATATTTGGCTCTTGTGCAATTAAACTCTATCATCACTCACACTTGCTTTATTTCTAAATGAAGAGTTGAATTTTGGGATTGAGGAGCTTTTGGCATATTTTCATAAACATAATATTTAATTCTGCAAAATTTCTCTGACCTGCTCTCAAAATAAATTTGATACCTTTTATTGGGGGGGGGGGGATCTATACAGTATATTTTCTATTTCCATTATAAAGAAATTGTATGTTAATGGATGTTCTTCTAAATTCATAGCATTTTTAATTCTATGACTCAGTTTGAATGCATCTTCAAAAAAGAGAGAGAAATGACATCTTACCAAAATTCTCGGGCAAATATAGAAAAGAGTGATATTTGCTTCCTATATACCTGAGAGCAAAGAAAAAGCTTAAATTCAAACTTGAGATTTCTGATAAAAAAAAAATATAAAAGGCAGGATGCTTGACCACACATCAACCTTCCATCTCCCATTCTATTTCTTTATGTTTGATAAAGTTTAAAAACTGAGTCTTCAACTAATTGAGTAAAGCATATTGGGCAGTAATAGAATTACTGTTTTAACATAGCTATGTTGTTTCTATTGGAAAGCCCTTATCATAACTCTTAAAATTAGTCTAAATATTATTTTAATCCATGTTAGGATTATATTATGGTATTTTATACTAATTTATTCTGAAGATAGTTCTAAATACTTAGCTATTTATTGTTCTTATTCTGTTTCAGATTTTTAAAAATGATGTTTGTTATAAATTATGCTGTGGTTAGGTGAACATTTTTCCATGTATACCGTAATGTGCCTTATTAATTTTCATTTAAAATAAAAAAGCTTGAAGTTATCTTACTTTGCTAAAATTTTTCAACAATATATGTATTTCATAGTGAATTAAAAATGTGTAATACATGCATACAAATAATTTTTAATGTGTAGCTTTTTATTTAATCTGCTCCTGATTTTTCCTTTGAAAGTTCTTTAATTTTTAAAAATCTTTATTGATCTCTTTATAAACTATGTGAATAACTTTCAGATTTTTTTTTAAAATTAAAAAAACCCTTAATAATGATGTTCATGCAATTCACGTTATTCTTGAAGACATTGTTAAGAGAGAGACCCTTGTACAGTTGAAAAAAGTCAACTTTCATATCATCACAATTTTAAAGTAATATCAAATGTGTGATTATTGCTTGAAATTCAATATGCAAAGTTTTGTTTCATAGCAAAAACTTCAATGGTTCACTATGAAATATTTTTGAAGAGGTAGCTTTATCATTATTATTTTGAAAAAAAAAATCTAATTGTGAATCTTTGATTACATTTTTTGAAATTCTTATTCTGCATTCAATACTATATATTTAACAGCAGTTTTGTCAAGTGAAAATTGCTTGAAAATTCTGAATTAAAATCAAATGCATTTCTATTATCATTGATATTAGAAATAATTTTTATCTGCAGTGTTTTTAACATATAGCTATCATTCTATGATTATCTCTTAAATATAAAAGCTCAAAACTGACAATTTTAATAATATATAAATGCAGAATAATAGAATAAAGCCTCTCTTGGATATTATTTTTAAACTAATTTTTCTCATTGATAATAAATAAAATCTTTACACGCAAAAAGCATTTTGGATTTTATTCTAAAATTTTTATTTATCTCAAATGGAAGTTATCTGACAAAGAATTCCTTTTAATTATTTAGAAAAGTTTCAAGATTGTCCTCACTTAATATCTATGGAAAAGCTCCAATAAGCATTTTTTTTCACAAAGAAAACTGTCCCTTATATATATATATTCCAATTTTACTGTCAAACAAAAAATTGTGTGTTTCTACTGCTATTTTCTGTAATATAATCAAATATTTTTTTCCTTTTCATAATGCGTTCCTTATTTCATTTCCTGTATTTTAATGCCAAATGTGGGACTTTTTAACTTTTTATGTTAAAGTTAAAAATCGTGTATGTATTACAGATTTTTAAATTTTAAAGGAAGTATAAATGAGTACAACTGTCATAATTACATGAACTAATATTAAAGCATTTTTCGGAAAAAAATTTTCCAAACTTCATTTCTGTTATCTAGCATTAAAGCAAAACAGTTTTTACATTCATTGGTTGAATCAGCAGTTCCCAAATTTTTTTAATTTACTGTGCCCTTTTTGAAGTGGGATGCCTTACTGTTAGTTAATGCTCAACTCATAAACAAGAGATGAAAATGACAGTCTGTTGTGCCCCTGGAAGATACTATGGTTCTCCACGGCATTACAGCACGCACATTAGGAACCACAAGGTTAATTTAATGATGTGCATAATTTTTTTGTTCAGATGGTTGTAATGTTGTATATTTTCAATGTCATTAATAGTTAATATTTTTTACTTTAAAATTAGCATAAAAACGAATATTCTACTCTAATGTTTATTGTTACAGTAAAAATGAAAATATTTGTCTTGATTCTATTCTAAGTAGATCACCAAAAGCTAACATTAAAAAAAATTATAGTTACACAAATATATCTTAAACAACACAGAAAGGTAAAAATTTGGTAACTTAGTAATTTATCTTGCATTTATTATGTAACTAATGCTTTAAGTATTTCTGAATGAAATTTTATTCCTAATAGTTTTTGTTCATGTATAAATTTTCTAGGCATATTATCTCGCACAATTTGTTAATCTATATTGTTTGGGACTTGGCGAAAATCCTGTAATGCAAGAACCGAATGCTCGTTATCGCATTATTGCAATTTTACCTCAATTAAAGTTTCTTGATTTCTTGCTGGTGACTGAAAATGAAGTTAGTTTATGATAGTTTAATTTTCTCATCATTTTATGTTTTACTATATTTGTACTACATCATAAATTTTCATTTTTAAAATTTATGTTCTGTTGATAGTTTTAATTATTTTTAAAGTAAATGATCAGTAAAAAACTTGTTTTTAAACCACTGAAATATTTTAAAATTGCAATTCATGTTGGCTAAATTCATTTGTATTCAAAAATTAGGCTATGTTAATTTCAATTATTGTTTTTGTAGTTTTGAGAAATTAATATACTGATTTGGATTAATTGTGCTGGAGTAAATGAATCTTCTAGGCACATACAATATTAGAAAATTCTGTTCCATTTATTAAATAACTAGTAATATGAGTATAAAGAAAGAGTTTCGTGTTTAATGTTGTGAAGTTGGATGCTAATTACATGTGCAGTCAATTTTTCGTAGTATGGTTTGAAATCATTGGTAATCGAATCTTATCTTTATATGCAGGATTCAGTTGATGCTCTGTAAATAATCCTAATGAAGAATGGTACTTTGGGCTAAGGCATCCTTCATTCACCCTTCACTAGATTCTCGTTTTTTGATGTACTTTTTCCTATAGCTGTGATATAAGACAACTATATTTTATGTACCTAGATTTAAAGACATTGTTATACATTTATTTGGTCATGTGATCATGCATGCACTATTCAATTCATTATCTCTCTATTTTACGCAATGTAAATTTAAGAGTAGTGAGATTTTTTCACTGAGGAAAAAATTGTCCTGCTTTCTAATATTTTATGAAATCAGCCTTTCATTTTGTATTGAAATGGCAATTTAACTGTTATTGATATACTCAATGTTTCAAAAAACATTATTGTTCAAACAGTATCACACTATTGATTTCATTATTGTACCTAAATCTTTGGGAAGGATAAACTGATATGTTTTATACTAATTTCTGTAGTATTAACACAATATATTCTGTTTGAGTGTGCATTGTAGTTCCACATAATTTTGTACTTGGAATAACAATTTTAAAATTCACTTTTTGTACTTAAATTGTGTTGAAAAAATCATTACATCTTTATCATCTCATTTTTTTAAAAAAATTTCCAATTAGCACATGTTTAATTTAACTTCAAATTAAGATATTTTTTTAAATTATTATTTTTTGATTTAAATATTTGCATATCCATAGTAAAATCTAATATAATTAGTTATTGATATAGTTTGATTATATTCTACAATAAACAATACTTTCAAAGTATCTGTTTGTGAAAAAATATTACTTTATCCTAAACTTTCAATTCTTGAATTTTTATTCTGTTTAATCTACTATTTTTCATATATATATGGGGAATTTGCTTGGTTTCAATAGTGAGAATTCACTATATTTTTATATAAAAAAAATGTAAATTTTATATAAAAAATAAATTACTTCATAAAATAGTATTTTATATTTTACACAAACTTTTTTATATGTATGAACATTTTGTCTATGTATGATACTTATTAGACAACAGTAAAAATGTATTATAAATTGATATATAAATATTAAAACTTTTTCTTGATATTTAAAAAGTATTGTGAAGATTTTGACTAAATAATTATTGCTAAAAAATTATTGCATTTACATTTAGCAAGATGATATATAATATAGTGCATATCAGTAATTAAAGTAATTACATAAAATTTGACTAAGTTCTTTCACTTTCATTCAATTTTTTGAAAAAAATGTTGAAGAATGTGGATTTATATGTTTTTATTCTAAATTTGCAATGTCATTCAAGAATAACATGTTGACTTAAAATTTCTAAAAGATTTTCTTTTTAATATTTTATGTATCTGTTGACTTATTTGCTCTTATGAAAGCTTAAGCAATTTCAATTAGTATTTATTAAATGTGGGTATTTTTTTATTTTTCATAACATCTTAAAAATCAAAATTTATCACTCCTTGAAAACTAATATTTACTTCTTTTTCCAATGAGTTCAATATTTAAAAAATGTGCTCCTAATGAAATTTTTGAAACTCATTACTTATTAGGTTTCTCTACGACTGAGTTTTAAAACAAATATATGATTAACTCATTTTTTAATCATAGTTACAAGAAGTGCTGTCTGTATACCCAACAGATAAAAAAACAGATGATTCAGTTACATCTGGAAACAAGAATGCTAAATATCAAAGTACTGAGAGTTTTTCGTACTTGTGGGATACTAATCTTCCGGATAAGGTTTTGAATTTTCTTTTTTTGTAATTTATTGTGAAGGCAATGGTTATTTAATATTACATATATGTGTATGCATAAGGAATAATTTTTTGTTCTGTGTTTTCAGGAAGCTTTTGTTGATGGTTTGGCAAGTGGTCGTGGCTTTGAAATACTCTTAGAGAATGATAAAAATTTTTCCTTTTTACATTCCTATCCTCCAGCTTCAAGAATTGCTGAAAAATATCCTTTTTTTTTTTTTTTTTAAATTTTATTTTATTTTATTTCCTCTGAAGTCTAAAATATATGTTTAAAAATTGCTTTAATTTTGCTAATATTAATTTTAAATTGCCTAAATTATTTAAAAATATATTTAATAACTTTTTAAATTTTTGCAGCATAGTTTAGCTAAGGAAACTAAATTAGGACATTTTAGGATATTGAGAGAAGTAATTGTGTCACCATCACATATCTAAGTGGAATTTCTGTAGACATTGTACAATGTCTCAAATTACCATGATATTTTAATTTAATTTGACATATTTAATAAAATTTTATGTAAAGATTAGAAAAGTGTTTCGGTGGAAAATACACAAAAAACTTTTCTGCAATGAGAAACATCACTTTTGAAATGTCAGCTGATTATAAGATCATAACTGTGCTGTTATATCTAGGAAATGGAGATTATGTCTTGAGAGGGTAGCAATTTAATTCTTTTGGAAAGGATTCTGAAAGATTTTCATTAGCTATTTAACAATAGGAGTTAAGTTTAAAAAATTAAAAACAACTCAAACTTATTTAACTTTGTATTAAGTAATATTCTCTGAATTTTCATAAGAAATACATTTTTAGGAGTCAAATTATATAAACTACAGTAGCAGGTTTCAAGCCAGTCTTTAAGACCAATATAGAAAACTGAAATGTGATAAGTTCGTTATTTTTCTTTTAAAATTATTTTAATTATTTATAAATAACAATTATTAACATGCTTTCCTTTGAGCATTTTAAATGTCTCTTGTAAGAATTCATATCAGTACAGGTATCATGATTTTGAGAACTCTCCATACTCTTGTGAACTTTTTCCTATGAGGTTATTATTATTTATTTAACTTTCTTATGTGGAATAAACTAAATGAAATAAAAGAATGGCATTTCATAGAATAAATTTCAATCTGTACATTAAAGTTCATAATTCATTTGTTCTCAGAACAATGACTATTATTGGGTAATTAAGTTTGTATTACAATTGCTATCTAAACTCATTCAAGATTGTGTTTCTTTTTAATTCAGCATTAAATTTACTTTTAAACTATACATGAATATTTTCATTACACGAAACATCTCATTTTTTATAAGTGTGCAGAATAAAAAATTGTGCCAAATTTAATTATCACAAACAATAATTGGTTTAAAAAAATTGCTTGAAACCATATAATATAGATGTATTTTGTGGCAAATTTGTTTGAGTTTTACTAATAATTATTGGAAAGTTTTAAAGGGATTGACTGTTTTAACTGTATTTAACTAGTATGTTTGTAGAAAATGTACTCAGTTATTAAGTTACAAATAAAAATATACACAGGGTGATTATAATAAAAATTGCACTTTCAAAAGGCTGTAAAAAAAAAAGAGAACCACTGATCAACATGACCTGATATTTCATTTGAGTATATGTGAAGCCATGGGAATTTGTTGTAAAGAAAAAAAATAGCCTGAATGTGAACCAATTGATGGCGCTGTACTATTCATAAGAGGCTAAAAATGATTCAGTTAAAGATATACGAATTTTAAGATGCTTATTAAAAGACGTGACATGCGCACCACACATTACATGTGTGATAAAAATACAGAGAACATGCAGCTTATGTTATTCTGCATCTGAGAGGGTATTTATAACTGTATCATTGAGAAACTTTTTTATAAGAATGGTGATTGCACAGCAATTGCATTGAAGAAATTCTGGACATTAACTCTACATCAGTTGCACCTTGCATATGAGAGATGCAGCTCACATTTTAAAGGATATATATAAAGGCAACACATCCCCTACACCTGGACCTTTCATCGCTTTTTTGTGTAATTATTGTTTTTAATTTATTTCTTACAAGAATACAATGTATGTAGTAAAATTTAGGAAATACTATATACAAGACATTGATCACAATTGCAAAATGACTGTCAGTGAAACATATGCTCAACATTCATTTTGGAAATGACAGAATTATTCAGTTACTATTTCCAACAGCCTGGCTATTACGATCACCTGACTTGGACCCTTACAACTTTTGACTCTGGGATTACCTAAAATATGTTGTGCACAGGGTTCCTATTGTGAATTTAGCTGAATTGAAAACAAGCATACAAAAAATTAACAACATTATGACTGAAACAACACTACGATCTGTTTTGGAACATGCTGTTTTGTTCTTTCAACTTGTGGCAAAAGACAGTGGATGGCATTTTGAACATTTCTTAAATAAGTCATAGCAGCTTCTTTCTCTTACTAGTTTCATCAATTTTTGCATTTTCTTCTTTTTGGCATAGGAACAATTCAAAATGGATTTTTTTCCTATCTACTGTGGCACCACCTTGTCAGTGTGGGTGGCTTTGAAGATGAGTATCACAACAACATATCCTATCTTTAAATTAACCTCTTATGACTAGTTCAACACCCTCTATTGGTCTATTTTTGAACTATTTTTTTTTCTTTTGCAAACAAATTTCCATTGCTTCATGTATATTCAGATGAAATATCAGGTCATTCTGACCAATGGTTCTTTTTTTTTTTTTAAACAGCCTTTTGAAAGTGCAACTTTAATTATAATAATTCTGTTTTTCCTAGCCTTCATTTCTTCCTCTCTTGAAAACCCCCAGGAGCTTCCTTTTTTAAGAATCACTCACCCAAGACACCCTAGATATCTTTTTCCTTTCTGTTGAGATCTTTTTTATCATCTATGTTTTTGGTAAACATAGATGATACACTCCTGGTATATCTTAGTGATTCATCTCTATTTTCGACCTTCTTTCTTTTCAGCCAATTATCTTTCCATTTTTTTTTTCAAATGCCTAAATCACAGTTATATCTTGTTTGGTGCAACATAGCCATGTCTTGCTTTTGTGCTATTAAACTTCACCAACACTCTTGAAATTATGAAAGATTAGAGTTGCCATATATAATCCCAGTGAGAAGTATTGATATGCCTTGGTAAATAAGCTAAACAAATTTAGTAAGCTAAATAAAAATAATTAATGCTTGGTATGAAAAAAAAAAAGGCAGAAATGTGCTAATTATCCACCTCCCAGATATAAATGTACTGGATTCCAGAGAGTTCTATGCTGTTTAAACTAAATAAAATTATGCTGGTGGACACTAGGCAATGTGCACCAGTATAATTTGATTGAGTATGTTCTTTGTGTTAGAGAACATGAATCCCAAGAAAAGTCATTTGTATAAATATCTTTTATCTTGGCTTAATGGTACACAGAGCAGTGGCATAGTATACAATTAAATGTAATTAGGTAAAAAAAAGAGAAAGAGAGAGATTTCAGGAAAGCTCAATTATAAAAAGAAATTTAGATCATTTTAATTTGGTTATGCAGCTTGGAGAAATTTAAAGAAAAATTCCTGTGCGGGCAGAATACTTGGTTTGAAAAGGTAGTCAAGGTAAATTGAAAGGACAGGCAGGGTGGATCACTTTGCGAACTCTCGGATATTTTGGCTGCATGTTTTTATTTTTTAGCTATGTTTTATCTTTATTTTGTATAAATACACATTCAAAGTGTATAATTACTTTGATTACTATAACCGTGTGAATCAAAAATAAGTAGTTTACTTTTCCCCAAAAAAATTAAAGAGTTGTTCCCATTTATTTTAAAAAATTTATTTCCTTTTTATAAAAAGCTTGTTGAAATTTGATATAGATTATCTGTAAAAGCTTACTTTTCTTTGACCTTTTACCCATCGTGTAGACCTGAGCAAATTATTTGATGAATGGCATACTAAAGGACGGAATTACTATAAACAAATGCATGAAGAAAAAATGCATTTTACTAAAATGGTATTAGATGTTCTTAAATTTGCAGTTAATGTATCAGATGAAGAAGAATATTCTTATATAGCTTTCAAGGAAGAGGTGAATGACCAATTTTTTTTTCTATAGTATAAATTGTATTAATAATTACATGTGTGTAATATTTCAAACAATGTTTCAACAAATGCAGTGTTCACATTTAAATTTGAATTTTTTAACCTTGTTATTTATTTGAAATTTTTTTTTTTTTTGTCATAGCAGTAAAAAAATGGCAACCTTATTCAACTTCTCAAAAACATCTCAAACATGTTTTATCTACATCTAAAAATTTTCAAATCTGGAAATTATGAAACAGATGAGAAATTTTTATGATTCTCTAAAATACTCTTTTCCTACAAACTTATTAATATTCTCATATTATTAGCCTCAAATACTTTTACTGATTGTAATTTATCTAAATGATGTGTCAAATGATTATAATCATTTGCAAAGAGGGAAATGTTGATAAAGTAATGGAAATAAAAACAATTAAGGAAAATTGTGCTTATTAGTTTTATTTCCATTTAAATATTTAAAAATTTTCAAAAGGTGAATTTGTAGGCATGTAATATTTTTGAACCATTAGATGAAAAAAATTTCTTTGGTACATAAATTTTTAATTAATTAGTTAACTATTTACAAAAAGTGCATGAAAACTGAATTTTTTTAATTAATATTTAGTACAAATATTTTTGTAGATAATTTTGATGTTTATAATGAGTAAATACGGTTAAAAGGTTTTTTTTATTTTATTTTATTATTATTTTTTAAATATTACACTTGAATGGATAATAATCTGAGTAATTTAAAGCACATTGTGGGAAAAGGATAAAAAAATTTAGCATTAAAATCAAATAAAATAATGTATAGCTTTGTGTGTGTGTCTGTGTATTTCTTTAAATCCTGTTATACTTTTATTGACTGTTATTTCTCTATATCTTGCTGTATTGAGTAAAGGAAAAGCAAAATATTTTTGTAGAAAAAAGATTTTCTATTCATAAGTTAACATCAATGTTAATAGAGGCATTTAAAAATATCACTGAATAATAGAATTAGTGCAATGATACATGATACCATTACTGGCTGAATGTAATAAAATTAAACAATTTATAGACATTTTAACATGCAAAATTAATAAACACTCATTCTGTCTCATATAAAATTTATTTCAAGGTGAGCTTTTGGGAACAGGAAAAGTATATTTACAATTTAATAATTTTGAATAATATTAATTTTCAAATGTCAATCATCATTTTTATACACTTTTCTTGTCTGCTTTGGTGTTGTGAAAATTAAAGAAAAATGGCTTTGTCACCATTATTTCATGAGTAATGAAATATTGATATCCAATTAAAAATTGATGATTTATTCATGTTTTATAATATCTGACATTCTAAGCATTTTTTTTAGCTTTTATTTTTCATTAGTTCTTTTTATATTAACCATTAATTCAACTAAGACCCGTGTGGTGACCGGGGATGACAGAATAGTCTCACTGTAGCTCATGCATGTCGTAAAAGGCGACTAAAATGGGTACCTAGCGTCTGGGGGTATAGCCGGGCACCCTGCCCCTGGGGATTATATCAGGGGACCTCAGGGACTTGCCTTCTTCAGGTAAGTACGGGCATCATGACCCCAAGGCACCTTAGTGATCTTTTTCTTTCCCATGGGGTTTACTGTCTTTGGTAAACACGGGTGCCGCACTCCCGGGATACCCTAGCGATCCTTTTCTATTTTCGGCCCTCCTTGTCAACCATTTTTACCTTTTTTTCAACTTCACATCTAGACCACAGTTAAATCTTGTTTGGTGCAGCATAGCCGTATCTGGCTCTTGTGCCAATAAACTTTACATTCACTCACTCACTCACTCAACTAAATAAAATTTCGTACAGTTATCTGCTAATAACTTGTATTATATTAGTATAGTATTTAAATATAGTGAGCTATTATATAAATAATTAAACTAGCAATTAAATATATTGGACTATTATATACATTTCAATGAAATGTATAGTAATTAATTTTGAATATAGATTTTATTTTACTGAAAGATAACTTAATTTTAATATGTGATTCTTGATATTGACTTTGAGGTACACTAGTGAAAATTTTTCAAAGGTAGATTCTATTAGAATAGTAATTCTTTAATTGAGTTTGTATGCAATATGAAGTTTTTTGTTGTAACAGTGTATATTCTATATCAAAATATATATTAAATTTTCATAAAATAATTTTAAACAACTTATTATTTGTTGATATAAAAGCTTACAATTGTTACAAAAGGAAATTTTATTAATTGCAGATACCGAAAGAATTGTGTTTAATTTATCAAAAGCTTGTACCCTCTGAACAAATAGAACAAGAAGTGGATAAATTGAAAGCAAAATGTTATGAAAAACTCCACACTACTCATAGAAATTTGATGAATTCATTATGCATGTGTTTTGATCTTATTTTTGTAAGCAAAGATTTTAGAATATTTTATAAAATTATTATCTTTCATTCTTTTATGCATATTCTTCGTGTATTTTAAATAATAAGTCAATTCATATTTCATGGGAAATCAGAATATCAATAAACTTTAAAACTATTAAAATATTAAGTGAAGAAAGGTTTTGTTGATTAAATTAGGATTTATTGGTTTGTTATCATATAAGAAAATGAATCTATTTTATATAAGGATTAATTAAATTTAAATTTATTTACTTAATTATTAAACTACAGAAAAAAGCTCATTTAAATTTTTTTTTCTTCTACTGAAAGAATTTTTGAGTAGATAAGCTGTAAATAATGCTCTCTAGTATGACCTAAGTGTTCAGTTGAATTCATATCTGAAGAGTATGTCTGACAATCAATTTATTGAAAATAAAATTAGCCATTCACCAAGTACGATATAATGGGGTATCATCAAAGAATCATTTTTAAACAATTTCAATTGAAATTATGGTACCATTGATCTTTTTTTATGAATTACTGCAATTAAATAGCATTCATACTGCAGCTTCTTCTGGTTGTTAGTGCTTATTAATTTTCATTTTGTATTGCTGCATACATGTAACCTAATTTTGATTGACATTTCTTAATTCTTATTCCATATTCTTGGAATTGACATCTTTTGATCTTGCCACAGCTTTAAACTACAATTGATAGAAATTGGCTGGGTTCTGAATTACCGGCGATTATCCAACTGTCAATTCAGCTAAATCATGTTGTTGAGACATTGTGATAAAGCATTCAACATGTGTTGGCTCTTTCCCCCCCCCCCCACCATTAATGAAACTTATTACCTAAAATGTGTTACTTTTCTGTATTAAAGACAAAATTTTCATATCCTCCAAGTTTGTAAATGCAATACTTTTCTTTTTTAACCTCTTTCATTCCTTGATAGCTGGAAAGTTTTTTGCTGGGTTATTCTATTGTACTTCATCCTAAAATACCAAAATCCTTTTATTTAAAGGATTATTTATTATTATTTTTTTAAGAAATCTGTATTTACATGGGTGATTCCAAGAGTACCCTGTGTTTTTTGAAGACAGGTGGTGTAACTGAGGCAAGTTGGTGGTACCATTATTTGTTATGATCTAATAAATAGTGCCAAAATAAATTTGACACTAAGTTATAGGTTAGTTTGGATTGATTTGACAAGTTGTCAATGTCATTTTGCTGTGGGTTATTCTCATCAATGAGACCTGAATACTTCATTATGCACTGGAAATCAAGCAAAAATAAAAGAAATAAGTAGCTTCCTTGAACTCCATTTCTCATTCATAACATGGATACTTTTCTAACCCCTCTCGTATATTCAGTTTTGTACCAATAACTTGTTGTGTATGATTAAATCTTGAAAATTTTATAACTTTTTTTTCAGTTAAATCCATGTGTATAAGTACTTTATTATCTATAACTGTTCTTCATAAGCATATGATTCATCTTTAAATATGTTTTGTTTTCATCTAATTATTTTATTTTTATAAAATTTTTAAAATTATTTTTCACTTAATGTTCTTTTAATAATTTCCGTAGCTTTTAACTTTTTATTTAAATATTCATATCATAACTGTCAAAACAACACCATGATATTTCTAATGACATAAAATTATGCTATAGTTTCCATTATAATAAATAATAACGAGTAACTATTTTTTGTACTATACAAAATAGTAATGTGTTGCTTTCTAATAAGAAAACTTAATTGATAATAACTCATAGAAGACATTAAAAATATTTATGCTGGAAAAATATTTCAATATACTATAATAACTTTTCATGCAATGGTTATCCAGAATAATTAAAGCATTTAAGTTTTGGAATTGTACAGTATTTAAAATTGCATAATGTCTTTTTTTAAAAAAAATTTCATTTGTAAAAGATAGTTTTGTGTAAAAAAAAAAAAAATGAAAGATATAAATTTAAGTCACTGAGGGGAAAAAATTATTTTTGAGATTTTTATTTAAATTTATAAATAGACTGTTTGTAATAATTTTTCCTTTTTTTTCTCTTTTTCTGTTATAATTGAGATGGATATGTTTTTAGTATGAATATGATATCCAAAAGCAGTAGAAAAGCTATAAGCGCAATTATTTTTCTGTAATATCAGTCAGCTGAGAATATTATTAATCACCAAATGATATGACCTAACATTGTTTGGGTTAAACAAATACATCTTAAAAATTTTAGATAAAACCATGAAATTTTTTTTTAAACAAATAGTTCATATATATTTTTCAAAAAGCACAAATTAAACAGAGTTTACTAGTCTTGAATTTATGAACAAAAGAAAATAAAAAAAAAATGCTTTTAAAATATTTTAGTTTATTAAATATTACAATAACTATATTTCCTTTATTTGATTTAAAGGGAGGGGGAAGAATTTCAGAATTATTTTAAACATCTTTAAACTTGTCCTAATTAAATGTTTCAACTTTTAAATAAAAAAAATGAATTTTTTTTCTTTTAAAGTATTGCATTTTTTTTAAAATACTTTATTATATTTTAAAATTATGTTCACATTTTATCATCTTTCTAATAACAGCATCTATCATGTGTATATTTATATATTTTAAATATTTTGATACAAAATGGTTAAAGTTGAAAATCAAAAGTAATAATTCAAATGTTGTTGATTATTTAATATTTGTGTAGATTCATTTGAGTTTTATAATTTGATTTTTTTCTGCAATTTATCAAAATATTTTTATTTGACAATTAGTTAGAGTAATGAAAGTATCATATGAATATTTTTGTGCAAAAAATATTTTTATATATTTTAATGACTTTGTAAAAGGCCAAAAATTAATAAGTTATTATTTTGTAGGATTTGGTGAACATTTTTGAAAGTGAAATTTCCTCAATTATACAAAATTACTTACAAGATATTCAAGATTTGTTTCAAGAAATTATGAAAGTTGATGAAATATATATTATTCAATTGAAAGAGTTTTATTTCAGAATATTTAATACAGGATCTAATTATAACTTAAAAGATTATGCCAATGAGAAAATAGAACTTGATCCAATATTTATACAAGTAAGTGATTAGCAATTATTTGTTATGAAAATCATAATATTTCTTTTATTTACTTAAATCTTTCCTAAAAAAAATTATAAAAATTATTTTTATTACTTGTTTAATATTTTCTGAAAATGTGTTTGCAATTAATCTGAATTTTGTAACAACTTTAAAAATGTTTAAGGTATTACTTAAGTTCAAAAGTGACTATAGTAAAGAACTTCTCTCTCATCCTCTCTTTTGAAAAGTATTAAGAAAGTACAAATGATACATTAAAAAATTACCACTTTATTATTTACCTAATAGAGGACACTAAATAATTTTGTACTAGAACTAAAAATCTTTCCTGACAAATGAATTAATTTCAAAATTTGATTTGTATTCAATCAAATTGAAAGCCTGTTATGTGGTATTTGATCAGCTATATAACAAGTATTTTTTTTTTATTAAATTAATTTTTTTGCTTGCTCTTATTGTTTTATTTCATCTTTCCTTTGCCCACCATTTTATGAAGCATAAACACAGAAAATTATATATAACAACATAACCTGCATTTATTATCAACAGTAGTAATATCTCTTGTTCTAGATTTTAAAAAATATAACTTTCTTAATTTAAAAGTTTTGACCAATAATAATCAAATGTGCAAAAAGTTTTTAATAACAATAACACATATTTTAATAAGCCATATCAAAATTTTATTAATCATTATATCTGGCATGAATAACAAAAAAAAGCACTTAATTTCTATGCATATCTTTGCTTTAATTTTTACTCTAAAAGTTAGTCTACTGATTGAACCTAATTCAAAATTTCAAATTATTTTTTACTACATTATTTCATTTGTTTGCATTTTCAAGCTTTTAACCCAAAAGGATTTTGTTGATATGGCACTGAAGATGGCTATAACAATACATTCTGCCTTGTTACAAAAGAAAATAACGAAGTTAAAGGCTTCTCTTGAAAATTATAAAAAAGCCATTTTAAACTGTGTTCTTGAAAATGAAGTGCTTGGAAAGCAAAATGAGCAGATGAGAAATATATTTGCATTTTGTAATAAACAAAAATATATCATTGATAAACTATTTTCTAACCACAATACATTCAAACATTACTTAGGTTACAATTAATACTTTAGTTTTTTTACTTTTATTTTCTTCAGTGAGCACTGCAAGAAGTTAAAATTGTTTTGTAATATTTTTCATGCATTATAAATATAGAAAAATATTAAAATTTTGTGAAATTAATGAAATGTGTTATGTTTTTTTGAGTCTTATATATTGCATTGTGATGTAAAATGTCTTAAGAGGATAAAGAATGCTCGATTTCTGATCCATTTTCTCTGAAAGAAAGGAAACAATTCTTTCTGATTGAATTTGTGCCTATTTTCTCAGAAAATACTGAGGCTAAGAACTTGAAAATTGAAAGGTTAATAAAGTATGAACTTTCCAAATTTTAAACAGTTCATCCATGCCAAAAACAAGATTTTTTTAAAAGAATTTTGAAGAATAGTTAACTAAAGAAACTTTTAATTCATCATATAAATTTTTTTATTAATTTAATAATTAAAAGAATGCCATAAAAATTTCAATGGTTATATATTTGAATAATAGTGAGAAAAAAGGCATTTAACGTTGCTATATATGAGGTCAGGTGTTAAATAGCAGGAATTTTTACAATACAGTTATTTAAAAAATTCTGTTATATCTAATAAGTTATAAATTAATATTAACTTTTTTCAACAAAAATGAAATGACCGAGGAATGTAAATTTTATCATATCACCCTTTATTCAAACTATATTTAGAACAGACTCCATATTTCTAATTCTAGTTATAGCACTTATTGATTATTTTACTAATATTTTTGCTTTTTATTAATTACCTGTAATATTATTCATCTTATTTTACTTATGTAGGCAAATAATGCAATAAATACTTGCGATACATAATTAATATATATGTAATCTTCCAGTTGTGACTAGGTTATAAGATGCAGGTAAAGAATTTGTAGTAATATCAAATTGCTGCAGTGACTTATTACTTTAATGGTGTTTGCCTTGAATGTCAACAAAATTACAATATCAATGCCAAATTATTTTATTTGCCTACTCTAGTTATTACTTTTCACAAATCACAGGATTCTATCTATATTAAAGTTAAAACTGTTGCCAATCTGGCAAAGAAAAGGTTACATTTTAGCAAATATGAATTTAACAATCACTTACAAAGTAATATTTACAATTAGAAATATTTGAAATTTTTGTATTTGCACTTCAATGTGTTACACATGTGATATCTACTTATCTTATATAGATAAACATTTTTGTTTTTTACTGATATGTTAAGACTATATTCAAAAATACTGAATTTATATAGTTATTAGCTTCTATTACCAATAAATGATTTGAAACATTTTGGTTTTTGTGTATATTTTATTTACAAGGTAAACTTCATTTGAAACAACAGAATGTAAAACTACAAAATTGCAAAAAGTCACTAAGAAACTAAAAGGCACAGAGCATTGGCTAGATATTGTCTAGCGTACTACATGACTTAGAATTGCTGCTCTCTAACTTGCTACTTGACTCGGAGAAGGAGGTACTTAAAAAGAAAAAAAAATAATAAATGTTAATTTAATTTTATACAATTTAATAATAATGTGTTTTTATTGATATGAAAATTATCACGAATATTTTACAGTAATTTGATCAAGAATTGGGCACATGACTTAATTTAATATTTATTTTGTAGAAATTACTTTTTTAGTGTAATTATTATTCACTTTAAAATATATATATATTAATAATGACAATAATTTATTACTTTTAGCAAATTAATAAAATATTGCTGTAACAAAGAATATTTTTCTGCATAAACATATAAATTATTTTTTTTGAAAAATAAGAAAATGAAGAACATACATACTTTTTCAGGGAGAGTTTACAATATTTTGCATTTTAAAAAATAAAAGTTAAATCCAATTTAATAGAAATTATTTTAGTGTATTTATATTTTAGATAGGCATTGATTAAAATGTTATTTATCATTTTATTAAAGATATTAAAAGCAGTAATATATGTATAAAATTTTCGGGTTTTTCGCAACTTATTTTAAAATTCATATTATTATAAATGACGTTTTTAATTGCTTTCTTCTACTCTTGAGTCTGATTTAATATAAATAATTTTAAATAAAATGCTAAAATTGATGTTTCAAGAAATGAAGGTTTTTTTTTTTAATTTTGTTGAATTTGTTATTCATAAAATTTGGTTTGAATATTAAACAATTGGAATATGAAACAGATAAAACTTTTTTATGTAATAACATCCATGAAAATTTTTCTTTTACACAATTGTGTTAAATATACCTCTTTTGTATAATTGTTTAAAAAATAATTAGAACCTAAATTATGCCATGTGGTACTTAAAATTGGAACCCCCCCCCCCCCCCATAAAAAGAAGCTTAGAAGAATAATCTTTCAAAAATAATAAAATTTGCACAGTTTATTCTTTCTACATGTATCGCTATCCGATACATGTGGAATACATGTTTCACTTAGAATGGTTGTAAACCATGATAAATTTAATATCTTCTTTGAAATCATTGCTCCATGTTTGTTATAGAATTCATATCCAGAAATAATTTGTTATTGTAGTATTTATTAATAACAATTTACTTAGTTTTATTTATTAGTAAAAAGAGGGGGGAAGGAATCTTTAATTATTTTACATTTTCTTTTGATAATGATATATAATGTTTATTGTTACAAATAACATAAATTTGCATTTTTATTCAGGTGAATTGAATTTGTAACAAATTATTATATCTTACCTCTTTTTGTTGGAACGCCGTCCAATGTGTAAAACTACTGGACCTTGTTTGATTTTTTTAAATGCTGCAATTGCCTCAGAATGAGATAGTCCTTGTAAAGTCTGACCATTTAAAGTATAAATTTCATCTCCTGTGAAATATTTATTTTTAAATATAAAAGAAAATTGCATGTATATAGCATTTTTTAATTTTAAAAAAACATTAATAACTATTTTTTTATCTAATTTATTAAAAGTACGAATGCAAATCGTTTAAAAATATATTTTACACGACATTTTACTTTCAGTTCCACAAGAAGTGATTTCTTTAATGAAATATGATATATATTTAAAAGAAATTTGATTCAAAATATCAAATTTCTTTCTAAATTATATTTTCATCTTTTTTTATTTTAAATAAAATATTTATTTGTATCTATTCAACAAACATACTAAAATTCTTCTCTCACACATGTTAAGTACAATCATGTTAAAAACAATTGCATTTCAGGCCAGCATTGAGAATGATAAAAAAGAATGTGAACATAGTGTAAAATATGAATTTTATACTTCACCTTCTTTAAGACAACCAGTTTCAGCAGCTTGTCCATTCACAAAGATAGTTTTAACATAGAAACCAAGTTCTCCTTTTGGTGAATCCTTGCCTCCAACTATACTGAAACCCAAACTTTTCCGACCAGGTCCTTTTTCAAACACCACTGTGTGTAAAGAGAGTTGAGAAGATTTCGGACGTCTTGGAAGAGTACAAATGCCATTGCTTCCCATCTAAATAAATAAATAAAAATTGATTTAATAACAAAATAAAAAGTTTTTCCCCCTCATTGTGAGGTACTTCAATAAATCGGAAAATACATAACAACATGGATAAAATTTTTACTTAACATTTTCAGTAGAATATAGAATGCAAAGGATTTTTTTAACTAAATTTTAACATTATGAAAATGATTTTTTTAATAGAATTTTATCATTAAAGTAAAAAAATGGATCTAGCAGTAGTACTTCTATGAATTTTCTGAAATTAAATCTGGTATTAATTATTGCTAATCAATAAATAAACTAAAATGCAGAATGTGTTTGAAATAAGTAAAAAAAAGAGGGGCAAAATTCATTTTTAGCTGTATGAAAAACATTAAAAAAATATTTAGCTTAAAAAAAAGTAAATCGATTAAATTTAGAGACCATGAATGTTTATTTAATTTTTTTCTCTCCATAAATATATGAATTTCCACTGCAGTTGTGTAATTTTTCCATTCAAAGGTAAAAATTGCAGCAGTATTACTAAGACAATGTATTGCTTTTTTTTTCATTGTGTTTGAAATAACTACACTAATAAAATGATAGACCTTATTGTGCATACTATTTTAAACCATTTATATATATATATATATATATATTACTTGCTTAATACACTCTGAAAGTGAGACAATACATAAGAATTTATAATTTATGTAGATCTAAGGGCATTGTAATTTAGTCAACCTTAAATTCTCATAAAAGATTATTTGTTATTTAATGACATCTATACACAAATGTATTTATTAGGAATAAAAAATTAAAATAATGTTTAGTTTTATTTTCTTTAAAAAAAAAACGGTTTGGTGAATAAAAGAAAATTATGTAAACAAAGAAATAAAAATTTAAAAACTTTGCCAGAAGAATTAAATTATTTTCTATATATAATTAAATACTGTATTATTTATTTTAAAAGACTAAATAGATGTAATTTTAACTGAACATATTTTATCCAGTTTGGTGCTTAAAAATTCAATCGAAATTTGTACTGTATTAATAGTTATCATTATTTTTAAGGAATAGTCTTCTAAAAATGTAGGTCCTTGGAATGTTTTGGTTCAAAATTTGCAAACTAATATTCATATATTGTTACATCTCTGTGCAATATGTTTGTAACATTGAGACAAATGTAAATTACATTATAAAACTCTAAATTATTTAATTAAATTTTGAATCCAATATGCATTCATTCACTCTAAAATCCAACATACTTTCTTCACCAGTTAGTTAATATTTCAAAGTTATTGATCATAGTTCACATTTTGTATGCCATTGTTTAAAAAAATAATTTGTTATAAATTGTACACTATATTAAAAGTAGACTAAATTGTACACTATATTAAAAGTAGACTATTATTCATTCTTATGGTTCTTGTATAAATATGTAGCTAATTGTTGCTACATCTACTAAAAAAATCCATGATATCTAAATGTATTTAAAGACAAAAATTTTAAGTAAACAAAATTTTGTCAAAGAATAATAAATATAGTAGCTTGAAATATAAAGGTGGAAAAGATTGGTATAAAGAACAACATAATTTGTCAACATCAATTACCATTTATGAGTGATCTCATAAATAAAATGTAATTAAGACATTTATTGTGCTAGACGAGATTGGTGACTTTCTCAGACATTTAATTGTTTAAAACTTTAACATATTTCAAATAAGTGTTATTGTTTCACTGGGATAGTTAAAGTGGAATGATTATCATTCAATCAATAAATCTAAAGTAGAAAAATGATCAACAATTTATGATTAGTGCTGGCAACTATGTGAGTATTCTTTTGATGACATTAGGGGAAAAGTTGAATAATAGCACACATTTAAAATATTATAAAGACATTTTTATTATACTTCTACCTCTAATTATCAACATTTTGCTAACATTTCACCTTAGTTAAATTTTAATTAAAATTAACCTTAGTTAAATTTTACATAAAATAATAGAGATGAATACTTACACGTTCATTATCTATCCCTGATTTTGGAGGCAAATCTGGATGTGAGAGCCTGTTATCTGCTTTGCAATAAGAGGAAACATCCGTTTGCCATTGTCTTAACCTGGGAATGACATTTGACACCTGAACATTAGATTCATGTAATTCTGGTACAGGTGGCAAAATATTTTGAAGTCTGGAAGTATCTTCTTTAAAGCATAGGTCTTCAGAAAGCTGCAAATGCAAAATAAACCAATAAATTTATGTCCTGGTTAGTAAAAAATTTAATGTTGTTAAAATTTTTGGAAGTCCTCATTAACTCTCGAGAAATACAATTTCATTTTTTTTAAAGCTATCTTAATCTAAAAACAGTCAGCTCATTTAATCATGTATTCTAAAATTTATTAGTTGAAAAATGTGAAAGCATATAAAAAAAAGTCTACCGTAATTTATAAATTATTAAAACAATAAGCAAATATTGAATACAAACTTACTATTTAAGGGAACGATCAATAGTAATCAGATATCAAAAAATGCAGTCAAACAGTTGTTTTTTCTACATCAATGTTTTAACTACAATCTACTTAACACATTGTATTGCATTATATATGTATATATAAAGAGTCTGCAGCTATATGTGTCTAAGTTTTACAAGTGGTTGGTCAGAATCATATATGAACTGTTGACGTGATGTTTCTTTAGTACTACCTCACTCTTAATTCAGTATCATATCACATAAGAACTAAGAGAACAAGTTCAATTTTAAAAAGTTAATGTACCATGTGAAGACTAATTTTTTTTTTTTTTTTTTATTAAATCGGTTATATAATTTTTTTATTTCAAAAAAAAAAAACTTCATTGTAATTTTTAAAACTAGAAATTATTATTTTAAAGCAAACAGGCAAAGATTATTTTTGGAACTCTGGAAATTATTACTTATATACCTGTGTCACACAGTACAAGTAATGTGCACTTTTTTGCAAGTGCTATTAGTTTAAATTTCATTCAATTCTATATGTATTTTTTTTAAAAAAATTTAATTCACTGGTTTTTTTTTTTGTAATATATATTCTGTTTTAAAGTATAATAACAATCTACAAATTAACACAATGTTAAAATAATTTATTTCAAGTTTTAATGGAAAATAATGTAAACATTTTAATTCCTTTTCAGTATGTTGAAGAATGTGTCATCGAACTGAATTTTGAGTACAAAATTACATAATTAAAGAGATGCTTATTACCTCTCTTGCTAGTAATAAATGCATTTCTGATTCAGGTACTCGTAGTAATCGCCGTGCTTCTTCCAAACCCACTCCTTGTAGCTGCTGACCATTCACGATGAGTAGTTCATCGCCTTTAAGTAGCTTACCGCTCCTAAAATACAAAGGAAAAGACACGTTAGTATAAATTATGATGAATTTGTTTGAACAGAAATTAAAAATACTCATATATCAAAATTTAATTAAGAACAGTATTCATGAAACTAATAATGCATATCAAATTCAATTCAGCCTATGGATTTCGGAAATACAGTTGTCAAGTATGTCCTAAGAACAAGTGCTACAGCAACTGATATTAATCTTTAACAAGACTTATACTGGGAAATAAGAAAAACAAAAGTATGCGCCATAATTTAATTTTTTTAAAAAAACTGGTTATTTGAACAAATTTAAAATTACTTGATATATTTTCATTGTTTGAACTAAAGCATACGATTTTAAAATTGGACTGCTTTCATTCTATCTTCAATTTTTCATTACTATCTTCGGGCCCACCTTAGCCTAGTGGTCATGGTTTTCATCAAGTCGAGGATTCGGGCCTTGATGCCACTAAACTACCGACGTGTAACCGGGGTTGATGCACGTTAAATCTGTTCAAGCCCAAAGTCCTCCCATTGGCGTGGTGTGAAAGTTTGAAGAGGGGAGTTCCAGCTCAGGTGTCGTCTTCATCACTTGACCGAGGTTTAAAATTACGAGGTCCGTCCCCAATAGTCTTCGTATTGCTTCTAATGCGACATTAATAATACCAAATCATAACTGTCCTCGAAATTTCGTCATTACTTTCGGTAACGCTATGTGTTGCTTTATCACGGTTAATGCTACTGATAATAAACGTTAAGGAATATCCTTCAAGCGTAATGACAACAGAATAATCTGCGATGCATTAAAGGCGATTTAAAAGAAAGAGAAAATATAATATCAGGATTTTTTACATCTGTCTATTGTTATAGAAAAATATAACATAAGAATGAAGCCATTATCATTCAAAGGAGGAAAAAAAAATCATTAATGACTTGAAAACAGCATATATTGTAACATTCTTTTGTCTCCACCTATTTCTAACTACTCTCTAGATAAATACAAAGACGCCCCAAAAGAAAACATACGACTAACTCGCCGTTTTGAGCCGCTATCAAGTGGCGATGATAACATCTGAATTGGTATCTCGCTTTCCTTCCACACAAATGAAGACTATTTAATTTGCAGCAGACCTTCATTATTACGACCCCCCCCCTTCAGGGGTTTACTTCTTCAGGTTAAGTGTAGGAATCATAACCCTAGCGGTCTTTTCTTTCCTATTGGGTTTACTGTCTATGGTAAACATGGGTGATGCGCCCCCGGGATACCCTAATCGACCCCTCTTGTCATCCAATTTTTATCTTTTCCCCACTTTTTTTAAAAGCAAGATCACAAGCACATATTGTGTGGTACAGTATAGTCAGATTTGTGCTATGAACCTCTACTTTTATTCACTCACTCCATTATTATGAATGACGAGTCTGTTGTGATACGAGGACTTAAATCCACGACCGTTATTCAAATTTAAATTGAATATTAATAATTGTACTGGGATCCTCCCTTACATTTAATGGATTAGCTGTAGTTCTTGAGTGAACAATAGATTATCAAAAATGCTTGTAGTTTAAATTAAATATTTTAAATTATTACTAAAATATACAAAAGTTGTGTATTTATTTCATATTATTACAATTAAAATATTCGTATTTTTTCTTCACATGAAAAATTTCTATTAGTAAAAAATAAATAACATGTTGCATAAATGTGAAGAAAAAAAAATGCATATATCATTTTTAAATAATCTAATTTCATTGTTTCCCTTATTTCCACTCTCACTGTTTAGCGGTAGCCTAGTGGTCAAGGTCGTAGACTCGCGGCCGGCGGTTTTCGTTCTGTCGCGGGTTCGATCCTTGGCCGCCAAAGACCCGCCTGATGCACGTTAAATCTGTTCGGGGCCCAAAGTCCTCCCGTTGACGTGGTGTGGATGTTAGGAGAGGGGGTGAAAGCTCAGGTGTCGTCCTCGTCACTTGACCGTGGTTCAAAATTACGAGGTCCGTCGCCAATAACCCTCGTGTTGCTTCTAGTGCGACGTTAATAAAAACTGAAACAGACTGTTTGAACTATCTTAACGATGTCATTATAATTAATTTGTGTTTCAAATTGGCTGTTGGTGTTCTATTCGTTATTTTTGTTTTTTACCAGCAACATAAAAAAGTTTTGCTTTTACATATTTATAATTAATTACAAACACATTGCTCTAGTGAGAGTGTCTTTTTAAAACAAACTGTAAGTAGGTGTTACACTTGTACTGTCAAATTTGAATTCATTCAACTCGTATTGTATTCTATCTTTAACTGCATGACTTCAAAAGAAGGGTCCTTTGACTTTTACATTTGCAACATCTTGCCAAAGAAATTTTTTTTAAAAAAAATCTAATGCCGAAAACAAAATACCTTCCATTCTGGAAGATAGCCAAATTATGTATCAAATTCGCTTTTTAAAAGTGAGTGGTATCTCATGGAACAAAACTTCGAAAACAAAAGCGTAGGAAATAACGTATACAAATGTTTTCGAAAATTAAAATTTTATATTCTATATATACTGATTTTAGATCTACCAAACCCAAATGTAACAATTTCACATTAAAATCGAACATGAATAAGCGAAATGAGTTAACTGTGAATATCTGATATGATTTGCATTTTATATTGATAGAGAAGGGGTAGGGGAGTAGTTATTGATCATTCAGCTCGGATGATATCCCTCGGGATACCCAAGTGATCCTTCTCAATTTTTCGACCCTCCTTCCTCTCAAACTTTTTTTCCGTTTTTTTTTTTTTTTTTTTTTTTTCAAATGTTTAGACCACAAATACATCTTGTTTGGCGCAGCATAACCACATATGGCTCTTGCGCCATTAAACTTCACTTTCACTCAGTCAACTATTCAAAAACACTTCATAATCCTCATTTGGGGTCTTTATCAATTGCTTCTTTTTAGTATAATTTATAGAAGTCGTCTTTTAAGAAATAAAATCCGATTGACGTTGGGGATAGCATTTTTTTTTTTTTTTTTAATTTAAGATTTTCAATACATACTTGTGTAATTTGTACGATTCGTAGCAAGAATTTTGTTTTTAAAACTAAAGAGTATCATTTTCACATTTGCGATTTGTCAATATTTTTCTTTTGAAAATATGAAATAAATATTTATTCATAAAATTCAAATTCTGAAAAAGTGATATCAATCTAATTTTATAGTTTTCTGTCTACTCATATTACATAGAATTGCCGTTTGTCTTTCACATTTTAAATAAAGTGCAAATGAGAAACACATTTTGTAAACGAATCAGCTATATTTTATAAATTAAGATGCTATTCTTGATACAAACAATGAGTGCAAGAGCGTGTCTCAAATTACTTCAATCTTTCACGGATGTTATAGTTAGCATAAATGAATTATTTGAAATTAAATCTAGAATTTCTGAAGGATATCTAAGAAGAATTTGTGCATAATTGTTAAAAACTCATTAAAGCACCGCATTGTAAATCCATTAAAAAAAAGGTTCCAATGAGAAGTCACCACCATTGTTTCGGATAAATTTCGCGAGAAAATGAAACGGGTTATTTATATTAACTTTAAATTAATTAGTACACTCAAACATCCAATAAATATGCAATGATTAGAATATTTATAAAATGTATTTTTATTTTCTTTTTGAATCATCTGTTATTATTATAGCATTTTTTGTAACTTTCTATAATTAAAAAAATTTGTTTTTTTAACGAATCAAAGAATAACGCACAAAGAAATTACTTAAAAAATCACTTAGAGATTTAATTATTTAAATAGGGGGGACATTTTTAATGAAATTATGAGTTTGAAAATAAACAATGAACAACAATTCGTTACCAAATATCAATTTTTCTAAAATAACTATTACTAAAATAGTATATGTAGTAGTTGGAAAAGACAGATTTTATCATTCAAATTACATTCACTTTAATAAATCTAATTAAAAAAAGAGCAAATCCTGAAATTGATGAAATTTTATTAGATGAGAAAAACATAGGTAAAATTAATTTCGTATGGTAACCAAAACAAAACTAACAATGGTAATACATATTAACTTCTGTAATTAATACACTTGTAAAAATAGTTTGCCATCTTACAAAATGCGATATCCAAATACTCGTAAGCCTTTAGAAATTCCTTGCACTATATGAATTTCCGGTATTCAAAAAACTTTTAGAGCTATTTATAAACTATGAATCGGAATAAATCTTTTTTCCTTAAAATTAAGTAACAAATATACGTGTGACATTATCTATATTTAATCATGCAACTCTATTATACCGAAATGAAATGTTTTTATATTAAGAATAGCATTTTATTTTCGTGTTATCATTAAAATAGAAAAATTTACTCCCTTTAATATACATCATTGTTTCATTTTTAGAAAAATTTACATGACCGAATAATAGGGTATTTTTTTATTAACACAATGGCCTTTTATGCACAACAATTGTAACGCATCTTACTCCACTAATGAATTTCATGAATATGAATTTTTATTCTGTTATTGATTACTAAGAAAATATATTATTAGTGTTAGTATTAAAAACTAAACACTATAATTTCAAATTGTCTTTTAATTTATTTGTACTTTCATACTTAAAGAAATTTAGCAGAATACGTATGTAATTAATGTTTAATTTTCAAGAGTATTGATGAAATTATTAGAA
>BMAW01017819.1:167249-220625 GCA_019974015.1 Nephila pilipes | reverse complement strand
AAAAAAAAATTAAAATCCGCACATGTTATTTTATTGATATCCGTTTTGCAAAATAACAAAACTTTAAAAGTTACTTCTTCTAGAAGGTTTTCCAAAAAACTTAATGCTTTTATAAAAAGATATAAGTGTTATTTACTTGTCAAAATCGTACGTTTTTTTTTTTTTTTTTTTAATAGTCAGGGGTGAAGTCTGAAGTAGAAATACATGATATTAAAGGAAATACATATAATTAATTTCGCTAAAATGTTAGTTAACAAAACACCAGATCAGTTAGGTGAAAGTCTTGAATGAAAATTTGGTCCTAAAAAGATGAATCTAATTAATTGACGTGATATATTGCTCTAACTTTACAATCCTATACCTAGCTGCGGGGAATAATTATGCAGATTAAGATATATTAAATAAGATAATAACGAATACATAAGTGGAAGTGGAATTATAAAAAGGATTTCGTATCATAGTATTCAAATCAGTACATATGGCAATTCTAGACATAAGTTAAGGTAATTGCTGCGCATGACATGCAGAAAGAAATTCAGAGCTTGAGATTTCAAATTGACTACGACTCCATCACAGACTGTGGCTCAAAAATGCGATTCATGTTCAGTAACTCATTGTATAGCTATAATGTGACATTGATTAAACAAATTCGTAAATAAATGCTTTAAAAACAATATTTTTTTTCGAGTTTGTTGCAATAAAAGAACAACAAATAGCAGATGAAATAATTTGATTAATCAATTATATTTAATAGAAATAATGAAAACTAATTAGTTTTATAAAACATTTGTACTGTAAAAGTAGAGTTCACACTTCCTGGAATAGCACTACATTCATTTTGAAATAAATTACTAACAAATAACTATCAAAGAATAATATATTATTATAAGGGCATGAATTTCGTAAGATTTTGCTACACTTTTGTTAAGGAATTACTGTTATATTTTAGAAATAATATTTAAAAAGTTATACATAGCAGAAAACGGGAGTACAAAAAAAATAATTCTTAATTAAAAGCAATTCATTTTATTTTTCGAACAAACGAAACGAGAAGGAAAACAAAGAATTTTGAGGCTCGTTTTAACAATGTGTAATTTTAGTACATTTCAATCAAACAAAATTTTTGCATGAATTTTTTTGTTAACTAATACAGTACTTACTTTTTTAAGTTAATATTTGTGATTAATAGATCGAAATGCTATCTTCTACCGAAACTAAAAGTACGAGTCATATTAAATATGTAATATTAAGCAGTATTCGGTGTTCGTTAGCTCGAAAAAATTAACGATTTTTAAGAAACTGGCAATTATGTAGTTTTCAGTAACGCATGCAACTTTCAGTCATAATTTTTATTAAAAATTAAATCTTACATCGCACAGTATGAAGTAGCAATCTACAAGTTTGCCAACACAATAATTTATAAACGATTTAGGGAATATTACACATAATAATAAATTTCTTAAATTGATTCCAATAAAATGCAGTAACACCGGAAAATCTTATTTAAAGTTCGATAACAAATGAGGACACGCTCAAGCTAAAACAATAGAAATCTTGTTTTTATATTATTTGTATTTTGAAAATATTATATCTAAAATTTGGGCACCATGATATGGAGAAAAATATCAATTATTTTAGATAGAGTAATTATTTATGAGATGAGATTAAATGCTACAAATCTAGGATGTACAAAATATTATATAAAGAATCGGTTTCTTAATTACGCAAAACGACTCATTTTCTCAAAAATGAAAACCTGTATATATATAATTGGCCTATGTGTGTATGCAATGGGCTTTACGTTCTCCCCCCCCCCCAATAATTATAGTATCTTAAAAGCATTTTTTTTAAAATATGGAATTTTTCTGTCCCTCGTTTTCCCAAAAATTTCAGTGTACGTCTCTGTGTGCATTCATTTTCATTAATACTAATAGCACGGTAAATGTTTGGATGATATTCCAGTATTTCGATGAAAAACTGCATTTGTTGCTTATGATTTATCTGTTGAAGAATATTTAAAAACCGAACAAATTATTTAATAAAAAAAATATTTCATTGAATGCTGTCATTATCACATACTTTATTCTACATAAATTATAATTAAATTTTCTTAATGTTTATGCGATATATTCATATAATTTCAGCTTCAACTTCTTTTAAAATTAACATGAACCAACTAATCATAAATTAAAAGTCATTGAAAGTCAAAAGAATGATAAATATTATCCAGTACAATTATATGTACATATAATTTGTAAATTATTCAGTTGGGTGGGATTTAAACTAGACAGTGCTGTAAGTTGTCATAAATTATTTTCATAAACATCTTTAAGTATAAAATAAGAAATTCATGTGCATAAACATTTTCTCATAGTAAAATAACTCGCATAAAACACAAATTATAAAACTTGAAGTATTAAATTGATAAGCACACATTACCTTTCGGCGGGTCCATCTTTTTCTAAGTCCATAATAATGTAACCAAGCACATTCTTTTCAGCATCCGTACAGCCGGTGATGTATATACCTAATTCACCATGCTCATCTTTCTTAAGGTCTACAGAAATAAGTTCATGCATATCTAGTTGGGAAGGCAATCGTCGAGGTGGATCTTTAGATGTTGGCGTCGTAACAAAACTTTTGTTTGAACTGACAGGTTCTGGAGAGAGAATGTCTTCGCTGTCTGAAGTCGACAGTTGCGATTGCAACCAAAGTCTCCTTCGAGCATTATTTGTTGTAGAAGCACTTCTGTACCCTGCCTTTTTCAATCGAATTTGATAATTTAAACCTCCGCAATTGGATAACGAACTGTCAGTACTTAATGGCGATTCACATAATAGTTCACTACTGCTAACTGATGATAATGAAGGAAGAGATTTTGTTTCTAATTGGTGGGGTGTAATTGGCGAGTCCTCTACTGAATTTGGAAATAAAGATGACTGGAAGATACTACTTCGACGCGTGGAGACATTGATGTCTAATTTATCATCGGGAAGAGCTGTTTTTTTCCACCTGCTCCGCAGCATCTTCCTGTCTAAAGTCCACGCTTTGAATTGGCCTAGTCTGGACGCACCATTACGAACTTCTTTTTTGGTATCATCTGGAGACGATTTAGTCGAAGGAAGAGCCTTCGTCGATTTCGACCCAGATGTAGTAGATGATGGTGAGTGATCTTTGCTAGCATGTCTTTGGACGAAATTCGATAACATTGTTGGTGTCCGTAATCGAAGACTTCTCGCTTCGTAAGATTTAGACGATAATTTATTGCTGTTGAAGATATTTGAATCATCTTTTTTGGAGTCCACACTCGTATGTCCACTTGTAAGTCTGTGGAATAGGGCGGTAAACTTCTGAACGTTTGTATCCAAAGAATTACATTCTTTGGTTGGAGAAAGAGGTTTTTTTAAAGTAGCAAGCGAGTCCTGGATAGCCACAGCATTTTCATCATTGCTGTTCTTTGTACCATCGCTTTCATAACCAGATTCATCGGATCTGTGTTGAATGGAACTTGCCAAACTTTCCGTATCGCCGCTACCATTGGAAGGGTGCCGATCAAAGTCTGCCGGCACTCCCCTATCTAAGAACACTTCTTCCTCCAGCACGGTGCCTAGCTGCTGCGAAACTGCGGCTTTTTGGCCACAACTACCGCCCTCTGGCGCCCTATCCTCTGGCAGATCGATTAAGTCTTCGCAACTCGAAGTCGCTTTGAGGGGCATCAGAAAACACTCAAGAGAAGAAGGGGGTGTCGAGAAAGTTTGCTCATTGTTATTATTAGACGTCACGTCTATTTCTACACTTCTGAAAAGTTGTTTGGGATCCTCGAAGAGGGCCGAAGTGGACACACTGCGGTACATCATGCTATTTGGATCACTCGAAATCACATTGTTGTTGTTTAAGTAGTTATTATTATTCAGAGATTCACTACTAGGAAACGCATCACTGTGGTAAGGAATCTCATCGTGGTAATGAATCTGCGAGTGGTGATGATGATGACTCGGCACTTGAGGAGACTTGCGGAAAGTTTTAAAAGTTTTTGGCCACTGGTGATGCGAAGAATAGTCGTTTAGAGACAGCTGTGACACAGCGGAACGTATCAGCGTCGATCCAGTCTCGTTTGCGTCGATATGACTGGGGTTGACTGCATACTTTTTAGGCGCATTGTGCTTCCTGTTCAACCACGGAAACGGGAAACCTGCGGAGAGAACAAAGCATGTGAATAGCACCATGACAAATATCCGAAACATACACGAGCGTAGAGTAAATGAATAAGTAGAAAAAAATATGGGGAAAAAAGAGTCAAAGAAATAAATCAGCGTTACCGAGAAGGGCTTCTCTTTTGCGACAAAAAAGCTCTTATTCGATAGTACTAGTCCATAACATCAAACAAAAGCAATGCTAGATAACATCTCATGCAGAACTTTTTATCTGACCACAAGGGTGTGACCGGATTATTGTGCAACTCTTAAAGACTTGGCGAAGCAACTATTCAAAGATCTGTGATTCACCATTTCTATATACAAATAATTTAATTCCTCGTTAAAACTGCAATACATCTTTGTGGCACGACATTAAAATATACCACATCGATTTCCATAACAATCGCAGGAAACTTTAAAAGCATATTAAGGGACGTGCAATGAAAGTATTTATACGTTATTGATCATTAAATATATATGTGAGCTGTCATTAAAAATTTAATTTCAAATCTAAATAGCAATTATTTAGTAACGGCGTCTCTAAGACTTCAGCCACAATCGAGGAATATTTATGTTCTATTAATACATGATTTTTAAATATTGACCTTCATTATATTTATTCGTTATAACTTAACTCATTAATCTTTGATACCCACAGAATTCAATAAGAAAGTCAATCTGCCAAAATACGTCTACTAGTTAAATTCTCAAACAAATTTATCAATAAATTTCATTCCGAAAATAAAATTTTGATAGCCACTTATGCAACAACACTCGTTAATATTTTTCTATACATTTTTATCTCAATAAATTTTAATGCATTCTATTCTTGAACATTTTTTCACCTCATTAACAATCAGATATTTAAAATTTAACCTTTCATTAGCTGTTCATAAATAAATGAGGTTATCAAAACACAGAAGTGTTAAAAAAAAAACCTTTCTCCCCCCCCCTTTCATCTTTTAGCATTTGTTTGTGCAAAAATAATTTTCTGGGTAACTTGTAAAACCTTTGTCAAAGCAAATATTCTGTATTCAGAGACGTACAATTATGAAATATATTTTAGACTTTTTATTACCAAACTTTAAGTTGTTAAGTTGAATACTGTTACGCAGTAAGAATTTGCTAAATAGAAAATATATTTTATGAACTGATACAATGTTTTTTACTAAAACACATACGATCTAAACAGAAAAATGATTTTTAGAATGTACGTTTAAAACTGAAATTATGAACAAGATACTTTTTTGATATAACAAAATTTACTATTTATATTTATAGAGTCTGTCAAAAATTGAAATTGATATCACTAACAAACTTAAATATTTTTCCCAATTCTTTTTTTTTAATGTAAGAAAAATGCGCTATTTTCATGAACATATTACAATGAAAAACAGTCCCGACATTCACTTAAGAATTCCCTGACATAAATGGTTAGTAAATAAATAACTACAGAAAAACGCAGAATAAAATAAAGTCATTCATTATGCTGCGGATATCATATTCTTTATTTTCTTCAAAAATTACCCAGAAAAATTCTCATTTCCTATTGTATACTTGACGAGCATTTTCCGTAAATATATTTAGCAACATTATTTATGAAGTTGGGTCTTCCAACAAAAATGTGGGGAACTCCCCAACTAACAAAAGGGTATTGTATTTGATAATTACTTTTTCAAGAGAGCGTAACATAGTATTTTCCTGAACAGAATTTTAATTTTTTTTCACCGAATTCTTAAATAAAATTACCTGTACAGTTAGAAGAGTATCTTTAGTCTTTTTTTTTATTCATATATTTATCAAGTAACGTAAACTTAATTCGCAAAAAAAAAAAAAAAAATATTTTCACAGACGATTTCAACTAACCATCTTGCAATAATCAAATTAATTATTTTCAACCGAGATAGGAATAAATGTTTGAAAACCATAAAGTACATGAATAATTTATTTCTTCTAGAATAATCATTGAATTCTAATTGCATTTCAATTAAATTAACCTTGAAGAGTTTTATTTCAAAAGTTTCAATTTACAGCTTGTTAATTTAACGTTCGTTAAATTAACAAGCTGTAAAGTAGCAAGGTTGAATTTATAAATACAAATTTGAATTATCAAGGTCTTTGCATCCTCTGTATTTTTACTCTAAAAACACTCATAAAAAACGTAAAATGCAACGAAGGATTCATGTTGATGGTTTCAAAGCAAATTAAAATACTTTTTACGATTACACCACGTATATTTTTCCCCCTGAAACTTTTCTTTTCAGTAAAATGTCTATATACGTATATACAGGTTGCTTCGCAACTCATGAGCAAAAATTTAAGGGTGATAGAAACATCTTAACAAGTAATATTTTCACCAAAGGCGGAGAGCAAGCGGTGAACCACTAGACGGCGCTGTAACGGAAAGGAGAAAGCGCCAGTTTTTTTACACATCGTCATTTCTAACGTGGATTTCAGGAGGCATGGCCTTTTCCTGATTACTGTGTGTGTGTGTGATTGTGTGCGTGCGTGAAGATCACAACGTACTTATTACATTTTTTTTTTTTTTTCGTATGTACCTTGAGATTCTCTGTTACACATTTAAAATGTGTAACAGAAAATCTCAGTGCATTCAGATGAAGTAGATAAATGAAATGAATAAAAGGAAAACTGTAGTGGTAAGCAAAAACTTTTCTATAATATATGATAATGAAAAATAACAGAGTGCAACACAGAAGTGACCGCAGTAGCCTAGTGGTCATGGTGTCAGGCTTGCGACCGGCGTTTCGTCGAGTCGTGGTTTGAGCCCTGATGCCACTGAGACCCGCCGTATAAATGGGCTGATGCACGCTAAATCTGTCGCAATCCGAAGTCCTCTTGTTTGGCATAGTGCGCAAGTCTGGAAAGAGAGATTCCTGCTAGAGTCATCCTCGTCACTTGACCGAGATACAAAATTTCGAGGCCAATAGCCCTAGCGTTGCTTCTCAGTGCGAATGTTAAAAAACAATCACATCACAACACTGAAATCCAAAATGTTTGTGTACAATCTTCCCAGTCGATGTTCTGTTGTTTAATTAAGAAGAAAGGAATTTGCAATCGTTAATGATTTATTTATCATAAATTAGCTCCAAAAGTAGAATGTAAAATTAAAAATATATACTATTTTCGATGGTAAAAACATAGAATTACTGAAAAAAAAAGCAAAAATGAAGAAAAACAAGACAACAAAGTTAAAATATGGAGAGAGAAAACTAAATTATAAAGAAGACCAAAATAAAAAAATAAAAAATTTAAATGTTGTTTCTGACTTTGTAGAGAAATGCGTGGTTATACAAACATTATGGGTCCAATCATCCCATTCTTTATTATTACTTTATAAGAAAGTGGTAAAAACCAAATTTAAAACAAAAGTCACTGTTCCAAAGAAGTATTTTAATCGAAGGGGGGGAGGGAAATTACATATCAAATGCATATTTTAATATTCTGAAATATACGAGTTATAAAGCTTTACACATTAACTATCCTACCTATTTACCTACTATCGAATTTAACATTTTAAAGTTTAATGAAAGTAAATCACAGTCAGGATTATGCATTTCTCATGAAATAACTTTTTTTTTTTCAAAAGTAATCAGTAAATCCAATACATTAGCCTATATTATATTTAACACATGTAACAATTCCAATCACTTATTAAATGTCACACAAGATTATTCATGGTTCGATGATTTAAGACAAGAAATAAAATGTAACCATATTACGAAATAATCGTTGATTTAAGCATTACATTACTTTACAGAAATATAGATTAATCTTCATCAACAACTCTAATCTGATTGAGTAGGAAATTAAAATAAATCGTTTTTTCGATTGTATTTACATTCTTAACATATTTTCTCACGCATTACTAAATTCATTCACACTTGTCAATATCAATGTCAGGTCCTTTTTCCTTTACTATTTTTTTGATGAAAATTTAATGAGGCGTAAACTAGTTTAATAGATTGCTAGCTTTTCTAAAAATCAGGTTGTTGTTCTTAATGTACAATTTCAAGTGCAACATAAATTGAAATTACAAAGAAAGGTATTTTATTAAATTATTCCCAATTTTGTAAAAATTTCTAACTTTTTTTTTTTCAAAAATAAAAAATAAGAATTCTTTCTTTAAAAATTTTCGAATGAGAAATGAAGTTACCAATTATTTATAATTTTTGGAGAGAAAGGCGAGTTTGGACATTGGAGAGAGGAATTTACTTTCAATTGTTCCTGTGTGTGTGTGATTTTTTTTGTTCATTAGAAATAACTTTAAAATGTATATAAATTCATAATAAATTTTAGCTAATACAGAGGTCTAAATTAAAATTAATACATATTAAAACTTTTCATTTTCATCATAGAAATTGAAATGAAAGATAACCTAAGCTGTAAAGTATTTTTAAATTGCACAAGCGATACTACTTCGAGAATTTTATACACATATATCATAAAATATAACGATAACGCTATTATCTTTTCCATCAAAATACAAATTCCATCAGTTTGATATTTCTGAACACATACTTGGCTATCAAATATATATCTGCATTACCCAAAATTCTGTATTTATCGATATTTTCTTACAATTCATAAAAATATCACAATTACAATACATTACAATACATGTGAGTGATTGCAGTATTTTTAAAATTTGTCGATGATCGTTAAAGAAAGACATAAGAAAAAAAAGCAATATCAAAAGGAAAAGAAAACTTTTTTTTTGGGGGGGGGGAGGGAAAGGTCTCCTTAACCCTTGACTGATCGCAACAATTCCAAAAAGAGGCTTTAATTCGAAACTTTCTGAGTAATGATCCATTCCCGAGGCCAAACGAATTCATCATGAGTTTATTTTCCACAACAGCTGTTCCCTTCGATAGGTCACGAACCCAAATAGGGCAAACCACTTTCCCCTCGTGAAAGTACCGATGATGGAAATAAAAATTCCTTTGTCTTCAAGAAAAGTCGGTCAGAAAGATGATGATGACGATCCCCTCGCTGCACCCATCATCGAGAAGTTTTACTACTTCCTCAATGTTGACGCGATACGAGGGTGTTCTTGTTATTTTAGTTGTAATTATTACGGAGAGAGAAGCTAACACAGCACAATTCGTTTGCTCAATCCGATATCCCACTGACATTTATTGCCTATCATCATGCCGGATTTCTTCTCCATTACGGTTGATGGAGAGGTCTTTGTATTCATAGGCAACACGTGTGGCAGAAAGAATCCCTAATGAAATAACTGGAAAAGGATCTATTCAGCAAAGATTCAAGCGCCACAGCAAAAGATTTCTTTTTAATCATTTAATTTTTCGTCTGAAATAATCCCATTAATAATTTTCTAACGTATTGTATTTGTGAGAATTTCATTTTTATTCAAACAGCGTTCATTTAATGTATAAATCAAACTTGGATTTTCTTCTGAATAAATAATGGATTGGTGGTTCTTGAGGGATAGCGGAGTCAGACGGTTGGAAATATCGAATTCATTGCGTTACATTTCAGTCACGATACCGTCTTTATTCATCTACTGTTATTGCAATAATGCGCCAAACAACTGGATAATTAAACCGTCTTATAATTATAGCAGAACAACCGAACTGGTAATTCTTGCCAATAATAATAATTAATACCTTTTATAAAAAGCAGCATCATTAATGGTTATTTATTTAACAGTACAGATTGTTGCAATTGCCTAATGAAAAAAATTATATTTTTAAATTATATGCATGCTTCACGGTTTCTTTCATGTTTTTTTTTTTTAGTCTATTCTATCACAGTTGAATTCTACCATAATCAATTATTATTAAAAATTACGATTCTTATTTCTTATATGGAATTGCGGTAGACACCAAGTCTTTTTATTAATCAAATTCCAAAATGTGGAATATGTTTTCAAACCAGTACAACAAAATGCTTTCTTTGTTTTTAGCAAGATACGTGATCATATAAAAATATTCTAATAAGCTATGAAATCTATAGAAAACAAAATGTAATAACTACAATCATTTCTTTAGCTGATAAACGCTTGACTATTATAAAAAAAAATAACTTATATTTGTTATATAGTAATTATTTTTGCAATGTCTATTTGTTGAAAAAAACCTTGATAAAATTTTAAAATTAAATTAGACATTTTAATAATTTTAAAAATCATGTTTTCCGCATTCTTTTCATTGCGTACAATGCTAATTATTTTACATTTAAAGAAAACATTATTGGTATGATCCTTGTTTTCATCCTGGTCTGAAAAACAAAAGCAACATTACGTTCACAAGATAATGATGATGAAATAAAGATGTACATTTTGAATTTATTATCTATATTTTTAACCTATGCTGTCAAAAAAATCTCAATTTAAACTCAAATCCGGTATAAGTACATTAGTTATTAAAAGAAAGGACTTAATTTTTTTTTTTTAGTTGTGCTCTCTTGTATTAATTATGTATAGGCAGCAATCATTCATTAATTTGATGTATTAACATGCGAATAAATCTCAAATTAAGTGGTAGCTTATTTTAAATTAGTTTCATTGACAAAAAAATGTTAATGTAAATGAGCATTATAGTGATTTTTTTACAAAATAAATCCAGGATTTGATTCTATATTATAAAAATCAATTCAAATGTATGGCAAGATAGCACAAAAACGCATTATATTCTGAGAAAACAAGAATTATCATTTTTAATACCTTTTTATGGCTTTCCTTTTTTTACTTATGAAAAAAATAATTTATCAATATTAATCAGTAGCAAAATAGGTAATATTAGGATACAGAGTCAAATAAATCAAAAAAAAAAATTCTTTTGATTTTGAAGAAGTTTTACTTATTTGAAAATTCACCAAATGTAATAGAATTCGTAAATGTAGAGATAAAATGGTCAAGTAAGGTTAAGTTTTCATTAAGAAAGGAAATAGCAGACAATTGTAAATTTTAAAATTATACGAAGACAATAGCAACTGAATTACATCAATTGTCTAGACGAATCAGAATTAAACAAGATGAACACGAGGTCTTTAAAATCACTGAATAAATGAACTTGACTAGTCAGAAAAAAGATGTTGAATAATCCTTGGAAGTAACCTTGGAGACAAATGAAATACACGAAATCATTTACATTCCTCTCTGCATTTTTATTACATAAAAATCATACATAAACAAGAGTTTTATCTTATATCTAATTCACATGAAAAATGCTTTCACGTGATAACTCAATGCAGAAGGTAATTTAAAGATAATCTGAACTAAATTTGAACAGTGAAAATATAATTAATCATTAATAAGTGAAAAATATAAATTTAAGAAAATAAACATTAAAAAAAAATGTTTACAACACGCAAAAGTACACCGTAACAAGCAAACAAAAATTTATCAGATAAAATTACTCATAACATAAAATTCAAATGAAAATATTATTACCTATTAATACTGTGAGATAACATGAGCTGGAAACCCGGAATTAAGTAATCAGCATTATTTATAGCAAAATTTTTAAAATACTAAAAATATTTCCAAGTCCAATTTACTTTACTCATAGTTTGAAAGTAATTTTATTTATCAAGTAAGTTTACTGAAACTGATAAACTACTGTTGCAGTTTCTGGCACGCTGACTGCCATATGAAACGATGCAGGTTTGACCGTTTCTGCCGATTTGACAGCTGACATCCTTCAAAACGATACGGGCAGTGATCCATATAAAATGTACTGAAGTACATTTTTCTTAATTTTCTTGTCTGAAATTGGGACATGAAATCTTTCGCAAGAAAGCAAAGTTGAAGGCTGGAGATTTTAACACTAGGTTATCTAGGTAGCAGTATATATTGGAATTGAACTTTTCGTTAAAAAAAAAGTGAACAAATTTATAGGTTAATCAATGCAAAGCACAAAGAAACTGAAGATAATAAGTGCAGTAAACACTTGCAATGCATAGATAAAACTAAATCATGTTGGTAATATGATTTTTTCCCTTAACGAGAAATGGAGAATTCAGCCTTTGGATTATTTTGCCACCGAAATCCTAAAAAACGTTTTATTAAATTATCTTCAAACGATCAGTGATTCTCAAAACTGGAAATTCTTTTAAAAATAAAGTATTCACAAAAAGTTCAGTAAATGTTTCAGACATATGAAGAAACTGTTGAATGAAAAACAAATTTTACAGCTGAAAGTGCTGATTCTTTATATTTTGTAATAATATTATCCGATATTACAGATCAATTTCTAATTTTAGAAAGATTATATAAAATAAAGAGAACTCATTGCTTATGACTGTAAACGTTGTACATTTCATGTAAGACACACAAATAAAATTTTAAATTAACTTTAATGCATTTTTGAAGGTAAAGAGAATATTTTCAAAGGTTTGCAATTTTTTTTTTATTTCAATTCCACTACAGAGCGGGATAATTTTAAAACCTGACAAGAAATGTAATCAATTTAATTTAAACAAATTTCAAATTTTAATTCATGGGTAGTTTTGTAATTATCTATTGCAGTAAAATAATCATTTTTTGATACGCGAACAACGGCATTAAAGATAAATCTGTGCTGGTGTACACTTATTGATCTTTACAATAAACATGTATGTAGTATTTACCCCATTAAACTATCAAGTAATCTACTGAACAAAAAACTATTCATAATTTCTTTTTCGTAATCCTTAAATAACAGGGAAGTTAGAATCTAGATCGAAATCATAATATTAGTGTTATAAGTTAATGGGAATCACGAAAACGCTGTCAAAAGGAAAATTATTTTGACACTTACCACTCTAAAAGTAGGTAGTTGTTTTTACGAGATAGCTGAACAAATTGACAAGGGTAGTATCATGCAACGTGACAAATGAGCACAGTTCCTGCAAGACACCTGCATCAACAAGACGACATGCCAATATCTGCAAAATAGCAGGATAACGAAGCGATGTTCCGAAATTCCTTCCAATCGAAATGCACGTTATGCAAAAAGTGGAAATAGAGCGAAAACTGAACTAAAGACAGTTATATTCCGCGCTGCGTCACGTATTGAAGCACACTTTCAATGGCCTCACTTATACAAAATTCAACGTCTAGTGAAGAGATTTTCTTTTGAGATCTCCACATACAATAGGAGCTTTTTGTTGGGAGTTCACCGTGCATAGAGAAAAGGTCTGGTTAGTTGAACTGGCTTCCATGTAATAAAACGAATTTTGATTAAAGTATGCGATTAGGAATTAGGAATAGACTTGTATTGTCAGCCATTCGGCTTTGGAGAGGTTTTGTTTTCTCTTTTGCGAATTCTGCTGCTGTTTCAATTTATCCTATTTATAGCGTCTTCGGTTGAGGTTTGGAAAAGAAAGTTCATCTCATTTATAATGCCCACTCGTTATTTATCCAACTCATTCTACACTTTTGATTTTTATAAATTAATGAATTAGTTTTCACTCCAGTAAATACTGATGACAATAATATACTCTATTTTTTTTATCGCCATTTATTTAAATGTTTCAAATTTCGAAAGAAAATTTACTCCATATTTTTTCCTTTCAGTAGCATTTCAATAGTTATCAGCAAATCGAAAATATTCATAGTCATTTTTTTTTATTACATTAGAAAACTACAATAATTTTTTTTTAAATTTTACATCTAAAATAAAGTAATTTGACAAAATAGAAAAGATATCAATAAGTGTTAAAGTATTTTTCCTCCTCTAAGAAATCAAGTGATCCATTTTTGTTTGTTTAAATTCATAGAAACGTAACGAAAAAGTAAACATGCCAATACGGAAGAAAAATTGAAATTATTTTTTAAAAAAATTATTAGTTAAAAAGTAAATCCTAGCGTTAATTAAATTGTTAAAAAAATGCGTAATTTGCGAAACATTATCAGAATACTAGACGTCAATTTTTGTTTCGATTTACTTTCAAATAACCAAAATTGCTCTCGTCTCTTTAGCATTATTCCCAAAAGTAAATTTAAATAGATTTAAACTCAAAATACAACGAAATAATTACACACGAATTCACAATGGAAAAAAAAATCTCATATTCGCATTTTCTCACTAAGTGCAGAAGAGAGAGAAATCTTGATTACATATCTGAAAACCAATCCAGTCTATCCACCACTAATGCCAAAGCATTATGAACCACAAACAAAAGTTTCTTTTTAATTAATATTATTCAAAGGTTATCGAACTTGTTGCTTTCACTTGGCACGCCAAACTGAAACACACGACGTCGGAGAAGTAATTATTGATCTTTCTTCATAAAAGTCAGTTTGTATGTAGAAATGCAGCATTTGACCTACTTCGATGACGTAATAGAGAAAGCGAAACAGACAAGGTCCCTGACTTCCCCTCAGAGGAAGAAGCGATTTTGAATTGGAAGCTCGATAAGTTGGAGGTCTTAGTGAGATACATGCCTCTAGGAATAGAATAATACACTTGTATCTTAAACTTTCATAACATGTAAAAGGCGGTCATCGTATTTGAAGATCCTTAACACAGTTGTAAAAAGAAAGAGCAAAATAATAATAATCCTACTTTTGAATGTTGGAAATACTTTTTTACGGCGGTCAGTTCAAAGAATGGTATAGTATTGAAAGAAAATGAACTATAAAGTCTTACTATACAGTTCTATTCATAAAAACCTTTTAAATTTTATTGTCTTTTACCAGTGTCTTCATTTGAAAACTGGAAAAGGTTGAAAAGTCAGTTCCAAATCTAGAAATGAATAAAATTCAAACATTCGAAAAAGAGAAAATTCATACTTTTAAGAAAACGAGAGAGCGAGAGAATTTATTAACCCAAAACAACACGAAATCCAAAAAAATATCTAGTTTTGTTCGTTTAATACGTTTTTCGTTTATGAAATAATATTTTGTCACAAAGAGTGAAATATAATATTTTAATCATTCTGTAGTAAATAGTTAATTAAAAACACAGGTAATAAGAAATAAAACCGGATTTCAGCTATAAATGTCAGGCATGATGTTCCTTTACTAATAGTAAGTTTTTAAAATAAAATCCGAATCATTATTATACTGACTAACAACACATCGCATAACTTTTGTTAAAATTTTACTTTAGTAACATTGAAATAAAATTATATATATTGTTTTCACTACAGTTATAGAGCTGCATTAATAAATGTTGAATTTGTGAGGCGAAACGCATCAGTTTTAAAAAAAATACTTCAATAAAATGAAATGTGAATCCGCTCATTCGAACAGAAAAGTTCTTATAAATCTTTCGTTGAAAATATTTCAAAATATCGTACAACAATAACAAACTTGCTCCTCTCTTTTCTTTCTTTTTTGTATTTGAAACAGCCAAGAAAGACGAAACATAATATATTATAGTACTCGAACACGCAGTTCTTTTTTTTTTTTTTATGCATTGTTAGAAGAAGTGAAAAAAAAGGAAACAGTAAGGAAAGCGAAAAATTTGAACAAAAAGAAACTCATTCATTTTTTATTGATGAAATAAAAATCATTAAGACGAAAATAGTTCTTCTCATTAATCGACTTGCATTTCTTTTTAAATTGAAGAATCGATTTAAAACAGTTTTTTGAAAACATTTTCTTTTATTTTTTCCTCAAACCATCAAAACAAATGCGAAGTTTTTCCTCTAGCGAAGAGTCAGGAAACTATATAAAGCTTGAAAAATTTAAAGAGCAAAAAAAAAAATATTATGTCTCTGAATTTTAAAAAAAAAAAATCGTATAATGATGTTATTTGACAGTAAGAACATGTTTCGTACAAAATGAGTTATTTTAACGAGCTTCATAAGCGAAAACATTTGCTTACTTTTTCGTACGACAATCATTTGAAACTTAAGGGAGATCGTTAATTGTAACCCTAGTTTTAAGATTTTTACTGAATAAACTTTGATAATTTCTTTGTTTTAAAGTGTTTCATAAAAAATGCGGATATAATATTTACAAACTTCTTATACAGTATTTTCTTTCCTCCTCTGAGATTTACAAGAAAAACTAACCATTTAGAATGTTTCAAAGTAAGAAATAATAACTTTTGACAATTTAAATTGGTACTTCTTATTCTCACAATTTTTGGAAATGCATTTATTTCTTTTCTAGAATCACAATGGTATTGGTTTTTCTTATAAAATACGTTCATTTGGAGAGAAGGGAAGGGGATTTGTTTATATTTATTCTTCGAATCGATACTGATATCGATTTATTTCTTCCCCTTTGCTCCTTATTAGTAAGGATGTTTATCAGTTTTTCTGTGGCATTAAATTAAGAGTTTTAAAAGAAGATTCGATTTGATCTACCCTGAAAGCAACCTGGTTTGTTAAGGCTCCCGTCTACCGACCATTTTGATTTCGTAAACGTAATGTAAATCCTAAAGAATTTCTACCACCGTTCTCAAATGTTTAATATTTTATCTATTTGAAAGTACATCCGAAAGAACAAAAAAATGATGAAGGTTCCTGCGGAATTACATTTTCCCTCCAATTCTTGAAAACATTTTAGAATTTTTAAAGACTGAAAACCCTACTAACGAATCTCTAAAATGGGATTAAAAATATTTTTTTAAGATTCGAACGAAAAATGTGATGCAGCAGAAACTTTCATTATTTTTTGCTCTTTCAGTTGCACTCTTTTGCATTCCAATAAATAAAATAGTAAATCTTTAAAGGACGGTAGTAGAAAGTCTATATGATTAACATAACGTTCACGAAATCAAAATGGCTGGAATATGGGAATCTGAACTGCTCGAAGATGACAAAACGTAACTTAAAAAATTTCGTTATTGCAAGAGATTAATGGTTTGGTGCAGAGATCTCTATACTTCTTTGATCGCGTACTCCAAAAATAAAAAATAATTATAAGTTGTACCCCCGTTTAATATATAATGTATGCGTAGTCGAAAATCAAATTACATATTATTTATTTTATTTAAAAGATATAAATACGATTTAGTCTAAATTGCAAACTTACACTTTTAGTTAATTCATAGCACCAATGTGATTATATTTGGTTAGTAATATCGGGAAAATTTGGTTTGAGGCTCTCTGTTAATGCAATTCGAAGATATGGTTCCAACTCTTAATTTCTTCCTCTGTTTGGTTTTAATTATTGTCATTGTAGAAAATGCTGTTTGACACTGGGATGTAAAACCAAATCATGAATCTATTTCTTTGGCGTACTGCTAAATATTACTACTATTTCTTGAGATTCGCAACTTTGGAGACCAATGGTCCATTGCAAGTATATCAAACCCAGAACGAATATTTTTGTGGCCCAATTAACATAACAGCATGTGACATAAATTAAACTAAAACTACTGTAGTTTAACTTCCGAAATTTGCAATTATACAAGATTACCGGTAAAGAACCATAACATTCGCTGATGCACTATGTATTTGTAGTCGTGTCGAATCGACGCACCATTTCCCTCCCCCATAGCTCGGGATATTTTAACAGCCGATAGTACAATATTATCAACCACGCCATTAATTTTCTGTTGTTTTGCTTGGTGTTCCTAACAATAAATAATTTGCTTTCAGAGAATAAGAAAAATAAGTTTATTAATTAGTCTAAAGGTTAGTCATACATAAAATCTCATACAAGTAATTTATAATATATGTCACCAAAGTTATATAATGTAAAATCTCGCTGTGAACGACATAGGTACTGTGATATAAATCACTATTAACAGTTCAACTGCAATGAAGCATATTAAAAGGTGGAAAACTAACACCTCATGTACATATATCCCGCACGAGTTTTATTTGCTTGAAATTAGCTTATGTCTAGAAATGAGTTTGATGCTCCTGGTCCAGTGTATTATTTTCACCATCAACAGATATAATAGTTAGCAAAAAAACATTCAAGTATTTAAATACTACATCGCGTCTAAAACCTACTAAATATTTAAAGTAAATGCAGATTTATTGAATGCAAAATTATCTAATTAACATTCTAGAAATTTACATTACCTCGCATTGACTCACGGCGAAATGCATTTTCATTTCCAGATCTATCAACAAGACAAAGAAAAATGTGTGCCAAGTTACAGACACATAGCAGTAATGGCAATTTTATTCCTATTCTAACGAACGTCAATGAAAACGGGAATAATACGATAATAATAGACCTGATCCTACTTTGGGGGATTACGGCAGGTGCACTGTCAACCAAAGCGAGCTGATCGTTAAGTGGAATGACTCAGTCACATCGGAGAGTGAAAGCATTCATGCTTCAAATAGACAACTGCGAGAGCCCGAGATGGGGACCGCAAATTACGACTGTCCTACCGATACATAAAAGTATCCTGGAGCGGGAATGGACGGACATGTCTTTGACCTCAGGACGCCACGCCCTCCTTCTACAGTTGAATCGATACATTTGAATAAGATTATGTATAGTCGGCCAATTTATCAACGAGCAGAATTTATCATGCATTGATAATGATCCTAACAATACACTTCAGCACAAATACCAATGAACCTCCTGCGTGTTTCTGACAAATAAGGCACGTGCGCGGCCCGGCCAGCGAAACCATGTGATGAGTCTTGGATGTATTTACAAACTTTTCAGCGAATTCTTTTTTTTTAATCACTCATTTTTATATTTTATAAATATACGAAACATTTGATAAAAAGGCCCAAGTGTTAATATAAATGAGTTCGTAGAAGGATGAGAAAATATCAGTATTATTACATACAAATAATTACTATATATACTTTAAGCAATGATTTTAAAAAGAAAAATATTTACTCGAAATATGGACACATGGTTGAAATATTATCTTTAAAATTCGAAAAGAGATTAATTGTATGAGAAAATAGGATTTGTTGCGATTGGACTAACAAGTTCTGTGTGTGCGCAGTAAAAAAATCATATAATTATATTATAAGAACTGCGTTATTTTGACAATAAAATATTTTATTGAAGAATGTAAAAATGCATATGAATTGTTCTTCGGTACCATAAAATTGAAGATTTAGACGATTTAATAGCTTACTAAATTAGGAACAGTTTAGGTTATATTGATTTTGAATCAACGAGTCGATACTTTGTAACGGGGGATATTTGCAAACTTTCCCCCACCAACATCTGGGTTTATTTTCGGATTTTATATTTAAATTTCTAGCTCCTTTCCAACCAAATAAAACGCGATTACGAAAATAGGATAAACGTTAGAAGTATAATGAACGGATATTAGGAAATCAATATAAAGGCGGCGGAGAATTGCAAATTAAGTTAGTATTGAAAGGATAATGAAGATGGTAGTGAAATAGGAACTGAGTAGTCGACAGTTGACGTAAAGGTAAAATTGTACGTGATTATCCGCATGTGGCCCACCTGGTTTCAACCTGTGGTCCGCGCAGCTGGGGCATCTGAATAAAAATGTGAACTTTTAGTGTATATAAAAGTATCCAAGAACATTCCACCATGAGTCGTGCGTATCATAACTCATTACTATCTGAATATCTCAGTACAAGGACTCAACTATCGTCACAATTTTTCTAAAAAATTCTTGTTCAGAAACAAATACAAAGTTGAGCTCATTTTAAAAAGCGCGGGGGCCGTCTGGCGTGGCGTGAGTGTGCATTTAACATCAACATTGTGTTGCAACTGTAGAGCAGTTTTTTAAAATTAAATTTCGCACTAATACATTTAATTCAACAAAATGTAATATCTCTTAATTTATTGCAGAATGTTCTTGGTTTCTCTAATGGGGTTCAGGAGCATTTGTCGCTTCTCGCGTCTAGAGCGGTGAAAGTAGCAGTAGTTTTTAACGTGAGAATTTGAAATAGGGTTAAAAGAGCCAAAATTAAAAAGGTGAAAAATCGAATCCATCACACAAGCGCGCGTGCATACATACATACATACATACATATATATATATATATATATATATATATATGCCGAAATAAATTGCTTTTCCAAAGTGGCCCGCATAGTCTTTTGAGTAGGATATCTTTTGGGTAGGATAAGCCCTGGTTAGTAAATAGAGAGGGAACAAATATTGCATTTTCATAATTAAAAAATAATTAATTGAGTTTGATTATTATCTTCCACTTCATTTGATTGTGCAATTTAGTATCTATATTATTAGACTCATAAAGGAAGGTGAATTACACTATAATCAGCGGGCGTTACAATTTTGTAAAAATTTAATGAGGTTCTAAACCAATCTCGCTCTTCCAATATCATTTATTAATACTGTTTTTAATACCAATCAGGACGAAATGATTAATTTCATACGATATAAAACATTTTCAGTTTAAAAATTAAGCTCTTACTTTTCATTCATTATTTTAAAATTCTATAATAATTTTAAATTATTTTCTTTTTCTGAAATCAAATTTCAACTCTTATACCATAATTTATTCATGTTATTGCACAGTCAATTCAAATTTATTTAACCACATTAATAAAAAAAATTCGATTTCATTCGTATATATATCCTGCAATCATATCCCTCTAACAACAACTAATAACTCAAATTATGGATAAGAGTTATATCAGCCTCATTTTATACATAGATTGATCTCACAAATATAATGAAAAGAAATAAGTATTTACAAAGCCAACAACAGCGAAAAGGGGTAAACAGAAAATTAATTACAGTTAATTTCTCAGAAAACGTTATTAATTAAATTTCAATTGCAGACGAGCGTAAAAAAATTATCAAAGTAAGTCATAAATTTTCCTAGTAAATCACGCAGCATAACAAAAAAATTATTTAAAAGGCCTTTTAAAAATGGAAAGTTTAAAAAAAGAAGACAAATGCGATATTAATTTTACAGAAAACACAATGATTAATTATGGAAAATTTTCGGAACGGTAAAGACCAAAACACATATTACGCCGACCTTTTGGCTCAGCCATAATACTCCAGTGCATTCAAATACGACGCGATTCTGGGACACGGTTAACACCCCCATATGATTTGTGAGGGTGTGTTATTCGCACAAGTAGTGGAATATGGAGGTCATTAATCTTTGTTAAGAACCCAGTCAATGACATAGGACGAACTGTTTAAGTTACTACGGTGCAGGCAGAAATTTTATGATGGATTATATGTGAAGTATTATACTATATCCGATTAAAGGAAGTCTGTCCATCTAAGCGCGACATGCGTCAAATTAAATAATTTTACTAAATTGCTGTGTTAACTCAACTAAACCTCTTAATAAACCGAAAGCAAGCTATGGCTCTCGAAGATCCTAATTAGGTTTCTCTGTAATTACAGCTAATTGCTGTTGACAGATAAAAACAATGTTAAAGAATTTTTTCATTCGAGTTAAATTATAGGATCTGTTATTTCCGCATTGAGGACAATATATTTTTGGAACTTTTAACTATTTATTTAAAAAAAGATTTCAGTCTACTAATAGTAACCAATATCTCGTAAATAGGTTTGATTTTTGATGCCTTTTTTCCACAAGAATCTCCATTTTGTTGATATATTTTTAATTTAAATAATGAACAAATAATTTAAAGGAAAAGTCACACTGGCACGTGTTTTTCATTTACTTCAAACTAAATGTGTGTAGTAATATTAATATGTGAAATAATTAAATGTTAGTAATTTTTTTAATGAAAAAAAAAAAAGAAACACTCGTCTACTTGCGTCATTAATATTCGAAAAATGGAGCGCACGATCTACCTTAATTAACAGATATATGCATGTATAAAAGAATAATTATAAATAATGATTCAATCAAATAGAATCTTAACAATCAATAATAAAATATCTCGCACAGTTAATTCATATGACATTTGAGACAAAATAAAGCATAAATTTGTATTATTTTATAACATGGTTTTTCTCCAATTACCTTTAACGTGAAATTAATAAATTATTATAACTTTGCAATTTGATGAACCATCGGGAATCTTAATAAATTTCTGTAATTAGTGCTATCTAAAATATCTTAGATAAAATTAGTTCATTCATAAAGTACTTAAAGCCAAATTATTGAACAACTCGTGTTTTCATTGAATACACACAAATTTGGATTCGTATTTAACTAAACAATTATCGATTAATGTGCTTTGAAGTGAAAACAGATTAAAGAAAAATAATATCCAATGAGATAAATTCTTCATTAATTGAAATGCCTTGCATCAGGATAACATTTGATTGCGTATAAATCTGCGTTAAATTTAAGCTTTTATAATCAATTGGTCAATTAACTACTTACAATATTTAAGTATAATAAGGCAAATATTAATATTTAAGCAAATTCTGTTTCTAACATTTTGAGAATATCTCGAATTTCGAATAACACAAATAGGCTCAAAATTATCCGTTTATTTTTTTAGATATGAAAAGGAGAATGAAAATAGACAAGTATTCACATTTTCAAAACAAAAATAGACCATTCTCAACAATTAAACTTGTCTATAACAATTTACGCAAAAAAATAATTAATCTAAGCTCAGTAAGTTCAGTATCTGGAAAATTTTGTTTAAATCATGATATCATTTGAAAAAATATAGCAACATCGTCGCAATTAGTATTCTTTCTGCAGATCAGAATATCTAGAGTTTTGCAAATGTTAAAAACATAAACAAGAAGAAAAAAAATGCATATTGCGTATAAGCCATAATGCTTGGGACCTTTTATATAAGTTTCATTTTCCTTCTTTTGCTGTTGTTGTTGTTACGTAATACTAAGTTTTGAGAAAATTCAACTTCTCACTTCTAACGCGAAATTCAAATTTTATATCTAACCTTGCAAACCAGAGAAAATTAAACCAGAATGTATATATCCGAGACCGTATTAGAACCCAAGCGATATATCTAGTCGATGCGAAAAATTCGTTCTTCCTCATATATTTTCACTCTTGAGAAAAAGAAATGCGGTTAGCCGAGCTCATTTGATATTGCATCGTCGGTTCCGTTGCATCAGCTCGCGGCAAGGACCGAATTCCTTATGGAAACGTGAGTTGTTTGAAAAAAGCCACCAGAAATACCTTCGCATGTGTTCTAATAAAAACGGTTAAACGACAGAAAAAAATGGTATAGAAATTATCTTGCTATCTCAGCCGTCAGAAATGAGATCTGCAGCAGTAAGCGGTATTTACCTACCCTGAGGGAAGGAGTGATAATCTTGCCATACCTCATATCAGCTACTCCAGGCGGGTTTGATATGATTGGTATCGCGTGAAGGGTTGAGTTGTATTTCGCAATTCATCGCTGTTTCTCGAAGTTTTAATTTCATTTTCGTCCTTGCGAAAGAATTTTCAAGTATATGCTTAGTGTTTTAATTAAATCAACTAGTAGTCTTGAGAATTGTTTTCGATTATGAATTGATTTTTCTATTCGGCAATGATTCTTTGCCTTTTATGTGTTTTCTTTTGAACTTTTTTTGATACTTCCTTAAATTTTTGTTTCCCAGCAAGTCATACCTTACTCTGAATTATAAGTTAGACCAAAGCAATTGCAATGCTATTCAAAAACATTAGCAAACTAAAAAAAAAAAAAAAAAAAAGGAAGAAAAGAAACACCTTGCTTTTTTTTCCACCACGAATTAAATATATCGATCAATGACAAAAATTGACGCTGTTACAATAAATGCGAATTGAAGGTATTCAAAACTTCTGGCAAACGAGAAGTAAAAATATGTATATCTTCCAAAGTGGAAAACAATGCACGTCTTTTAGAACTAAAATTTTCTGGATAAATTTATGGTAGCAGCACTGTTTGTCTATATTATACAACTAATACAAATTATAATCTAATAATGGGCGTAAAAAATATTAATTCATGACAAGTTTAAAAACAACCGAAACAATTTGTAGCACCATTTGAAATTTTAATCACAGAATTAATATTAGTATTTACAAGTATAGCTCTTGCAACAGTGCAAGAAAATATTTGTTTACTGAGTAACATTTTTACTGAGTTTAGTGGAACTCAGTAAAAATGTCAGAGACAGAATAATGAAACAGAACACGCAAAATTGTCTCGACAAAAACTTAATAATAAATGAGGAAATTTTAAAAAATAAGAGAAATTTCTTTTTTGAAGTTTAAGAGAGCAATAATTTTTAAATTAAAAGGAAAGTTTTTTAATGATTAAAAGTACTTGATATTTATTTTAAATCCACAAAAAAAATTGCGCTCCCCCCCCCCCTGGAATGCTATGTAAATAAAAACTAGCGTATTTTGTATATTTTCCACGAGAATTTTATTTTAAAGTTCTTACAGTTGAATTAAGAAAAAAATAAACATATTTTAAAAAGAGCTTTTTTTTTGACAACATTCGACAGAAACAAACTACATAAAACGATTTGCCAAAGCAATGGGCGTTTTCTTAATCGCAGCAGATCTCTTCAAAAGCAGTAACATCACAACAACATTTACTTCTAGCAGCAACTTCGGCCAAGGAGGAAAAGATTATAAAAGACGGAAGTTATCTTTTACTAAAATTAGTAAATTTTCTTTTCAAACTGGCATTCATGGTCACAAAAAACGTCAACAAATAAAACTGCATAGTACATTTTGAAATTTTCATGTACAAAAGAAGGCGTTGGTAACATATCTACACCTACGCTATGGCAATGTTCTTTCCTTAAAAAAATCATTTCGAAGTCAAGAAACTTAGAAATAAAGCAATTATAAAAGTATACTGGATTAAAATTATCCATCTTTCATGAAAACTAAATAAATCTAGCAAATAATACTTATGAAAAGATTTTTTTATAAATTTAAGCAAATAAAAGATAAAACTCCCTGGAACTTTTCAAGGTAGAAAACGACCACGAATCGCATACATTATAATAAAAATCTCAGAGCACAAAAAAAATGTTTTATTAATTAATTTACTTTAAATATTAGCAAGAAAATACAGGTAAAAATATTTCAAAGTATTAACCAAAATTAAAATTTTTACATTAAAATTAAAAGTAAAACTCATATATCTCTGTTTCTTAGACTAAAAAAAATATCTCTTATCAATTTAGAATCCACATAGATATAAATATTTGATTTTGACGTTTAGTCTTCCAATATGAAAACACTAAATTCACAATCAGCGGTTAATTTTTTTTTTTTTTTTTCAAACAAAAAATATTTATACGCTTATCATTTAAGAGGTTTTCATATCACGGATTTAATTCTTCACCTCCGACACATGTCTCCAAAATAATTAATTGTACAAAGAATGAAAGAACAATTGAATCAAAATAGAATATGTTAAATTCTTTCAAGAGGAAAGGAAGGGGGAGTGAACGAGCATGACAGTAGTTCGATAATCAAAGAATCAAATTCTTCTTACCTTAGTTTAAAAAGAATATTATATTCATAAAAATAAAAGGGGCTCAGACATTGGCATGCTTTTTCGCAATGTGGCAAATAGCAGTGACAAGTACCATTACTGAGAAGAAATTCGATATGTTTAGATCGGCTTATCTCGCGGAGGGCAGGAGAACCCTGCGGTCAAAGGGCACAAAAGGGCGTCAACCGTCATGTGAGAAAAAGGCTGGAAATACATGTCGTCTACGCGCAAATAGCACGTGGCGCATGGTCAGTCTTTGTGAAGGGTCCGGCATGAAAAACACAATAATGTGGGTTGGGGATATGAACCACTGGACCGTTTTGTATATTTTCCAAGAACTGAATATAACAATAAGTTAAAGCAGCACACAATAATAGTGTATAGGAAACTTCTAACAAATACCAGTAAACTTGAAGAAGACAGATCGAAAGATTTAGAGTGATTAAAATTTCCGAAAGGTCTAGCCTATGATTTTTTTGAAGAATGTGGGGTAGATGCAAGCTTATTATCACTAATACCAAAACTGACTTCGATACCCCCCGACAAAAGAGTACCGTGTATTCCCCCCCCCCCGAACGCTCTTTATTTCACTTGAATATTAAATGCTTAAAGGGAAGGGAATTATATAGAAGTCTTGGGTCCCACCAAAGGCTTGAAGTGAAAAATATTTTCGTGATTATCATTATTAGTAATACAGTATAATTTGTGGGCTCGTAGCTTGAAAAGAAAAATATTTTTCAATTAAAAATTAATAATAAAATATACTTCTTGACTAAAAAATTTCTTTTCAAACAGTAAAATCTCAAAAATGGCCTATCTTGATCACTTGTTTTTGTAATTTTCTGCTTTTTGCAATTTTTGATATAACACTGATAAAAATTTAACTTAAATTCCAGAAAATTTATTCATGGAAGATTTAAATGGTTCATTTTGAACAAATTTACTTATAGTGGATTGTATTTTAATATATTCTTTAACTATACTAATTATTAAATAAACAAAGGCTAATTATCTTTATTCAAAGTATCAGATTCAAATTAAACATTATAACATCAAGGAATATTTTCTGAAACTTGACATTTCAATAACTATTGATTTGCCATTATTGAAAAATCGGACTAAATTTTTCTAAGAATGTATTAATATCACATCACGTTCACTAGCTCACTTACCCTTTTCATTTAAAGGAAAGTTTATTTTTCTTCGTGTTGTTGAAAATTGATAGCTAATCAAGTTTTCATATATTTAACCGTTATGCAATTGCAATTGTTTATGAACGAAAGGAAAATCATCAAGCATTGCTAATGCCGGGTATTTAATGCTCTTGCGGCATAAATCATGCTTCTTCGCTCAAGGTCCATTGTTCTCGAAAACAATAGTATTAGTGGAGCAACTAACCTAAATTTAGATGCATATTACCCTTATAATGTTCTATTTAAACAGTGATTAAAGATGTCTTGCACAATTATATTCATCTGTAAGAGTCATTTTCCATGAATCAGATTCACTATCACCAAAAACTGCTTATCGCACCTTAATTAAAGTTCTTTCGGTTGAATGAGAATGAATATTTTTACATGAAAATATGAAACGATAAAAAGAAGTGAGAAATGATCTAACAAAAAAAGAATGGTAAGTGCAATTAGTAAGGTAAGGTAAGGTACGGTAAGTGCAACTCAACGTGATTTGCACAAATTTTTTTTAAAGGGAAATTTAGTAAAAGAAGAAAAACAATTCTTATATTAATAAAACAGATTGTAATACTTCATTTGCTTTTTAACAGGAAACGAATTTAATTCTTAAAACTCTTTCATTATGATGTAGTCATAAAGAAGATAATATAACACGCATTCGGATTTATTTCTCTCTACTATATCCAAAACACTATATATTTTTAAATTAAAACAAACGAGGAAAGTTTTTCTTTCATATTATAAGTTGTGAACAAAAATCAGATAGCCTTCTTAAAGATTCGAAGCCTCAAAAATTCTACAAACGTTCGATCATTTTTCTAAACCGGTAGTTCTTAAAGGTTTTTGTCGTTGTACCTTTCGCCTGGTAACAGAGATGGAGCATATACCAAAAGTCGGATATTCGCAAATTATATACTTGATTTGTTTTTCAGGCATTGTTGTTTGTTTATTCGTTTCAGAGCTATACAAGTTCCCCTTGGAAGACCTTCACGTATCTCTACGAGTATACGTGTGCAATCTGAAATCCATCGACCTAAACAATTTGAAAAATTTAACTAATGTTTATTAAGCTAATTTTTGCTGTAATGCATAATTTTTTATTGATATTCCAACAATTAAAAAAAATTAAAACAACACTTTATGATCATAACACGCGTATCATCAAGGAAGAAAAAAGAAGAAATGTACATTTAGAAAGTATAATGTTACTCATTAAATGAATCGTAGTCGATTTCTTGTACTCACATTACTTTTGGTACCATAACTTTTATTAACCATTTGTCTAACGTAAAAGTGCACAGTTTCTATAACCTATCTCCTATAAACAAATAATAATAATTGCCGAGGTTTTTTATTTTTATTTTATTTTCAACAAAAATGCAAATTCTGTATCGAATGATGCTGACAGTTAAGGTTAAGAATAAATAAGGTAGTCTGGGCACTGGCTAAAAGTTTGTCGAAGATTTTGAGAGATCTTTTGTTATCGAAGAATGCGGACACAATATGTTAAACAGCTAGGTGAATAATGGAAGACTTTTAATTTTTTGTTTCTGATTCGATGATATTTTATTCCTCTTAATTTTAAAATATAGTTTGAAGATTCACCTGGATTTCGTTTGAGAGGCGAATAATTTAAATTTTATTATTAGCTCCAAAATGGCATTCCTTTGAATTTTATAATGACTCTTATTCTAAGAAATCATTAATCTATTGTGCGTATAAAAATTAACATTAATTACAAATAGAAATTGCGATCCAATTTAGAAAAAATACAAATGTCGCAGTGTAGTACTTTTATGCAAGACAAATAATTTATTACATAAATATTTTAATCTAAATTTTCTCTACGGTATACAATTTAATACATTTGATTTGCCGTAAATTAACATCCTATTACCTATCCTATTAAAAACAGACACAGTGCTCTAAATGTACTTGAATTGGATTAAATAGTACTTTAATTTGATATCAGAAACAAATGGTTGATTTTGTAAAAATAAATATATCTCGAATAAAACCTATAACGTCATACACAAATTAATAAGAATCAGTCAATTTAATACAGGATCAATAAAAGTTAGCAAATATAAATCGCTTCTAATTTACGCACAACTTATTATAATAAGTAGGTAAACAAATGAATACCGTCATTCATTAAACAAGAAAATGTTCCTGGATAGCATTATCAGATTCTACATCGCTTACGAAATAGTTTAAACTAATATAAGAGCTGTTATATTTATATTTAGTTTTCATTATGTGAATGATGTCAGAGGTTTATAAATAACTCCGATAAGAGTGAAATAAGTTCTCATATCAAATTTGGTAAATTCAAAAACTATTGTATCCTTAAAAATGGAGTGATATAATACTACTAAAAGTTCACCATAGTTATGATAAAATTACATGAACTGAACATCTCCCAATAAAAAAGGATTCAAAAAATTAAAAGAATACAATCGATTTATCAAAATTTCGACTTATTGAACCAACTTACACAAACATGATAAAATATACAAGTAATAATGTCCATAGAATTTGAAAGAAAGAGAGATAGAAATAATTCTGCGGTAAGAGGGGAAAAGTCATCTTTCAGATTTTTACAGTAAACAAAATTATTAAATTTTCGCATAAAATATAAAGGAAGTTGTCACAATATATCAAAACACAAGCGTATAAAAGCAGATTACAGATGTAAGTCTATTCTTCATTTTTTCAACAAAAGAAGAATAAAATAACATATTTTTCACACACAATTCATAACACTCACAATAAATTTAATACGATCATACTGAGACTTGTAAACTTCTAGAAAAACTTCTCAAACTCTACCTTCCAGCTGGCTGTAATATAAAACACCGATATGAAAACAAGAACAAAGAATCTTGGAAAGAAACAAGCACAAATATACACATAAAATTCATACAACGAGAATTCATTTCCAGATAAAAATCAAATAATTTGGATTGAAACATGCATAGGCTTTTTGTGCCTTTAAACTCATCTTCGCTTGAAAGGTTAAGAGGTTTTAGTTTAAAGGAATCCCAAGAAACGAAGAAAAAACTCCGGGTTTTTGTAGGACTTGCCGAGGACAGTGCTCTTCTCAGAAGAGTTCGATCGATCAAAATGTTCGAAGGTTTTACAACCCGCGGATTCACACCAGAAACCCAGGGACTGTTCTTGTTTCCCAACTTTCTTATCCTTGCGTTAAGATGTAAAATAATAAAAATAAATAAATTATCCGTTTTTACTTGAGTTACTGAGGAAGAAAAAGTATTTCTTTTATTTCATTTCAATGGATAACAAGGGGAAAGAGAAGTAGCAAGAAAAAAATGAATAGAATATTTAAACTTTTAAGTTTTCAATTTAGTGGACATTAAATAACTGCAAGTCCATGTATCATTTATAAAAGTTTATTTTAATCAATTACATTAAAAAAAGACATTAATCTTAAAACATGCCAGTCTTGGGACCTTGATGACTTTCTTTTTATTGTTTAAATCTGTCGTAGGATTTTTAAGCTTTTCTGTAAAGGGAAAGGTAAAAAAAAAAAAAAAAATATTCTATTGTTGTATGCGTGTGGTGTTTTTGAACAAAAGCATTCAATAAATATTTAAGATTTTCGGTATAATTTATGAAGTTCATTTAAATCTTTGTCCGTAGAAGTACTGAAGGAATATGGAACATATAGTAAAATGGAAAAGAAAAGATTGATCCCTTCAGAAAAGAGAAGTACATCAAAACATTGTACGCTATATTTTTGTAATGTCAGACTATTATTTTAATATTGTAGCATTCTTACACTGTCATATTCTTCCAGTTTTTTTTTTAAATAAATACCTAAGATTCCTATCCTAGAAGACCATGATGTCGTAAATGAAAAGAGCTGATCAAATATATACAACTAATTTAAGGAATTTCTATCCTAGTTTGAACGAAAGAAATAACATAGAAGACTTTGTTTTTAAATAACAATTTCTCTCCAAGAGCAAAAGGTTGAATTTTACTCAACTTTGTTTGATCAACGACTCGTGCGACTCATTGAGGTGACGAATCAAATAAATAAATTGATGAATCTATTTATTATCCTCTTTATTAACAATTATTAAATCTATTAAAGTAATGGATGTTTGCTCACGAGACATTGGTACTTATTTAAGAGATATGAATCAAAATCATATCTATTTGGAACGTCAAAGAATCTAGAATAAAAAAAATTTAATAAGACATTTATGACTCCATATAGAGGTGAAAAATTGAATTTCGAAGTTATCTAGTTAATCATAAGTCTGCCTTTATAGAAAGTACATAACATCTCATAATATCTCGAAAGTTATAATTTGTTCAAAACACGAACTCGTAAAAAAGCGAATTTTTATGCATTTCATACAATAGCGGAAGGATAAAAATTAACTATAATTAAGGTATGATTTATTTATTACATAAATTGAATAAATATAAGACAAAATTAATTTTATCCGTACTCCATGATCTCTTACCATATTAGCTAAATTAAAAAAAAAATATTTCATTGCTTCAGCTCTGAATATCAGTTTACACTAATGTATATTCAATTTTATAATTTTATTATTTTCGGCAATTTAAACATAATTGAAGTGCTACATGTAGAAAACCATTTCAATGAAAATTATTTTTTTCACAATTAAAAGAATAATTCTTAAGGCTAAAACATTCAAAGTATTGCATTTACTTCTTAAATTTCGGCTGTTGTTAAATTTGGAATTTATTACAAGATTTTTATAGATTTCTTTTTTAAAAGGAAGAAAATTATCAGTAACCTTAAGAAATAAAAAGAAATCTACATTCAAAACCTTAAATTATTTTCAAACACTAACAGCTACTTTTCCTTCAGAAGAATTTTGATTAAAAAAAAAAAGTATTCGTTTAAACAAAAAAAAAGGGGGGGGGGCCCTTCAAAAAAATGAAGTATTAATGACAGCGTATTGCCCTTTACGGAACTCTTCTATTTTACGTATTAATATATTTCGGAAATATAATCTTAAATCGATCTTAGCGATAGAGGTAACAGACAGTTTGCAAGGCTTGAAAACTAATTTTTGCGAAAGGATCCGCTTTTTGAAAGGATTTACACTAAATCAAGGTCAAAATTTCATTAGGAAATAGGACAGATAAGAACGATGCAGAAGCAAATAACATATAAGAATGACTCAACCAACGAATTCACATATTATTTGCTAGTAAAATATCCTTCAAACTGATTCTTGAGAGACAAATAACTGGAGATATTCCTCAATAACAAAGTGTATGAATTTGCATTTACAAAGTATAATTATTAGTATATGAAGAAACAAAAGTCAATATATTTTACCACACAATTTGTTTATAACTGAGTTATTTTTCCTTCTTTTGATACTTTTAAATTAAATAATAATCGAAAACGTAAGAATATATCTATACAAAACGTAGAATGCGTTTGCTGGGAAGAAAACATATAAGGATGAAATTCATTACAGTTTTATTTACTGCCTCAATCAAATAAGAAAATTTTATTATTTTTTTTTTAAATCTAATATCATATCACTTGAAAATACTTAAATATATTTCCTTCACAAAATTTTCTGACGAAAATTTAGTTTCATCAAAACTTTGGAAAATTTAATTTTCTTGATAGACTTTGTTAAATTGAAATAAAATTAATATAAAATTTCAACGTACGACCAAAATCACACAAAGATATCAAATTTCTAACAGACCAAATTATTATCTTACATCATAGAATAAGAATAATTGAAAATATTGAAAAATATCTTTTGGAAGTGTTGAATGAATTTTATTAATGCAAACGTATGGGTTTTTAGTTTCAAAATTAAAACATTATGCATCAGTTCTTTTTCAAGTTGGAAAAACACACAGCCTCACATTTCGGAAAGTATGCACAGATTACACTAATAACAATGGTTACTTCAGTAACTGGAAAGCCGTAATTCTTGCAAAAATGTTTACACAACACGTTTTCGAACAAAATTACATAAAATATGATTTTTTTTAGATAAAATGTCATATGCTGTTTCACTAACATGAAGTAATTTTAACTGTTTTCTTTCTGAATATTTTTTTTAAAAAACAAAAACAAAAAAAAAACATTTATTTTAATGATACTGACGATGGGCCTTTCAGCTATTTCCTTTTTACCTTAATATAATAACGATATAAAAAAAAACATAAATAAACCTGATCGTCACTAATAATTAATTCTTTCCTTCTGCAATAATCTGTATCAATGATCTAATTTACAAAACCTTGAGCTGTAATGCTATTTTTAATGGAAGATAAGGAAACTGACGACGAATTGAGATTGTTCTTGAACTTGCCGCACAGCAAAAGAACTTTCTTGAACTTGAAACGTTTTCAGCAATATTCACTCTATTCAATTTTTATCAATAGTGGCCAGCCCGAGTTAGTTCAGTTCTTGCAGTCTGACAGAGCTAGTTTGTCTTCCTCTTTCTGAGGCATCTCGTGTCGAGCATGTAAAATAGCTACGAAGCATCTCTGGAAAATCAAAACGAAGATGCGAACCTGTTCCTTTAGTAGCCGCAGGGAGAACGACGGAGTGATGAAATTTTTGAAGGTGAAACACTTTTTTCCCCTCTGGGCTATGGGGCCAGTAAGACAACTCAGAGACGGTTCAGAAAATTCTCAAGAGATTTCTCCAGTCATTTGTTTCGTCTTAACATTTTGACCACTTTCACTCTTTTGTTTGTTCAGAAGCACGATTTGTCTTTAATCATGCGACAACATAAAATCTAAACATGAGAGTAGTTTGTTTTCTGAAAGCAGCTTGTTCTGCAAGTAAATTGTAACAACACGAAGTAAATGTAATTTCCAAAATATGGTATATTTGACTGTAAAATGATTGGCTATGTAAAAGATGTACTACTTCTATGCATTCTTCTTTGAGTTATTTAATTTTTATGTAAGGAAAATTGTTTGTATTTAGAAATTAATTGAATAACCAAACAGCATATAAATAAAAGAACATTACTCATTTTTTTTAAAAATTGCATTTGATATTTTAAGAAGGCAAAAATACATTTGTTTTTTGTATGAAGAACATATATTACTTACTTAATTCCCTTTTTCGTTAAAAATTTTCACAAAGAGCTGATTTAATTGAAGAATATTTCAGTTTTCCAAAACGGTTGAAATTAAGTTTCACTAACAGTTAATTAATGATTTATATATATATATATATATATATATATATATAAGGTGGACGAGTAAACAGGGGCAATAGAAGTCATAACTGTAAATTATGACTTCTATTGAAAACACCATTTCCGAATAAAGTCTGTTTATTCCTTTTGATGAGAGAGACACAATATATAAAAGAGAGAGAATTACAAATTGAAAATGGAGAATGCCAAAGACGTGAAATTCCGTCTTGGCTACAGCGGAAAATAGAGAATTTTACATTGTTTCAAATTTATATGGAGGTATTTCTTTAAATTATGTGATAATCATGTGGTATTGGATGACGGGATTTTTTAGGGACTTAGCTGGAGACACACAGTCTCGTAGGAATTATCCTTACAGGTCTACGGTCCTTGGAAAAATTGATTTAAGAGATTTTACGAGAGCGTGATTGCATAAATTAAAAAAATAATTTTTAATATTATCAGAGAATAAGAATGAACTTTTTACTGTGAATTAAAGAATGGGGGGGGGGGATTAGAAAATTAAATTATTTTTTTAAAAAAGTTATATTATTAATAGGGTTATTATAATTACAAGGTTAATTATAATTACATGGTATAAATAAAGAAAATCTTAAAAGGTAGCACATACAATTTTATTACAAATTATCGTTACTAAATGAACTGTGCGAAAACAATTTTTTGTGGGGAAGGGGTAACAGTAATCTTTGCCTTGTTCAACATTATTAAACAAGAGCCTTTTACCTCCAATCTGCGTGGTTGAGAGCATAAACAGAATGTATTATTTGCAAACCGAATTCCTTATTTCAAATATTTAATCCTAAAACAGAATAGTAAACTTTTAAAAGATGTATTAATAGTGAAATGGAAAACTTGTTTTGAAATGGAACTTAAGTACACAAGCCTCCCAATATCAAAATAAAGAAAATATTTTAAAAATTAAAATAAATTCGCTAGAACTTAAAAAATATAAATAAATATGTTATTTTTATTTCTAAAACTCATCTGGTTCTGAATCACCATTAAATAATTCCATAACAGCCCTTCTAATTAGGATGTAAAGGAAATCGGAAAATTCGTTAGCGGCGGATTTATTCACTGGAAATTCCTCTCGCAACATCCTGGAACTAGCACATTTGCCTCAGAAAACCCCACCAGTTTCCTCATGCTGTTACATTTCCACGGTTCTAGAATTTTAGATGTCTACTTCGGGATAAGAAAGCGGAATAAAAAAAAAATAACGAAGCGAACAAATATTTCGCATAACACCAGCTACCGTCTAAAGTTCCTCCTTTTTCCTGGTGCATTTCACCCCCGCTACCCCGAGGCCCAATTTCCTGTTTTTAATACGAAAATGGCACGATTACCAGAAAAGAGTGTCATTCGCCGTTACCACAAATTTATCGCACAGCATAAAAGAAAATTGGTAGCCTGATTTAATTTTAGGAGTTGGAAATGCTAGAAAGCTATATTAATAGCCATTCTTACATTTGTAGAACTTAACAGAAAAAATTTCGGTTATTGAATAAAAAAACAAAAAGAAAGAAAGAAAAATAATTCTATCCATAATAATACGAAAATACAAAGAAAAATACTTCCGATCATTTTGTACTTTTCATCTTCAACGATTTTTTTATATGAATAAATAATTTTAAAAAAATCATAATTCTTCCTCGAGTTAGAAAAAGAAATACGTTATATCAGAAAACAAATATTAATATGTTAAAGCATTTATTACTATTAATTTTTATGTCATTGTAAACACTTTTAAAACCTAAATAATAGTAATTATGCACAATGAAATATTGCAACAATTTTTTTCAAATTAGGGCAACTTATTTACCAAAGGACTATTGGACATTAAATATAAACTGATATAATTAGTAAACACCAAATACAACCAAAAATAAGTACAAAAGGATAAAAGATTCTACACAAATACATCAATTAAAATTAATTTTCATCAAACACTTTATTTTAAAATTTAAAAAATGGTGAAGAATATAACCTTTTTTCTATAATAATCACACATTAAAAACCATAGAAAAATGAGATTTGGTGTTATTTAGCAAGCAAAACGTTATTAAAAAGGAAACAACAACAACAAAAAGGATTGTGCAATAGTACAAGACCATTTGCTTACTCATTGCAAAATATCAACATCATTTCATTTCCAGGTTATCCTGACATATCCTAGTAGCTCACTATGTTTTAAAACAGCATCCGTAAAGAATAAATCTGTTTATAGTACGTGATCTTTTAGCAAATAGGCAGATCAGAGACACCGTCTCAAAACTGAGTTTGGAATGAAGGAACGCGTCTGATGAAAACCAGGCAAATAGATGTTCCCCAGCACGCAAGCAAGTAAAATAAGCGGGCGTCAACATGTTTTCCACAATGGACAATGCTATCGCATTCCTACGTGAACTGGATCTCTCTGGCGAAGCAGATCCTCTCAGATATCACGGTTGATGTACTAATGAGCGAGAAAAGGTTCAGATGTATAAATATATTTAGATTTTTGTGAGATTTGTCAGTACAAGTGATGGAAAACACTGCATGAATCTGGGACAAAATGAAATGTAATATTTTTGTTTTTCCTAATTTATATGCGGGGTTCGAATAAATAAATCTATTCTATTAGTTATTTCTACTTATCTATACTATTAGTTATTTCTACTTATCTATAATATTAGTTATTTCTACTTATCTATACTATTAGTTATTTCTATTTATCTATACTGTTAGTGAATATCCAAAAGTGTGAACTGTTTGAAAGCGCTTGATTTCACTATTTTTTAAAAATTCACAGATATTTTGGAATTTAAGGTTCATAGTAAGATATCACTATTGCAAATTATAAAAGAACTTATTTTCAAACGGAAAAAAATCTATAAAAATAATTTTATGCATTCAAAATAAAACAAAATTACGATATTTCATTTTTAATCTTTTCAATTCTATTCGTATTGTAGAATGCAGTAATTTTTCAATTCAAAATTTAACTAATCATCCTTTTGAATTTTAATATTCAGACCGTCTAATTCTAAAATTGCATGCATGCTTCACTCAGAAACTGAGGATGCTACTTGTTATACAACCTCTGTTAAATACACGTGAGTATTGAATATAGACTAGAAATTAATAATTATACTACGGAATGTATTATTAATTGTGTGTCCAATAAAGTGGGATATTGATCAAGAAAAAGAAATCAGAAAAAAATCAAGTACTGAAATATCTGTGCAGGAAAAACCACTCTTGGCACAGATATTACATTACTCGATATTTTCAAATTTTCAGAAGTTCAAACAAACAAAATAATTCGCATTATATGTTCATTTTATCGTGTTCTACAACGAAAAATAACAATCGCAAAATTATCATTAAAACTAGTAATCCAAAGCAATTATTTTTATGCACAGCTGCTTCGCTTCCTGTTTTCATTTTATTTTCCCTGATTTAATTAATAAGCTTCAGATGCAGGGTGCCACTGCTATTTCAACTACAGTAACTCTTGAAGTTCCACGAATTATTTACTAAAACGAGGAAGTAATCGCTTGAAAAAAAAATTGAATAAAATTAGGATCATTCATTTCTGAAACGACCTTTTGGATTTTAAAAATGAGAAAACTTTTCAACTGAAACTCTTTTCAATTTGTATGTGTGTGAGTAAAATTTTGTATGTTGAACTTTAAGAATTACATTCAATTTGCTATTTCTAAAAGAAATTTAAAAAATGCTGTGAAAACTTAAAAGAATTTTTGCAAAAATTCATTAAGAAATAAGAGGTAATCAAAACAACCATCTCTTTTTCAAACGAATGTTTGCGATACTGTTATTATTTGCATCAGTGCGAAAATGAATTGAATTAAGGTGAAAGGGCGAACGTAAGAGCAATGTTAACTTTAATATGCATTAGAAGAACATCACAAATAATCCATACATAGCTGGATTAATGCAACAGCAAACGAGAATATATTTCATATCCCTCTTTATGAGAGCTTCTTAACCTTCGAAATGGCCTTGATGATTTGTTTCCGAATATATAATTAAAAAAAAAGAAAAAAATATTCACTGAATGTGCCATCAGAAGAAAACCTGCTAGTAAAAAATGCTTCGAATTCTAATCGCTAGGTAAAACGCTAAAACACAATTCAAAGTTTGTATCATGATTCGTAAGATTTTTGAATTGCTAAATTTAAATGAACGACGAAATCATTATAATCAAACGTCACCGTTTCAAAAAGCGAATCAGCCTTTTTTTGCTTAATTAATGCTCTCCAAACAACGTGGGAATCACACGATCGGTTTCTCAATTAAGCTTTAAAAGCCTCCGCACACACTCACATAACAGTCACGAGAACATTCATAATCATTTTACTCGTATCTATAGTAATGAAGGACGAAAGCGAAGGGCGCAGAGGCGTTGCTTGGGATAAGGGTCAAAAGACGCCTTCTCAGATGGCGAATCCAGGTTACAAGATAAATAATACACTCTTACCACATCAACAATGTTTTACCTGCCGGTTAACAGGTGCGCCCGAGTTAACGAGTGAATTGCACAGTACGAAATTAAAAGTGTGACGGCTGGAAAAAGGGATTAAAAAGACGGATTCTCTCTTGTGAAAACATCTTTTCCGGAGGCGGCACAGGGAGAGATATACGATGCCGGCAAAGGATAGGAGACAACGGGTGGCATATGTCAAAACAGCGGCATCAGGAACTTTTCATCAGGAGTGACAATTTGGGATATGGTACCCTTTTGATTCGCACTGCCTTTATTAACAATAAGATGGTGTAAAGTTTGATTATATCTTATACGTACATTTACAAATCCGCCAACTCGAATAAATAGTGAACCTCAGAACTAGTTCACTTTCTGGACAGATAATACAGCAATATTTCTTGACAGATACCACTATCCTCAAGACTTTACCAGTCAGGAATTAACATAAATTTAGGAGACGTAACTCTTTCGACCGAAAAAAATTGCATTTTTCTTGTGCAGGTGTATATAAATAAAAAAAAATTACCCATATTTTTTGATGCATTCAAAAATAAATGGCAAAGATTACGGGGGACAACTTATATATCTTAACGAATTGACATCAAACAGTCAAGCTAAAGATAAATTTTCCCAGATTTTTGAAGTTAGTTATGAAATACATTACAAAATACAATACATATATATATATCATGAAGATATTGATCAAGATAGACAAGAAGAATGTTGAATCGAACAGAAAGCCCAAAGAAACAAATGCAACAATAATTCAGATTCAGAGTTTTTCTTTGATGGAATCAGAATTGTATGACTTGATTATATATATCAAATGTTCTAATGACGGCAATAAAATTTTTTTATTCCATAACTTCAGAATTTGCGAGGAAAATGGATTCATTAGAAAAGTGCATTTAAAACTCATATTTCTAACATCTCAGCATTACAAAAATAATATAACTTTCATAGGAAGTAAAAGAAACCGATATAGGTCTTTAAAAAAAAGAACAAATATTGATTTTTTTTTTTTGCTCAAAAACTGAATCAGGTTTGAGACTGCGAATTTAAAATTATTTTAAAATTTTGAATGAACTATATACTTGACCATGATTAAAAGGTAAGTAATCATTATAATAATTTGGAAAGTCTATCTTTTGAACGAAAATAAAGATAGTATTTTAAAATAAAAATATTTTATGAATTCGCAATTGAGGTTTTTTTACAGAAAGTAAAAGTTAATTAATTCTCTAAAATTAATTAATCGTCATTGGAATTTAATAATTATGTCAAGAATATATATATATATATAAATTTTCTTGAAGAATATGCAATTGCATTTCTTCTGAAAATCACTAACGTTATTATCCAACAACAATAACAAAATCCTTTAACTAAACATTAATCTTACATTTTACGCATCAATTTCTAAGTCCGCTTCAATAAATTATAAGTATTTCTTATAATAATTAACATAGTTACAATTGCTGCAACTGAGTCAAAAAGGAAATTACATTTTTAAAGTATTTGCACTATGAAATTATTACGAATATTCCTTAAATACTTCTATATATTTCAATCTACTCTGAAGGTATTAATATATTAGTCATACACAGAAAAATGTCATCTAGTTATGAATTTCAAAATATTTGCAAAAATAAAAGTAATGGAAGAGCAAAAATAATGATCAAAATAAAAATTGCTACTAATTCTAATAACGGGTTAAAAAAAAAAAAGAAAGAAAACTTTCGGTTACTTTCTAAATAAAATAACAGCTAAGCTCAGCAGTGAGACAGTTTGATAAATTTTGTAAATTTAACAAAACTAACTAGGAAACAACCAGTTTTTTCCCTCTAATTACTTTGATTTCAATATTACTGAATACAAAATTTGCTTTAGATCTTTTGCTTTATATATTATTTGCCTTATATCTGCAGTGTTTTATTGTGAGATAAACATATTCGAAAATAAGCATATTAATCATAAAATGTAAAAATAATAACCATGAAATATCGCAACGCAAGAAAAGGGGGGGGGAAAGACAAATACTATCGAATCGAAGTGAATGTCACTATCATATTTCAAAGCGTATACTATAAACACGTGGTAAACAATGCACCATTGTTTACATTCCCGCGCCAAGACGTCTCCGCTTCCATGGGATGCACAAATGAATCACATAGGCAAGGCATGGATTCAAGCTTTGCTTGAAAAGATCCCAGTAGATCAGTATGTTCGGGGGAAGAGCACAGGGGCTAATAAAACCAGATGTTCCGAAGTTGGAAAAATTCCTCTCAAAAAAATCGTCTGGAAAAATTTAGCATGCAAGAATAATTATCAAACAGAAAATGATTATACCACTCACAAAGCATGTTTGTCGGGTGAGCATCTTTGCAGGGGACATGTAAATAAAATAAAAGGAAAAGGAATCTTACCTCTTCTAGTTTTTGGAGTTTCCGTGTACGCCATGAGTTCGTCTATGTTACACTCACTAAAACAGCTCGGCAGGGACAATCTCACTCCTGGTGCAGCTGTTGACGGGTTTGCCTCGCCTCCTTCTTCGAGGACAGACAGCCGCAGCAACTGAGGAGGGGAGGCACTTGATCTTTTGAACAGCCTCATGATGTTGCTTTCGTTCGGTTACCTTGGCGATGAACGACCTTGCGCCAAGTTTGGCGGTATGGCTTCAGCTGTCGTTTCTTTTCGAACTTTTTGTAGCTGGGATCATTCAGGAGGGAAAATTAACTTTTTTTCTCTTTTCCTCGCCAAGCCGGGTCTTTATTGTTGCGCTTGTTAGAAACTTTTTTTTTATGAACATGGAGAAAGCATCAGCTTTTGAGTAGCACTCACATGTGCGTTAGCAAACGGATTTAGAGCATTTTTACAGCACTTGCTGTACTATGTATTTCCTTTCTTCTCGGGAAGATATTTTATTATATTTTCGTTCTTTTAGGTCTGCATGGAGCCTTCAATGCGTACTATGTGCTCGAATGCGATTAAAATTAAGTGAAATAAAACATTCCAGATATACTTGATGTTCATTTAACTACATTTCCCGAAAAGTGAAATAAAACGTTCCAGATATACTTGATGTTCATTTAACTACATTTCCCGAAAAGTGAAATAAATTGTTTTTCTGGTCGAAAATTCTCCATAGAATCCAGATGTCGATTTATGAGAGCATACACACATGTGTCAAAATATAAAATACATATGGATACACAAACTTCATATACTTAATATTTATGTATCTTTCTGTAAAAATTCTTCTCCATTGTAAAAAAACAAACTGTTTTTGAAAATTTAAATAATGTATATGATAATCTACTGATATACCACTACTGAAACGCTTAATGATTCTCAGATTTTGTTATTTTTTTATCTTTCGAAAAGCAACCTTATATCACTAGTTGACAGACTTAAAGCAAGAACAAAGTCTGCAGTGTTTAATTTATATCATTTGACGATTATTATATAACATGGATACACAATACTTGGTGTTTTCAATTCTTTTATTTATACTGAGCATATCCTTTTAAATTAATTGAGAAATTTCCATATTTATTTCGTTTCCAAAATCAGCAAAACAATGTACATTTTTCGGCAATAGATTTTACAACTTTTATCTTCACCCAGCATCGTGAAGTTTATTTCCGATTTTTACAAAAAGTTACACATATATTATATGAACTTTGAAGCACTGTCTGGAACACAATCGAGAAGAGTTGAGCTGCCACTCTTAATATCCGCCACCGTTATTGTGCTGTTACCTAAGATGGGAAAAAAACGAGAGAGAAAAGTTAAAAATAACTCAACACCTCTGATGACACACTTCATTTCTTATTTATAACCGGCTATTGCTTTGTTTAAGATAAGGAAAGAATACGTTAACTCTGTATATCTGATGAAGTATTATGCAGTAAGCTGATCACTTATAAGTTTAAGTTCAGTGACGGAGACCGTTGTTTTTAAAAAAAAATATTCTTTTTCATCAATTATATTTAAGAAGGTATTGTCTTGAAAATAAACATTAAGGTTATTATTAACATTAACTGTATAGTGATAATAATTTTCTTTTCTATATAATGTAATCTTATCATTATTTAGTATTGAAATTGCGCTCATGAGACACCAAATGGATTCGTAGATGCTATCTTCCAGCAAGAGGAAAAAGTCACCTCAATTTCAACATTAAGCAGAAATTTCTTTCAAAGATTTATTATTGCATAATTGCTGAAAATATTAAGTATCTAAAATAAACGTTCAAACTTAAGTTAGAATTTATAACATACGGTTAAAAATAAAGTTATTTAAAAATGATTCTCATATGAATTTTCAATTCTAATAGTTTAATGCTTGTACTTCAATTTTTTAACAAAAGCATCTTAAATACAATTCTTAGTTTTTACTGTAGAAAAATTGCATTTCAAATTCATACCCAAAGAAATATTTAAGACAAAAAATTGTGCTTAATACAGTAGAATGAAGTTCTTTAACGCAAGTATAAATTAAACATGAAGAAATATTTATTAAGTATTAATTGTGCTAACATTTGATGATTGAAAAAAATTAGTCGCAAGCATATGTAAATTAGTTATAAAGAGTTTTCAAAGTGACATTTGCAATAATAACAGTAAAACAACGAACTCACGTCATCATCAATTCTGAAAGATTTATACATTCTTCGTAAATCGATCAATCTTTTATTCATCTAAGAATTTTATATCGATACCAAATAAATTAATAAAACAAAGCCATCGTTAATATAATTAGTTAACAAAATGAAAAAATGAATTAATTATTCAATGTTATTGTAATTATAAGTGCAAGTCTTTCGGGAGGAAAATGCAAAATGGGAATTTTTATGTTTAACTTTTCTGAAGAGAGAGAAATAATCTTGATAAAGCATTACAATATAATAAATTTAAAGACCCCAAAACATAAATATAAAGATCGCATTCTTACAGTCCTGTTCACAAATATTTCATTTCACTTAAAAATAAAAAGTGTTTATTATAAATATTTACGGAGCATATTGATCAAATTTTTAAAATTTTATAAGATGTGAATGCGGTACACAAGTATAATATTTATAAGGTGATACGATAAGATTCATTCAATGAAATTTTTAGAGACATGTAAGATTTATGAAAGTGAGTATAGATATTGGTAGGTAATAAAATATTTTTTTAAAAACTCTATCGGGAAAACTCATTCTTAGAGAGAACAGAACAATATAATCAATTCTTAAGAAAACAGCAAAAAAAAAAAAAAAAAAAAAATTTTTGAAAGGCTTAAAAATGCATAGTTAAATGAAATCCAGAATTAAATTTAATTTTAAGTAAAAGCAAAACACAACTCTATTCCTCTCTTTTTCTGTCATTTTTTAAAAGGCAATATCAAATAAAGCACAGTTTATTGACCTTCTTCCACTATAATTACGGCACAAACATATTTAATTTTGAAGTTCAATTTTTCTTTAAAATTTTTTTTTTGCCATTTTGATTACCATTATTATTACTTATGACATGTTTATATACGTATATCATTTGTCATAAAATTATTTTGAGGTATGACTTTTCGTTTGACAGAGATAAACAATAATAAGATGATGAAGATAAACTCACATTTTACACTACCATTTTTTTTTATATATAAAATGAACAATTTCTAAAGGTTATAAAAGCCATAAAGAAATGTAGTAAAAGTAAATAAGAATAGTCAAGAATAGGAAATGATAATAATGGTAATTCTTCCAAAGTGCGAACGTGTTTGCTTTTTTTTTAAATGCAAAATTTACATTTTTTATTTTTGTATGTTTTACACATACAAGAGATTCAAAAATATGCCTTTATAAATAATATTTGTAGTATATGTATTATATTGAGTCAGCAGTAAAATATACAAGTAAATTATTGTTTATTTATGAAAACCAAAACAGATATGAATAAAATAAGAAGTCGAAAATATAGTTAGTGAAATATCTACCTTTCCTCCCATTTTTATAATTATGTCCAAAATTCAACAAAAGAAATTGAACTTTTTTGACTGTCTGGTAGTTAATGATTTTTCAAATAAGCAGATAAGCGCTTAAGCATATAAGAACCAAAATTACACATTTTCACACAGAAAAGATTTAATCACCTTTCAAGGTTTTTTTTAATCTTCTTTGTTAGAATTATCTCATTCTCTTAAAACAGTTAAATTTTATTTTTCTTTTAAAAAAAGAACCTTAAAATTCATTTCAAAAAATGAATGTTAAAACCTTTTAGCCCTTATTAAAATTAAAATATAAAAATAGCAATACATTTAATATGGGATATGTTAATAGGAAAAGGTAATTTAATGAATTCTTTACAGAATATATTTCAATTTGAATTCTTATTTTCTCCTTATAAAATACAATGCTTTTAAACCGGTATATATATATATATATATATATCAAATAAGGCACAGTTATTATATTAGTTAATGTCAAGTATGAAATGGAGTAAAGTTTATGTTACTTATTTCAATTGCACATAACCTCGTTTAGACGCCGTATGTTGGCATAATTTGTTTTTCGTGTGAAAGGTACACCTTTTCCTCTTTTTAACGCATATTTCAGTTTGAAAAAATTTGCAATTTTTTTTTTTTTTGTATAGGTGATTAAGTGAGACCATGGAAATCAGCGAAATTCGTGTGTTGATGAAGTATGAGTTCCACCGTGGAGCCATAACACGGCAGACAGTCGCCAATATCAATAGTGTGTTCGGCATTCAAGTGGCTACAAACGCGGCTGTAGCCCGTTAGTTTAAGAAATTTCGTTCGGGAGATTTCGACCTGTCTAATGAACCAAGTGGTCAACCCAAGACTCAGGTGGATAATGACGTTCTAAAAGCCACCGTGAAAGAGTGCACACGAATTATCATTAATGTACAATGCAAACAATCTTGACTCATTTGGCAGAAATCGATAAAATGAAAAAGCTGGACAAGGGCATACCGCATGAATTGACTGATGCACAGAAGGAACAAAGACTACACGCATGTTTTTCTCTTTTTTCTCGCTACAAAGCTGAACCATTTCTCAATCAAATTGTTACGTGCGATGAAAAATGGATCATGTACGGTAATCGCCAAAACACTGTCCGAAACGAGACATCCACCAGAAGAAGCTGATGGTCACTGTTTGATGGTCTGGTTCAGGTGTCATCCATTATTGCTTTATGAAACTTAACCAATCGATCACGGCGGATGTCTTCTGTTATCAACTAGACGAAATGATGAGAAATCTTGCGATTAAATAGCCAAACGGATGACTCCAATTCTCCTACACGATAACGCTCGACAACGTGCCTCACGAATGACAGTGTCAAAGCTACAGGAGTTGAAGTTGGAAACTCTCCGTCGCCCACCGCATTCGCCAGACCTTGTCCCCACTGACTATCGTTTCTTTCAATATTTAAACAACTAATTATCTGGAAAAAAATTCAACTCCGCACAGGCTGTCAAAATGGCGTTTCAAGAGTTCATCGACTCCCAGGGTTCTACAGCAAAGGAATAAATGAGTTACCTCTAAAATGGCAAAAGTGTATCGATAATACGGATGCATACTTTGATTAAAAATAAAAAGTTTTTATTGGAAAAAAATCGAATTCAATTATGTGCATTTTTTGCTCCATTTCATACTTGACAACTTGATATATATATATATATATATATATATAACTATATCAGTTTAAAAGTATTGTATTTTATAAGGAAAAAATTAGTTCATATTGAAATATACTTGTATAAATTTATATATATATATATAAAGTTCCTCATATAGAATGAATACTTGTATGTGGTGAAGTTTTGATAAGAAGCATTTATTTAATAAGGAAAAGTGATATTACATTTATATGTAATAATGCATCTTATTTATACATCATTATACTTTAATCCAGAGAAATATACACAGGATTACTAATTACGATTAAAATATGTCATTAAAAGCGTCTCCTAATTATAATCATATCGTTTGCCATGTTATTAAATTAAAAGTGTATTGATAAGTTTAGATTATATGTCAGAAAACAAGAAAAAAATTACACACTTTGTTTCCGAACATATACTAATTTTTTGCTTCTATTGATATTGTATATTTAAATTGGGTTCTCCGCATTCAACAAACAATGACATATTCAATACCATATGAGGCAAAAGAAAGGTTTGTTCATGCTTGTTTTGTAAAAAAAAAAAAAAAAATGAAACAAAAACAAGCCTACACAGGGTGGACAAAATTCTAAACTAAAATCTTTGACAACATCCCACGACTGAAGACGTCCATAAAGGCGGCATATGTTTTTCACTATAAATGACTCATTTTCACTTTCCTCAACAAGGATATGACTTCCCTTTCTACCAATTCAGCCAATTTATCTTTGAAAGGAAACTATTTTCCAAGTAAGGATATCATACATTTTCTCTAAAAGCTTGAATGGATTCCTCCAATAAGGAAACTTAAATCATAGAAACATTTTTTGAAAAATTTTAAAGCTGTTGTTTAATTTAAGCTTAAAAAGAAGACTTGCTAATGGTAGCTAAATTTCTCCTTTTTTTAAAAAAAATCAATTCAATATTAGTTAAACATACTGTGAAACAGTAGTCTAAATTGACTTGAAACAACCCGTAAAGTTCCTGTCCTTAATAATTACTAATTCCTGATTTTTAAAAATAATAAATTGCTATTTGTTCAACATATCTAGAGTCAATTTTAGGCACAGTCCGACATAATTATTTTGGTTTATAATCCAATCTTGACTCACCAATTCTTTCTTTTCACTGAGTTGTTCATGACTTTCTAGTTTCTAAATTTCAGTTTATAAATAAAAGTTTAATTGTTAACTAATCTCCCGGATTAAATCCAGTCAAAATTCGTATTATCAGATATTTCCTACTCCACTCTCTCAACCATTGCTTCTCCCTTCCCCCCATTTTTTTTAAAATGAATTTTCTTGTTGAAAATGAATTCAAAGCTGATATGTGTGCTATCTAAGCGGACTAAGTAAAGTACTAATCGCTTATAGGGGTTAGTTTATAATCGCTTTAAGGGGTTACTCTTGAACATAAATTAGAGCTCTCTTTCGCAATATATCATCCCCTTGAATATATTGGTCCAATTTCTGCAACTTTCTAATTACTTCAAATTATGGTATTGTGAGGAAAAGAACCTGAGAAATTAGACAAAAACTGAGCTTCTTTTTTTTTTATAATCAAAAGCTTCCATGTCGTCTAATGCCCCATGCTATTTCGAGCATCTAATATATTTAATCACTCCAGTGTCTTTACCTGGTAAACGTGTTATGGTGTACTGTATCCTCTTAATTAATATATATTATTGGCATTATGATATATGCTACTTAAAGTATAAAAATATTTTAAAAAAATGTTCATATTTATTTCCAATTTTCAATGACTACTTTTAAAATCAGCCTTTCATTTCAAATTCAGTTCATTTTCATAGTATAAACAGTTCATAGTATAAACAAATTTCAAATTCAAAAAACAAATTCAGTTTTTATAGTATAAACAAATTCAGTTCATTTCATAGTATTTATGGCATATTCATGCCTCACACTGAAATAGCATTTCTTTGAGAATTTTCTGCTTAGCATTCTGTTCTTAAAAGAATAATGTCGGAAAGATGTATTTCATACTTTTTGTCACATTTTTCAAACATATTTCTCTGCATAGTTTTAAGATGAATATATATTCATACTTATTTTTTTACATCACTCCATTTAAGATATCCGAACACCTTTAAAACGTCATTTTTGTCAAAATTTTCGATTTTCTAATTTTAATGTCAGTTTACAATTTAAATTCTTTTCTTTCGAATAGTGTTTGAATTTTGCTTATACCTTATTTACAACTTTAGTCACCAGGATTTGAATTTTACTCGGTAGCTAATTTTTAATTGCATTTGAAAGTTTGCTTTGGATTTTTCTCTAAATGAGTTTTCTCGACATTTTCAAATATGGCAACGTAGATATCAAAAAAAGTTATGAACCAAATTAATTTAAATTTTCAAGTATCTTCCTTATATAGTTTTTAAGAACCCTTACTACTTTCATGGTTGTAAAATTGATACGTTTTTAGTAACAAAGGTGTAAATCATGTATTGTTGTAACTTTTTCTTGATTTTTCATTGTTATTTGACTCGAAGCGCAATAAAAAGTTTAGTAATATTATTTTCATCATGAAAGTATTACCAGCCCCCAAAAATTTTATGATGAATAAGATAAAATTTACAGATTAATCATATTTTTGTTTACTTTTGAGTTATGAACGTTATTCTGATCATCAATTTATGTACTATTTTCACCATGTTTCCCACTCCAATTTTTTTTTAATTAAAAACAGATTACTAATTGTGTTTTTCATAGTATTAGGTTATATTTTAGGATTAAAAATATTTTGATAGCAAATATCAATGTATTTCAAAAAAAATTTTCCGAAGGAGTACGGATACCTTAAGTCGTAGAAACAATTAACTTTGATCATATGACATAAATTAATTCACTTTGTTCACATGAATTTATTCCTTATTAGCTGTTAGACAGAAAAGCAAAGAAGCAGAAAATAAAATTTATCTCTATCTGTCTAAGAATTAACTCAAGATCAGAATTTCATTAGGCTATAAAATAACAAGTGTTACTTAGCGGAAGATTTCACACAAGTTGATGTGATTGGCAGGATATGGTTAAAAATCAGTAAGAAAGTTTCCGTAGAGAGCTAAAACTAATAGTTTATATTGTTGAGAGAATTTTATGAAAAATGTAAGAGTATAAATCTTTGATCTTTAGCAAAATAAGTTTGTTTCGGGGAGTTTTTTCAATAAATATTGATGTGCAGTTTGATGAAAATTTGAATTCAAAGTTTACATACATAAAAAGAATAAAATAATACAATTCCAGTAAATTCTTAGTTACAGTATAATAAAATAATAATAATTTTACGTAAAGGTAGACATAGTACTAATAAAGTATTTTAAAAAAATATAATAATTTATATAAATTTTTTAAGAAAACCAAAATTGATAAATTGCATTTTCTTAAAAATAATTTCACAAAGGAAAATATTATAACTTTATCGTTTTAAGAAAAGCATCAAAATAGAACTATGTTGCGGATTTTGTTGATAATTATACTCATTGATCTAAATAAATATAGTTATAACTTACACGGACACTTATTTAGTGTATGTTTCTTTTAAAGTTGTTTCGAAATATTTTTATTTCATCTTTTTCCATAAGTATCAAAATTTGGAAAAACGTGTTCAATTACTATTCACACATTTTAATGAATCATAGAAATTTTTAAAATCAATTTTAAAAAATCATTTATTAAACCGTTCAAAATCTATAACTAAATTAAAAAATATCATCTTTTGTAATAAGGGTCAAGGGTTATTTATTTATTTTCAACAGAGGAGAGCAACTTCGTTTTTCTTTTCATATAGACCTCTTCTAATCTAGCGGAAGTTGGCATATTTCGAAGTGGGCGTCCTTTTCTGTAGGTGTTACGAATGACTTCACTTCAATTGCGATGTTAATTAATTAACTACAATGTAATTGTGAAGTCAAATAGAAATAAGTCCTTCGAATATACATATATCTCTAATTAATATCAACCTTCTTCACTGAGGTGTAACAAATCACACAACTAGTGATGATCCTATTGTAATCTAATTATTGATCTTTTTTATTGCATCTTTGATTTCGTTCACCTTTTTCCACCAGATGTTAAAGGAGAAAGGAATTCCTGGCGATTAAAAGGCCAAATGCCGAGAAGGAAACCTGTTCTAGAAAATAGTTTTTTTTTCTCTCTTTCTCTCTCCTTTGATTTCTCCTTCTAAAATACTTTTTATCCGACAGTGTTTTTCTGCTCATGATTCTTCGGTTCGTTGCTTACAGCGAAAGCTGTACATGTTATTTTGACGTCGTTTGACTTGTTTTATTTTTGTCTATTTTTTTCTTCTTTTACTTCGTTTCAATTCAGTTTCAGTGGGACAAATTTCGATGTGGGTTAAATCAATTCAATCACCCAACCATTTAGTAAACACGTTCACTTGATTCATAATAACATACAAAATTTTTCATCTTTTAGAAGTTTCCTCTTTTATGTTTCATGGATCATAACATTTTGCTTATAACCGATTGGTTGACTTAAGTTTTTAGTTAGCAGAAAGATGATGTCCAGTCTAGAATGCGCAATGACTGCTGGGCAAGATATTTCAAAAAACTGAACCAAAAAAAAAAAAAAAAAAATGACAAGGGTGATACCTAAATTTCGAATTTCTTCTACGCTTCTTAGAGTTTAATTGTTCTATTAGAATTAAACGTGGAAGCTTCTCATTAGGCTCCAGGGAAAGGATTTGAATGAGGCTAAACGTGTTCTGACCAGGAATATCATCCTAAAAATGACATTGGGATAAGAAGAGAAAATCAAGAAAGTTCCAAATCGCTGAGTGCAATTCACTGAATAATGAACAAGTAGACTTTATTATAAACAAAGATTCTCCTGCGCAGAATTATGTAAGAAAGTTTATGATCTACTTTTCACATAAACTTCTGTGAATTCTTTTGCTTGTCTATCAGTACACCCTATCGATTTGTCGGATTATTTGCAAATTTTTGAGACTTAAATAAAACGGGGTCAATTATATAGAATCAATCTTAATTACGTTTAATACAGCGCACCAAATCAGTAATGAAGTATACTTACAGAAATTACAGAAATAATATATATATATATATATATATATATATATATATATATATATATATATATATATATATATATATATATATATAAAGAGAGGAGAGTTAAAAGTCTTAAAGATATTAATACATGTAAATGAAAAAAAATTAAAAAGTCGATTTCATAATGCTTTAAAATACCTTTTTTTTTAAAAAAAAAGACTGTCTTGAAGTTGTCCATTATCAGCAAATTTTAAACTTTCCTTCATGCTGTAAAATCACTATTAATAACTCGATAATTCGATGTTTATTATTACGATTTTCTCTACATACAGTTTAAAGTTAATAATTGTTCCGTTGCTGAATTATCGATATTGAAAGCTGTGAAAGAGAGAGAGAGAGAGGAAATATGTGAGTGCTATAAAGAGAGATGAAGAAAGAGTGACTTAATAATATTGATTATTTAAAAAATAATTTTGTTGTTTCTAGAAACCCTTAAGAAAGTCATTATTACATGATGGAAAATCGTTTGACTATAACGACAGGTATAGATTAATATAGCCACAAAACCATCCAGCACCATTAAAAGATGTTTTTTTTATTGAAGTTTGGTTTGGTTTTATTAACGTCGCACTGGAATCCACGCGACAGACCTCGTAATTTTGAACTTTGGTCAATTGACGAGGACGACATCTCAGTTGTCACCTCTCTCCTAACTTCCACACCGCACCAACGGGAGGATTTTGGGCACCGACAGATTTAACGTGCATCAGCCCCAACTACACAGCGGGTTTTGAGTGGCATCAAGGCCTGAACACGAAACTCGACGAAAAGTGCCGGTCTCGATTCCGCGACCATTGCCACTAGGCTACCGAGGCCACTTTTTTTATTGAAGAACGATAACCAATCGGATAAGATTGTATGTTGTATAGCAATTCGCATACAACACCGAATATCAAGAATGTGAAGTATTGTGATAGTTTTTCCAAAGAATTTTTTCTCTGTAACGTAATCAATTTTACAGTAGAATAAAAATTATGAAAATCCTCTTTAATTTCTCAATTAAGTTCTTTTATCACTAATCAACTGAAAATTTTCTCATTGGCGGCTTTTTTTTACCCGTAAAGCGATTACGTGTTTACGGTAAGAATAAATAAGTAATAGTTTAAATGTCTAAATTAAAGTACAGCGTTCTCTATTTAATTTGAATATTTATTCAATCTCTCCCCTATACAATATTGTCGTGTACATAAAAAGAATTTAATGTGTTTAAAAAAAATTGTTCTTCTTTTAAAAAAGTAAATATTCAAATCTGATACTACTGTTGTTTATGTTTAGATAAGCGTATTGAGTGAAGCCAAAATGTGTGCAATGCGCATTGCAATATTCAACTAGAGTCAAGTGAAAACAACTCCAGCTCATTATATTCTGAGAGAAAAATATGCTAATAGGAAAAATTATAATAATATGTAAGTTTTCAACACGAGAAAAAATGAGTGTGGTCGATCTGTCTCTTAAGCATTCTTCTCTTAAATTGCCTCATTTTTAAATAATTATAGTCAGTAACGACATGATAAAGTCAAAGCGAAAAAACGAATTGAATTTAAAGACAGCGTTATTAAACAAAAACATCTTAACTTGAAAAAACTTAGCTACACAAGTTATTGACTATTCCTTGAAAATAATCAAGGAATGAATACTTAGGAATCACCTGAAAATCAAAAAAGAAAAAGAAAGAAAAGAAAATGTTTCATTCAGCATTGAACTAACTCATTTTAAAATGTAGGAAGGCATGAAACAACAACATAAGCCACGAACTATGAGCAGCATAAAAATTCAAATACACAATATGAAAGAGAGTTTTCCCAAGTGGATTTCAAAAATAGAAAGAAAAAAAACATTAGATTTCTGAAAAATTGGTCTACATAATCCATCAAATGTCAAAATATTCTTATTCTCATTAAGAACAATTTTCACACATACACGCGGGAGCGCGCGCACAAAGGAGGATGCTATAAAGGAGGAGGATGCAGAAATATACAAATGTACTTTAAAAAATAATTTAAAAGACAAACTTCTCCTTTCCGAATATTAATTTTTTTTGTTCTTTAACTGCTTTAGTTAGCAAAATTAAATTGGTGGTAAAAAAACCTCTGTGTCTAATGAAACGTGGCTAATATATGAAAATATTATAACAGAAATTGTTAACAAATTAGAAACGAAGGAACGAAGGATGATTTTTTCAGTTATAAAAAATCTACACACAGATATATATATATATATATATATATATATATATATATATATA
>BMAW01017819.1:89291-166919 GCA_019974015.1 Nephila pilipes | reverse complement strand
ATTAATAATATCTTTAAGACTTTTAACTCTCCTCTCTTTATATATATAACTATATATATATATAAAGAGAGAGAGTTAAAAGTCTTAAAGATATTATTAATACATGTAAATGAAAAAAAAAATAATTAAAAAGTCGATTTCATAATGCTTTAAAATACCTTTTTTAAAAAAGACTGTCTTGAAGTTGTCCATTATCAGCAAATTTTAAACTTTCCTTCATGCTGTAAAATCGTTATTAATAACTCGATAATTCGATATTTACTATTACGATTTTCTCTACATACAGTTTTAAGTGAATAATTGTTCTGTTGCTGAATTATCGATATTGAAAGCAGTGAAAAAGAGAGAGAGGGAGGAAATATGTGAGTGCTATAAAGAGAGAGATGAAGAAAGAGTGATATAATAATATCGATCATTTAAAAAATAATTTTGTTGTTTCTAGAAACCCTTAAGAAAGTCATTATTACATGATGGAAAATCGTTTGACTATAAGACAGGTATAGATTAATATAGCCACAAAACCATCCAGAACCATTAAAAAATGTTTTTTTTTTTTATTGAAGTTTGGTTTGGTTTTATTAACGTCGCACTGGAATCCACGCGACAGACCTCGTAATTTTGTTAACTTCGGTCAATTGATGAGGACGACACCTGAGTTGTCACCCCTCTCCTAACTTCCACACCGCTCCAACGGGAGGATTTGGGGCATCGACAGATTTAACGTGCATCAGCCCCAACTACAGAGCGGGTATTGAGTGGCATTAAGGCCTGAACACGAAATTCGACGAAAAATGCCAGTCTCGATTCCGCGACCATTGCCACTAGGCTACCGAGGCCACTTTTTTTTTTATTGAAGAACGATAACCAATGGATAAGATTGTATGTTGTACAATAATCGCATACAACACCGAATATCAAGAATGTGAAGTATTGTGATAGTTTTTCCAAAGAATTTTTTCTCTGTAACGTAATCAATTTTAAAGTAGAATAAAAATTATGAAAAGCCTCTTTAATTTCTCAATTAAGTTCTATTATCACTAATCAACTGAAAATTTTCTCATTGACGGCTTTTTTACCCGTAAAGCGATTACGTGTTTACGGTAAGAATAAATAAGTAATGGTTTAAATGTCTAAATTAAAGTACAGCGTTCTCTATTTAATTTGAATATTTATTCAATCTCTCGCCTATACAATATTCTCGTGTACATAAAAAGAGTTTAATGTGTTTGAAAAAATTTGTTCTTTGTTTAAAAAGTAAATATTCAAATCTGATACTACTGCTGTTTATGTTTAGATTAGCGTATTGAGTGAAGCCAAAATGTGTGCGATGCGCATTGCAATATTCAACTAGAGTCAAGTGAAAACAACTCCAGCTCATTATATTCTGAGAGAAAAATATGCTAATAGGAAAAATTATAATAATATGTAAGTTTTCAACATGAGAAAAAATGAGTGTGGTCGATCTGTCTCTTAAGCATTCTTCTCTTAAATTGCCTCATTTTTAAATAATTATAGTCAGTAACGACATGATATTGTCAAAGTGAAAAAAACGAATTCAATTTAGAGACAGCGTTATTAAACAAAAACATCTTAACTTGAAAAAACTTAGCTACACAAGTCATTGACTATTCCTTGAAAATAATCAATGAATGAATACTTAGGAATCACCTGAAAATCAAAACAGAAAAAGAAAGAAAAGAAAATGTTTCATTCAGCATTGAACTAACTCATTTTAAAATGTATTAAGACACGAAACAACAACATAAGCAACGAACTATGAGCAGCATAAAAATTCAAATACACAATATGAAAGAGAGTTTTCCCAAGTGGATTTCAAAAAGAGAAAAAAAAAAAAAAAAACATTAGATTTCTGAAAAATTGGTCTACATAATCCATCAAATGTAAAAATATTCTTATTCTCATTAAGAACAATTTTCACACACACACACGGGAGCGCGCGCACAAAGGAGGATGCTATAAAGGAGGAGGATGCAGAAATATACAAATGTACTTTAAAAAATAATTTAAAAGACAAACTTCTCCTTTCTGAATATTAATTTTTTTTTGTTCTTTAACTGCTTTAGTTAGCAACGAAGGGATGATTTTTCAGTCAAAAATCTACACACAATTATGCCTGTATGTATATATATATATATATATATATATATATATATATATATATATATATATATTATTATTATTATTATTATTATTATTAAAACGAACACTTCTTAAAAAACAATATATATATATTGTTTTTAAGAAGTGTTCGTTTTAGTATTTTTTTTTTAAATGTATTTCTAAATCAACAATTTTACGGTGATATGTTTAATTAAAATTTTATATTATAAAATTTCCTCAAACTTTAATCAAAGCTAGCAAGAAAAAGATAGTTCCTTTTTCTCCTCTTATTATTGACAATTTTTTTCCTTATGATTGTGAAAAAAATATATATTCGATGTTGTTTAGAGAATTATTCTCATTAAAAGAAAAGAAAGAAAATAGAGAACGGAAATTAAAAAAAAAAATCATAACTAGGAATTTTTACCAAGAGAAGGCAAGATATCGGAAAAAGAACAAAATAAAACTATTAATAAATTCTGAAAATATTTCTTTATTCTTGTTTTCTTTCTTTTGAGATTGTATTGATAATCAACACAAAATCTGGGTTACAAAGGCATTCAATTCGTTTCGCTTTCTAACTTTCAACATAACTTCGGCAATTTATTCTTTTTTTAAAAGTCTTTCTTATTCATTTATGCACGCTTGCAAAATTTTTTATCTTTATCCCCCTTACCCATTTCTTGGAGAAAATAAAAAAGAATTTTTCATCAGACTTGATTGTCAATGGACATACGATTACGAATGGTCAAAGCATTTGTTCGAGATGCTGAAAATTCTTTCAAAAGATGATGTATCTGAATTGATGACGCGTTAAAATTTAGAATCAAGTTATCGCTGATGTCAACGAATGTCTTCGAAACATGCTCAATAATAATTTTGTTCGTCGAATATATTTAATTTTCTTCGATGATTTTCTAAGAAATCAGTAGAATATAATTTTGTCTTTAATTTTTTTTAGTTTTTGGTTAAATTATGAAACCTGACAATTTTGGTTAAAATTACTTTTTTGTTGTATATGCACGCACGCACGCACACACACACACACACACACACACACATATATATATATATATATATATATATTCGTTCAAGATAGTTTGAAATAAACATCTATACAATTTTTAAAAAGGTTAATCAACAAATATATGATATAATGACAAAATCTACATAATATAATGATATATTCCTTACAAATAAATATTTTCTTATAACCGAAGAATTCCCTTTTAAAATTATATCAGATTTTATTTATTTATTTATTTTTGGTAAAATTTCATCTTTATTCATTAAATTAGTTTCCTCATATTGTTCGAAAATTGAAAGAAGTGATGAAAAGAAAAGAATTACATTTCCCTTTCTGATGAAGTTCTCATTTTCAGCGTTTGTACTAGATTTTCCTGGAAATATTTCCTTAATGAATCTTGAGAATGAGTAAGTTTCTTAATACTTTTCAGTAATAGTTGTTATTAATGAACATAAATTGCTGAAAATTGATTTTGGATATTCTCTTGATAGAATTATTGCATTTAATGCCCATTAATGCATAATTAATAAAAGCAAAAATATTTATGCGAATAAAAATAATTCCGAACACAATTCGGAGATACGATTTGATTGATGAAAAAGACACTGTCAGAGAAGACATTGGGTTACCAACATGAATTTCAATGTGAAAATTTGGAAAGCAAGATCTGACTTAAGAATTGTCTTCTCCACTTGGTAGTGATTTAAAATTACAAGATCCGCACACACACATCACTGGTAATTTTAGTTATTACTTCATCAAATACAAAATCCAATTTAAATCAAACGTAAGAATTTTCATTTCTGGAGATGAATATATTAGTTTAAGCTTCCTCTTTAAAAAAAATAGTTTTAAAATTGATAGGATAAGCAAATTTAGGTAAATACTTTTTTGGTTTCGTAAATTCAATCAATCAAATGTGTTTGGTGGTAAAAAGTATTAACATATACTGCGAAAAAAAGTTTTACAACACCTATTTATGTTTGCTTATGAGGAAAAAGTTTTAGTTTTTTTTTTATGTCAAAATTATTTATTAAAATGCATAAATAACTCTGGATTACTTTAATGCATTTCGTTTTTACCTTTGGTTTAAATGAATTTGTTTCCTTTGTTTACATTATCTTTTTTTTCCCCCTTGGTTAAATTATTGCTTTGAATTTGGATTTTTGAAATGGATACCAATGGAATTCAATAAACAGCATAATTGAAAGATCTCCCCACAATCGTATGTCAATTGTTTTAGAAGACAACTTCCACTAAATAACGTCGAAAAACATATGTGAGATGTTAAAGATGTGAAGATAGTGTTAGATCGAGTCTAGCGCTTTTGAATGCTATGGGGGGAAAAATTGGTTCCCCGAAATTTTGTTGATTCAACTATTTAAAATGTTGTTTCGGATTTTTCTAGTAAACATAACTCCGGGATTCTAAAAAGGAGATTAAGGAAGTTAGAAGTAGAAGTTACATTAATTTTAAATTCGAAAAGTTTGGTGCTAAGAATATTTTAATTAAAAAGAAAGAGAGGATAAATTTAATTCATCATCATTCCCATATATATATATATATATATATATATATATATATATATATATATATACAATAAAGGTAATTTTTACTTTCCTATACTTTTATTTCGAGTTCATTTTTTTGTTTGAAGTAATTATATATGTATATATAAATAAGAGAGGTAATCAATTTGCTTACGCTTTAGAGGAATATTATACAATCGGATACACTACAGCAGTTCTAGTTAAATAATTATGTTGAATATTCTCATAAATTAAAGTTAAATAAACATGACATATATTAAAAAGTGCAATCGAATAATAAGGAGAGTATACTCATTAATGCAATTAAATAATAATAATGAATATACTCAGAGTTGTAGTGAAATAAGAAAGAGATGAAAGATTTTCGTTTAATGAAAGGGTGAATTTTTGGTCTATTTCTATGCAATAAAAATTTTAAAAAAAAATAATAAACTGGTTTTGATTTTAAACTACTTCTTAATAAATTTAAATTGTTATTTTTCTTTACTCCTTGAACTCGTACATCGTGTAGGTTTGATTCACTAGAGCATAACGGTGAATATAAAATGATTACAATCAGTGATACGACTGTTTAAAGAAAAGGCGGAGACAAAAAGAAAGCAGATATATTCCTTGTAGGAAGAGAAACGAGGAGGAGAAATCATTCATTGAAATACAAAATGATTGTTAGAAGAAAAAATACTTACTCCGAAAAGACAAAGGGAAGGAAATAAATTCTTGCGTTATTTTCATTTTTAAGGAAGTAGTAATATCTGCTATTCATACCGTATTGAGGAAAATTCATCCAAAAGCTACATATCTAGTGAATCGCCCTCGCTAATAGTAAGAAATGTAATTACCCAATAATGATTCGGAAAATATTTAATTAGTTTATTCAAATCTTTGAATAATTAAAAATAAAAAAAAAATAGTTAAATATCTGAAGTGATTCGCTCACTCGTCTTTAACAAATAATTCTAATAATGGTAACAATATCTTGTGGCTTTTGACTGTCATTATTCGATTCTGGTGCCATATATGTAATTATTAAACAAAAGCTAGTTACATACTCTAATTGAGGCCACGCAAGACTAAACAAGCGAAAATATTTATTATTATTTCAGCTGTCTGTAGAACTCAACTCTAATTCACAGTCCTAATTTATGACTTAAATAAGAAATCTATTTCTTACCAGTCCACTCGTTGTTGATTTCATAACTTTCTTTGCAGTAATCACGTAGACTAATGCTGTGAGTGAAACTCACTTCAAATGACAAATCTAACAGAATATTCTTAAAGCTTATTTTCCATCTCCTTTCCTTTTTCATTAATAGCATATCGTATATATATCATTAAATCAAATCATTTCACATCATTTCTATCTTCATCTAATTTGCATAATCACGTTTCATTTGGATTGGGAAAAAATTGTAATTTTGTGCAATTCAACTCGATTTAAGTCCCCGAGATTGGTCAAGAGAAAATTGCGAATAGCCCAACGTCACAATCTATTTATCTTGCATACTAAAAATAGTAACCTTCCATTAGCAGGATACGAGTCAGACATACGTACTCAGTATATCATCTTACAATTGATCGAATCTCTCCAATGTTCCTGAAACTCTCTTTTATTTCTCTTTCTCCTTAATCCATTTTATTTCATTTTTTAAACAGAAAGCCTTAATTACATATATCATGATTCTTTCACAAGGCTAGGTTACCATATCAAACATTTTAGTGATGCAAGCCCAGGAGTTAGTTAATGGGAAATGCGAGTGAGAATACGTTTCACGTAAAAATTTTTATTCAACAAAATTTCGAGTTAAAATATTTTTTCGCTTGTGTGTGGTAAATTTTTAGAGGGACATTGTTCTCGAAATAAGATTAGATCAACAAAAGCATTTGAAAATCTTTGATAATAATTATTTAATCATTGTAGTAATTATGATATATGTGTGCTTTTGGTCGCGATTATTTATAATTTTTTTAGTAATTCTTTGTTAATTTCATACATTTATTTCTCGAACGAACTTTGAACGACCTCATTTTCTTGTAATTATCCGTTCATTTCATTTCAGAATCTGAATAACAATTATGAAGGAATATAATTGTGTGTCTGCCGTTACTCACTTTTTAAATGCGTTGGGTGTATTTCTTATCCATACATATGGGTAAAAGGGGTAATTTAAAAAGAAAAACTGTTGGGCATAATAATTAAAATAATTGAAAAGTAAATGAGTTATAATTGTTATAAGAAAGTTCAAGATATTTTTCTTATGTTCGATACATATAAGTACGATGAAATAATTTCTCTAATTAAACTACTCGTATCTATAATGGGAAAAAAAAAACCTTCCGAAACGAATATTAAACATTAGATCGAGTACAGGTAATGAATGCATTTACTTTTGTTTGTTAAACTTCCTTAAATTAGTATATGTAACTTAATCTATTTATTCTATTGAAGAATCAGACCAAGGGATTAATCCTTAGTTTAATTTATAATTGAATGGAGGACGAATAGTTTTATTGTAATTTTGAGTATTTCATTACTTTTCTTTTTCTAAAAAAGTTATCTTAACATATAATTGAACAAAATATAAAGGAAGTTGGGAATCGTATTTTGAAACAGAACATGCAAAATCGCATGATATGAGAAAACAGAAACCTCAGATTTATAGAAAAACGTAAAGAAAACACTAACGTCACCATATGTGTGAGAGTGCAAATAAATGGCCAATTGTAAGAAACCGAGGTCAGTAATACATACCATGAATTTATGAGAGAGCTTTTTATCATTTTTGAAAGAGATTATTTTTTCTCCTTCCATAAAACTGTAATTCACAAACAAGAGATATAGTATACGTCAGCGTCGAAGAATGTCTGAGAGGGGGAAATGTTGAAGAAAAATTAGAAATTTCCGTCGTCGGTTTAACTATTTACAAATGCAACAACTGCAGTATTGCTCAAAAAATTATAAAATACCTCTCTGAAGATATATTTAAAATTTAGCTAATTTCTAATGGGAAGTGAATATTATAAATGGCGACAAAATATTTAAGTATCATGAAAAAAAAAAACGTATCTTAAATACCAACGTTCTAATAGATTTTTAGATCTTTTATTTTACTTTCGTTTTATTTTTTTTTACCAAATAAACAGTTGCAAAGTATTTGTTTATAATAGAATTCTTTAACTATGCATAACAGAGCATTATATATATTTTTGGATTCAAAATAATAAAAAATTATATTATTAACAGTTGTATTTGTGTGTGCATGTGTTATCCAAACATAAAAGCCGTAATATGAATCTTGTTTAAAAATCTTTTCAGTTATTCTGCAAGATATATGAAAGACATCTGTGTGTATTCGTAAATATTACATTTCTTACACACAGCTATGCTTAATTAGATTTTAATAAGCAAATGATATTGGGGAGGGGGTGGTAATTTTGAGCTATAGACACATGATGAGAACGCCCCCTGAACTGGTACATCTCTCCTAATTTCCTGACCATATTACCCGACACGTTTGTAGATCTAGTTTTGAATTAAACACATGCAGAAGTTCCCCATTATTTCCTAAAAAAGAGTTTTTAATGGAACCAGGTTATTTTGCTATTCAATATGGAATAATAAAAAATATTGTATTCGATCTAAGATATTTTAAACTGATCCAACGGTAGCTCTAAATACAATTTTAGGGAACTTTTATGTTATGAGAAAAAAAAATGATAACTGACGATTTTTCTTAATTGTAAAACTAGCGTATGTATCTAACATAAATAATAATTATGAGAAATGCTGCGATGTTATTCATGTTTACAAATAACACATCTTATGTTACTCATGTAGCATACTTAAAAAAGATGGGAAAATTTGCTTATAATTTTTATTCATATCACAGATATTTAAAATTATTTGAAGTATTTTCGTAAACGTTATCTAAATTTGCATTAGAACTAAAAAGAAGTGCAGTAAATTTTCTTTTAAAAGTCAACAGTTGACAAAATATTTATCATGTGAAGCTTTTAAAATGACTATAGGAAGTCGAATATCTTTCCTGCTTAAAACATTAATTGTGTAAAATGAATTGGATCACGTGATAGAATACATATCATTAGTTAATTTTATTAAAAGTTATAAAAAACAAATTTTTAAATCTTGTATTATTAAACCATTAAAATAATATTAATATTATTTTTAATTAATGCATTCTTTTTTTTCATTAATTTCTTAATTTTTTTTTTTTTTTTTTTTGATAAACTGATTATTAGAATGCTCTCATTCAGAAGACTTTGATTCAAAATTTTGACTTTTAAATTTATTGAATGCTACAAATTTGTTTTCAGAACTACAGTTGATTGATGTCAGAATTCTACATTTTAATCAAAAATTATTTATTAAAATCCATCATGAAATTATTACTAAATATTCTTAATGAAATATGAGGGGGAAAAATTTCTATTACTGATGATCATAGATTTCTTCAGAGAAAATCAGAGATTTTTAATTCTATTTAAAAAAGAATATAATGAAAAAATACGTACTATGAAATTATCACACCTTCAATGTAAATGTTGAATATTTGTTATTACGTCGTGTTAATAGTTAAGAAAAAAGTCATATAACAAAAAATCGATTTGCAACAGAAATATTTTAGCTTAGCTTAGAAATTTTAAAATAACCATTTCAATGTATCAAATTATTGGTATATCTTCAAATAAGCTGATCGACCATTTAAGCATTATATTAAACATCTATATATAAAAAAATGTAACAGAACTTCCTAGCAATTTCTAAATAATTAGTAAAGGAAGAAAATTTGAGCATCAGAACAATGTAACGAACGAGAATAGTATAATTTATGTTCGACCTTTAAACAAAAGCTTTAGAATAATATACATCAATCTTCTGTTCTTCACTTTAATTTAAAACATCTAACAATAGTCAATTAATTAATAGTGACGGGTGGCTATTTGCGATAATCTAGTCTCCTGGTTTGGGGTAATTGTTCTAGATTCGCTAATCAAAGGTATGAGAAGAATTTTAAATGATTTTTAAAAAAGGAAAGGGGAATACTTAAAGACATTATAATAACTGATTAATGTTGGATAATAAATATTAAAATTACCTCTTCAATTCTTCGTTCTATTGATTTATGATTTCGTAAAATTTTATTTATAGCGAATTGAAAAGAAATTTGAATTTTGACTCCGTTTCTCAAATCAACGAATACAATCTCTGAAGTATGCAATAATATTTCATGCAAAGCTTAACAGCTTAAACAAATTGACTGCATTAGACAATGAAGATTAAAAATATTGACAGTAGTAACACTTACTTGCCTCTATTTCGGTAGAAATAACAGACATTTGAAAGAGCAGGTGGCAACTATGTAAACAAAAGAAATCCATCTTCTTGCACAAGCGGAATAATATAAATACTCAAAAAGATTTCAAGGATTAATCCTTCGAAAGGGCAGATAAAAATAATACATAAAAAATCACCCAAAGGCTAAGTTTCGATATCTTGAACGAAATCAAAGCAAAGATCTGGCGGAGACGGTTAATCTGTACTACTCACAAACCAAAGCAAGGTTCTCACCTAGCATTCTTTGCTCAGCTGTGGCTATAACAAGAACCACACCAGGAAAAGAGCATTTTCAGCAGACAATATTTTTCCTTTACACCCTCCCTCCACCCTTTTTTTTTTTTTCATCCAAAGCAGCCGTTGTTAAGAAGAGCCGCGTGCAATTTAGACTTTGACGTTTGCTCGTAAACCCGTAGAACACGTCTTTTGTTTCCAAGTGCTATTTCTATGCTAAATTGTTGATTGTTTACGGTCGCGCGTTGAGAAAACTGGCAAGTTTAGCCTTTCCTTGCCTCAAGGAAAAAAGACACTAAATCAATTTTTATTTCATATTTATTCTTCTGAGAGAACTATGCTGTCTTTCATGGAGTGCAGACCTGTACTTGTCTTCAAGATATTGTTCGAAATTCTACATTCTTCAGCTTTTTTTTTTCGAAAGTATTCATCTTAAAAAATATCAGTTCTTTAGGTCTCAAAACTGCTACGTAAATAACTTTTGTCAGCCACTGATAAAAGCGTATGCATATTTTCACATCGAGAGTAAATTTTTTTAAATCTGTTATTAATCAAAGAAAATGGTTTTTAGAAAATATAGAAGTTAATAGACTAATGTTAAATGAGTTTCCTCTTTCTCTTATAGTATGTACATATATAAAGTCATACATAAAAGAAGGATAACTTGCTTAGTTTTAGGTAACATAAATGTATTTCTATTTTTTAAAAAAAATCAAATCAATGTCTACTTCAAGAGCCTTTATTCCTGCCTTTATCTCAGAATGTTATAACATGTGAGATTTTTTAAGAAATCAAATCAGCTGTAATTTAAAGCTCATTAACTAATATTCCAAAAATAAATCATTCTTTAAATTCATTACCTATTTAAAAGAATACTTATATAACAAATAATTCGTTACATGAGTTAGATTGTCATAGATTATTATATTATCATTTGTAAATAAAAATTACAATTTGAGACTTCCAACATTTTGATAAATTTTGCGAAATTGAAACATTTTAAAGAAATGAAGAAAGAGACAAGAATTTAATATAAAATAAAAACTCAAATTGAATCTCCAAAAATTAAAGAGTCTCATCTCTTTGATACTATTAAAAAAGAAAACAATTACATGACCATAACCAAACAATAAAAGATACATTCGAGTCAAAAAATTTTGATTTAAATGACAAAAGGCGCCATGAAATTTATTGACGCCTAGATAATCAGATCGACATTTTTTATTCGGTTATTTCTATTATTTCTAACTGAGTGCAGAATAATAATAATAAGATTCTAAAAACTTCAGTATATACAATTAAAGTTACATAAAGAGATTGAAATTATATTCATTTTACTCATTAAATAATATATGATTTAACGCTAAAAAAGACCAGATTGATCAGTGTTTTTTAAAATTCTCTACACGTATTTATTATTCAGTGATATCATCTATCAACCTCGTTTATTTTATTATATATTAAAGTTCGTTGAAAGTAACTGATATGCCTTGGGAAAAAATAAATAAAACAGAAAATAGGGAAGTCCCCTAACAATGTTTATGCGATGATACGTTCACCCTTATAATACCTTACGCTATCACCGAGAATTTACTTGTCATTCAAAACATTTCGCTTTACAACTTAAATACAGTTACTAAGACGTTGACATCTCGCTGTCAAATGTGCTTGGTAATGCTTTCTTAACTTACAAATGACTAATGAATGTTGAAAGATGCTTGACGATCGATAAGATACAAAACTTTAAGGTCACTGTCATTGGATGTTGTTATCAAGATGTTATCAATAGGTAAAATTTTTGACTTCATAAATTTAGATGACCGTTCGATTAGATACAAAGTATTTTTAAGTTGCAATGCTTATTTGCGTATGCTTATATAAATATAAGATTGCTAATGTTGTAATTCTAGATATAAATTTTAAATTCTAATTATATGGTTCCGATCATCTTTCGTATATATATATATATATACACCCAGAAGGAAGCAGGGTAAGTAAATGCAAGTTAAGGAATTGTTTCGTCTGTTAAATATGCAAATGATTAAAGTCTCAGCCATGTCGGCGACAATGATGTCAACAAATACAGGACTTCCTGCGAAACTAAGGATTCTTTAAAAGATTCACACAAAATGTGTAATTTTGATTCTAACTATTGTATTTGGATTTAATTTTTATTTTGAAGTTTAGAATGCCTTTGAGAAGGAAATGATAGTCATTTCAACAATTGGAGGCCATTGAGAAGGGTCGTATCGTATAACTGCGCGAAGGCGAATGATCAATAGCGCATCATATCCGGTGCGCCAATGTTACAGTTTCTCTCTGTAGATGGAATTGGGTACAAGGAAGAAATCACTCACCCCAAATATGCTCAGGGAGAGCTGCAGAGACTACGGGTTGGGAAGATCGAAGAATTGTCCGACAAACGCAAAGCACACCTATTGCCGCTTTTCCAGACAATATGTGAACAATGATGTCCTCTTTGTATTATCCTATCAATTCCAATACCACTAGCAGAAGGTTACACGCTTTTAGATTGCTTGCACGGAAACTATTGCGCAGATTGCCCGTGATACCATGTCAACGTCTCCAGAGACTGCTATAGTGCTACGAAAGCCATAGAGTCAAGCGGAATGGCTGCGGGTCATCATTAGTGATGAGTTTCGTTTTTGTCTTGGTGAAAGTGATAACTTCATCTGTGTGTGGAGGCAATGCGGTCAGCGCCACGATGGACGATTTCTTGTCACTCTTCACACGTCCAAACAGTAGGGTGTAATGGTATGTCTAGTAATTTCGTAAGTAGTGGAAACAGATTCTCGAGGTTCATAAACCTTACGGGTAACCATTTAACCCTTGTTATTTTTAAATTCTTTCAAACGAAAAAAAAAATGCTTCGTGACATTGAACTTTGGAATCTACTCTTACCCAGGAGTATTTGTAGATTTTGAGGGAAGAGTATAAACTTTTAAGAATTGAGACGAAACAAAAGCATAGAGATCAAGTTAAATACTTGAAAGTTTAAGATTGAGGAGATTTTATAGCTCAGTTACTTATTTGGCTTAGTTCTGGTTTCGAATACCATTGTACTCTGTTCAAGAGAAAATCGAGGATATCTTCGTTTTAATGAATAGCCTTTTGGAATACATATAAAATTTACTAGGTTAAAATCATATCAGAAATTTTTAAAATTGTAAAATGAGCGATTTTTTTATAGTCGCCTGTCTTGGTAGATGTAGAGGAGAGGGAGAAGCTTAGAGACCGAGTAAGGTTGCCCATTCGGGTAAGTGGTACATTTTAGATTGGTGTAAGATCGGTAGGATCAGAGTTCGGTAATTTGCTCATCTCGGTGAGGGCGAGAGTCCCTCAACTTATTGACCGGTTGGAATGATTTCTGTTTGTAAGAGGTGGTCTTATGAACTTAAAAAGAAATTTAGAAGAAGGGAGAAATTAAAGTTTAGTGGAATTAATCAAATAAAATTTCTCGGGCCCTATGCAATTCGATATTGCTTCTAAATGGGGCATTCCAGTCCATATCTTGTACTATTCTATTGAATTTGTGTGGAATTGTCTATTTTATTGAAGACTATAATAGAGGTTTTTTAATGAAGGTTCTTAAAGACGGGTATTTTATTGATTTTCTGATATCGATATTTCTCATATACCAATGTGGTTTTAAAATTTGTCTGAGCTTATCATTTTGAGATTTTTCCAAGTAGGTCTATGGTAGGGTCTGCGGAATGGGACCAGACTGGACAAACGTAGATCAGGACTGGTAGATCAGGAAATTTTTGTCTTATCCACGCTCAGCTTTTAATAATTTCTTGTTGGTGGTGAGTACTAACTTATTTCTAAATATCATTTCCATATGACTACTACTTCTAGATGCAGCATGTGTTCATTTTGTTAAGATAAATTGATGACCTTGTAGAATATAAAATAATTTGAACACAGAATTTAGGCTGGATTCAACATCTTATCCTTCTCGTTTAAATATGATTAAATCCAATAAAATTCTTATGAAACATATTTCTTTAGTAAAAAAAAACTTAAAATAGTAAATAATAAGATTGATAGTGATATATTTGACAATAGAGATGATTACTGTTTCCCTTTTAATAGAATGCCTTTTTTTGACAGCAGTTTAAGTTTAAATATTTGTAAACATTTTATTTTACTACTTTCTAAAGAATATCAAATTAGTTAATGCACCTCTAAGTTTTTAAAATAATTTGAATAATTTCTTTATTACTTATGCAAAATCTAATTATCTTATTAATTTTTAAAAAGAAATTCAGATAAATATATTATAAAATATATATAAATTGCTTAGTTTTTATTTAGTTTAATTTTTAATTATATTTTTTTATATTTTTATTTCATTTCACTCTTTTATTTATTTGTTTTTTTAAATTTGTTTGTTTTTTATCGTAATATTTGTAATTGTATTCAGGTTTCATTCAGTTCTAACACTGTTTTGTAGATGGCTTTGCTTTGCCTTTTCAATCCATGCATGTAGCAGGTAATTAGTCCATCATGTTTACTTAATTCCTTTAAGTAGTGATATGATTATGTAATGATATGTAGTGATATGATCATTTTTTGTTGTTGTGGTGTATGTTTTGTGTTATAATATTTTTTGGTTCTTTTAGTTTCATAATGGTTTGATATTTTGGGTTTCTATGGTTTTGCATGGTTGTCATTATCTTCAATGTTGAAAAATGAATTAGTTTACTTTTTTTTTAACTCTGTTCAAATGTATCTTTGGTTTTATAACCAATTTTTAATAATATGATGGGGATAGTTTGGTCACTGTTTCTGGAATTCTACAGCTAACAGTCTAAACATCAAATATAATACACTCCATTACCTTGTTTGTCTTGAAATTGTGATTTTTTTTTTACAGTATTTCAATTTATTTATGTTTTTTTGATAATTTTGTAGCTGTCAATTAAAATTTTCGTTTAATTTACTTTTTTTTAAACATTTGTATAGAATTTAAAGTTTTTCTTTTACAGTTCCATTTGAATACTTTTTTTTTTATTGTGATTAATATTTCGTCTGATGTATTTACGGATTGGAGTACATAATTGTACTCAGTGGTACAATATAGATTTCTTATATATTGCATTGTTTTTTAATTACTAAGATTACTTCCTGAATTGTTTTTGATTAAAGTATTGGTATTCACTAACAAATAAATACCACACAAACACACATGTATGTATATATATATATATACTCTTTCTATAACGACTATGTTCATTAGACAATATTTAATTTAACTAAATCTTAATAAAAGAAAAAAAAAACCTCTAAAACAAACCTCTAAAAACAAACATAAAAACTTTATTAAACCTAAGAACTTACAAATGTGGCAGAATTAAATGAGAAATGCAGTAGATTATCAAAATAAACATCATAAATTTAAAAAAAAATAGTCTAAATTAAAAACATACGAAATATTACAATGTAAAAAAAAGCTAAAGTTTACTGAAATACGAATTATATTTAATAATCTTAAAAAAAACATATATAAAACATTAATAAAAATTACTTTGTTAAATACAAAACTACTCAAAAACATAGCAATCTCAAGTGAAAAGAGAAGAAATAATGAAAAACGAAAAAATGGAGATTACGTAATATAAACACTTTTACGTATTTTGAAATGGGAAAGATGTACTTAAATCAATTTTACGGATCCGACCATCAAACTTCAGTAGTTACATTATCAATTAAGGTATAACCCAAGAATAATCAAAATTTCAGAAACGAACAGAAATTCAAATTAGAAACACGAAAAAAAGTAAACAAATACATTAAAACCAAAGAAACTAGCTATAAACTTAAAAAAAATAATTTAAATTCATTAATACTTATTTTAAACAATTATTTTAAAATCTAAGGAAATATAACTTTTATCTCTTACAATATTGTCATGCTCATCTCTATCCAATATTTCATAAGCTTTTCTTCCGTAATTCTGCTTTATCTTTTCTTAAAAATCTCTTACGCGTAAAATTTGTGACGCTCGTTGTCAGACAAACTCGCGTCTGTGTGGAGAAGATTTCAATCTGACATTGAGTTCTGCACCTGAACTGCATTTCAGCACCTGGGTACACAAAATTTTAACCGTCACAATTCAAGCGGAGGTGGAATTAGACGATTTTCAGATAGGATTAATTTTTTACGTCTACTACATTTCTGAGAAAACGCGCACATTATTTGTATATTACAATGCTATCAAGACGAAGGGAACAAAATAGCTTTTTGGCAGAGCAGTGGAGTGTAAAATAATGTGTCAACTCTGACACTGAAAACTGTTACATTAGCAAATGGTTTTCAGGGGAAATATGTTTTGTGTAAAATTAAAAGAAATTGAACTATCGTGAAATGCTCCTCTTCCTCCTGTTTAATATGTGCGAACAAGTTGTTTTGAGAAAAGGAAGTCAACAGAGATACGTGAGCATAAAATAAAGGATATATGGTGTTACGTCAAAAAGACTGCTGACATTACAATACATTATGATTATAATAATTACATTTAGTTTGCTTAAGGTACATTTATATTGATGAGATATATTTAAATTAATATTTTAACGTCTGCTTTTATTTTAATACCCAAACAGAATATTATTGTCTACTTAAATAAGTTATTGTTTACTCTTATTTTAATATTTAATTTAATAATTAATTTTTATAGCAGAATCATCAGCTTTTCTTCTTTTTGTTGGCAACATTGGAATCGTTTTTGAACATAATAATTTTTTGCTTGTGAAATTAAAATTTTGTTTGGAATTTGAAGAATGTATTCCTCTTCTATTTCCTTTTATAGTAATTGCTTCTGCTGACCCTTTGGCTAGGAAGTTCGTTTACTTTAACATAATTAATATTTATTTTGAATAACTCTACTTTTTCGAGAATTTTACAGGAAAAAAAAACGTTACACATGTTAAAATGAAATTAGCAAAGCCAATTTCAATTTTTCAAATTTTATTTAAATTTTGATTTAACTAAAGCTAAATTAATTGTACCACAGGCAATTTATTTCGTAATCCTACACTTTAAGAGGGTGACGAAACAAAACTAAAGTATTTTGAAATTTCACTTTTCAATTTCCACATCACACCATATGAGTTATGCAAAAATTCGCATAGTTATTGGTTATTTTGTTGTGTTTCACCCTGTAATACAGAACTGCATTGACAACTGCCGACGGATCTTTTAATTTCCTCAATCAAGCGCTGAAGATATCACCTAAGCTGTGCCTCCATTCTTCTAACTTCTAGATCGCGGCATATGATAACTTCCAGTCTCAGACACATTTAACGAATCACTGCTCCTGTTATTCCATAGAACGGTCTTTTTTGGAAATTAATCTTGAATCCATGGCTAATCTGAGAACTCTGCGAACAATACAACCACGCGTAAGACCCCGTATTCCTATGCAATCTAACTTTTGGTGGATTTTAATGATGGATTATTCAATTGTTTATAGTTTTAATTGTGTGTGTGTGTGTGTGTAGCATGAAATATTCAAATAAATTTCTTTCATTTTTAATGCTTTTTTCTTTCATTTTTAATGCTTTTTTCTTTCATTTTTAATGGTTTTTATTCTTAAAATAGAAGTTAATTGTACATTATTTTACTATTTAGGATCTAGTTTTAGTCAAGAAAGATTGTCCTTTGAATTTCAAAAAAAATCCGGTAAGAACCCGAATTACCAACAAAAACAATTTAACCGATCTAGCAATGAAACATTTAAAGAAATAAAACATTAACTTTTTGAGCAAGTATTTTTGTATAAGTTTATTATCTTCTTAAATTCTATATTAGGTTGTAATTTAAATAAGTATACACAGTAACATCCGTTTGTTATGTAAAGAATTTGATGGATTTCAAGAGAATTAAAAGAGAGTTAATTTTTATTCACATTCCTTATTCATTTTTCTTAACAGTTCAAGAAATTTAATTTAACACCAAAAAACTTACTGATAGAATAATTTATATAGAAAAGTGAAAGGTCCCTTAAGGTACAATTTTATATCCAGCCCATTTTTTTCTTCAATCACTTCTGCTCAAGCCCGTGTTCTTCTAGGCTATTGTTTCACCAACAGAGCTACAGCTCTGTTAGCCTTAAAATTATAGAATTCAACACGAATACCTGATTAAAAAGCTCTAAAGCTACATTAATTAAAACAAACTAACTTAAATTTCAATGGGAAAATTTAAGGCATATTTACATTTTTAAAATGAACATGAGATTTCATTCTTTCTTCCAAATTCTATAGTCTCTCCCTCGAATCAATTACTCGCACGAACATCTGGAATTTTTCCTTCATCGTTACCAGACACGAGGATATTAAAGCAATGTAAACAAGAATGTTAGTAAATAATCCTGATCTGTTTTTCCATATGCAGAAACAGTCTAAATAAAGAAAAGGGAAGGGTCATGTATACAAAGTGAAGAAATCTAGATATACTTCCTTCCTTTCCAAGCTAATGTGTGAGTTTTTAGACAGTAGTTGACATAGTAAAATTCGATGTAAAAAATCTAACTCGAACTTTAACATATTACATCATATTTCAATTACTACATGAGAAATACGCTCCTGATAAATTTAAGTTTTAAATTCGAATTTATTTTTAATATAATTAATCGAGTTCATCATTATTTATCCTGATAAGTCGTCAGATAATAATTCGTAAGAGCTTTCGTATTTTTTTTTTTTTTTTTCATTAAAAATTTCAGTGCTTAAGTATTTTACAAGAAGCTGTCTCAAAAATGAACCATAATAATTACAATACAGCAATAAAATCAAAGTATTAATTCTTTTTTTGTGTTGATAATAGCATTGTTTCTCTACATAAAAATAAAAATCATTGATAAATTATGTCTTATTATTTACGCATAGTATAGAAAAGGGTTTAATTAGTGAATAGTATAGGGATCAATAGTCATACAAAACAAAAAATTTGAAGATCAATATCGTAGAACATAATTTAAATACCATATTTTATTTTATAAATGTAATACAATAGATTTCCCTGATACAGTAGAAAACTGTAATATGAATCTTATTTGTCACTTGTGTACACACCTACTATTTAATTGTTCTTGGTAAGAAGTTCCCCATCTGAACAAACTATAAAAGTTCGTACCAACTTTGTTTGAATGTATATCGAAAAAAAATTATGTCGGAGGAAGGAATGCGTCTATTTTGATTTTAGAATTAAATATTTTGCTGAATAACGATGTGTTACACTTAAAAATAAATATACTTGTTACAAAATTCCTTTTATTTTCATCAGCTTTAAAGCAACTGTTTGAGCAATAAAATAGGTAAGAACCAGAAGTAGATTCAGGAACTAATTCCTCCTAAGACGGTTACATTAAGTAATAGAATTGATGCACATAAAATTTAATGAAATCTTCGGATGACGTGTATATTTAATGAGGGAAGTGCAAACTCACCTGCCATTTTAGTTTCTTGGCTGTGCAATTTTAATCTAGTGCTCATGAAATAATTCAAATAAAATATTCGTTCAATGTATATCTGTGTTCTCATTCTCTGTTTAGTAGAATGTGAATAATTCACTCCTCTAAGATTTAAGTGATTCCTGAAGAATATTCCTACATCATTTGTTTATGAGAACAAGAATGCTAGAAAATTGAAGGTTATTTTTCACAAACGTTGTTATTATTTTGCGACAAATATTGCTACTTAATGTAATATGGAAGAAAACATTATCCCATTTTGTATAATTTTTAGAAGGTTCTAAGATTTTAAAGTTCATTGAATAATTTAAAATAAAGAACCTTAAAAAAATTCAAAAAGAAGAAATTATTAAAATATGAGCATTATTTGTTTCTGTAATTTAATTTTTTTAATGTTAGCTGAGTTGACGAAGAAAGTATAAAGGAAATTTAAAACTCGATCCACGATCAATGCTTATTAAAGAACGAAAAAACGACAAGAAAATGAGCCAATCTTTTATCTCAATTCCTTTTTCACTAAACACAATTCTTGCACGCAACTATAGTTTCATTTACATGTACATAACTGCTAAATTGTTCATTCTGATGCAACTATTTTTGCATTATTATGTTCAATTAGAGAAAGTCATTATGCTTCACCGAAAAACAATCATATTTATTAACATCATTGTTTTCCTTCATTGCAAATTCCCAAATCTCTTTTCCGGTGCTGATATTTGAATGAAGACGGCAATAACAGTACGTAGGGAGGTAACTATTGTCTGAATATTAAAATATTTTTTGAATCTGTTAGCAATTAAAAAAAAACATTTATTAGCGAATGATGCTATTTTTCCCCTATCTCCATGACTTCAGCCCATGTGACTGAAATACTCTAGTTTACATATACAGTTTTATTATTACAAGAATATAATAAATCGTTATAAATTAATTTAATTTATTACAAGAATAAATAAATATAACTGTTCTTTTGGATTAATATGTGTAATGACATTGCAAATTAGCCATCAGTTTTCATTATAATATTTTCCGATTATATTAATATTAGATAGATTTTACATAAATATAATCATTATATCTGTAATCACATCAAGTTGTTTTTTAAATATACCTTGGAAGTTTTTTTTTATATAAAATATCTCTAATTATATTTAATAGAGCTTTGATTTCAGTTATAATAACTTCAAAGTTTAAGTAAAATCATCTGAAGCATGAGAAAATTTTTCTACATCAAAAAGAAGAAACACAAATTCAGATGAAATATTTGAATAACTCCTATAAATCACTCTTCTGGTATCGGTTAAGTCTATTATAGCTATTTCACTACAAAATTATTTTCTTAAAAAAATATACATTAGCTTTTAAAATATTACATTTTGAGAATATTGACATTAAGATAACATATTTTTCTTTCCGAAAAATCTTTCCATCAATTTTTGATCCTCATTTTAAAATATACGTTGGGTATCACAATGAGGATATCTAAGTGACAAGCATTTCTTAATAATAAAAAATCTTATACTTCAAGATTTTAAAATGAAAATTATCTTAGTTTTTAATCATCAAACAATATATATATATATCAAAAGCATTTATTAAGCAAACGAGAAGTATCCCTTCATAATTCCTATTTGTGTTGTAGAGTCTCTTAGATCTCCTTAAACTAGAATCATTTGGTGCGAAGAAATTCATAACGTATAATTTCTATATTTTCAATATATACTTCATTTCATAGTAAAAATCATTTAACACAGTAAGACCTTTTATTTCAGAGATAATCTTAAATAGATTTTAAAATATTAAGAAAATTCACATTTATTGGACTTCCGTAAACAATGTATTAGAATCGCGAACAGTCAGAACTGTTTTTAGAGACTTAGAGTCATAGTTTAGTAACTTAGGCTTTATAAGTAATTTTTCTTTCTACTTTTTAGAGGAATTTATTCCTTCAACTAAGCAACGAAAATTTCCCTCTTATGACAGTTTCGGTTCCAGAATATAAAGAATTTTCGTTACTCATGTTACGTGCTTTTTGTGTTGATATTTTTTTACTACTTTTGGCTAATAATGACTTTTAACGTGAAAATAAGTTAATTGGCTTGTGACGTTGGGCTATTCGCGATTTTCTTAATAATAAATGGTGATCCGCATAAAATTACAATGTCTTCCCAAATAAAATGAAACGTGATTTGGTAAATTAGATGAAGATAGAAGTGAAGTGAAGAGAGTTATAGATAATGATATATAAATGAAATAGAAGTGAAGGGAGATAGAAAATAACAACTTGATGACAGAGATTTATAATTTGGATTGAACTACCATAATTAATTTTGCTGACAGAAGGTAATTCTACTTGAAGTTTTAAAATAAGAATTGGCTGTTTATGTGAAGTGAATGAATCAGAACGGTGGAATTGGTAAGCTTAGATAATCTAGGATTGTTGCGTAAATTGGGATTCGAAATTCGTCTATATCTGTAAGTCATTGAAGAATGAAGTATTTTATTGTACTCTTGCGTATCTTCAAGTGGAGTTTTGTAATTTTTGACTAATATAAAGATTGAGATATGGCGCAAGAGCTTGGCACTAAGTTCTCCAGAAACATACTATGCCAAACACAATATGAAGATGTTAATAATTTTTCGATTAAAACCTTTTAAAATTGCAGCTCAAAATAGAAAATTAAAATAAATTTAACAAAATTATGTATATGAAGTGAAACCGACGTCTCTTCGTAAAAATTGAAAAATATTTGGTTGGATAAAAATAAATAGAAAAATCCCAACCGAGTCAATTAAAGATCGTGACGTTGGGCTAATCACTATTTTCCCTGCACTAGCATCTGGTAATTTGAATTGCATAAATTTTCCTTCTCTTTCAACCAAAATGAAACATAATTAGATAAATTAGAGGAACATTAGAAATGTAGTGCATTGAATTGGGGATAGAGTGATATATAAGTGAAATAGAATGGAAAGGAAAGAGAAGAGAAATAAAGGATAAAGACAAGTTAATAGATGTATAAATTGAAGTAAATCATCGTAATTAATTAGTTGGATTAAAATGACTTCTAGTTCTTATATGAGTTGAATCTGAGAAAAAAAAGAAAAGCATGAATCTGAATGAATGATATGTTAAGTTAAAAGTTTATCACTAGAAAATAAACTAGGAGTAACTGTGTTAAGAGGGATTTGAGAGAGAGAAAGTAATATTGGATATTCTAAGTAAAGGGTGTTGTATTTCAATAATGTGTCTTTAATTCGAGTCTTGAACCTATTGACTATTTAACTAGACTTTAAGATGGCTGTAGAGTTAAATATTGATGGAAATAAGTCATAAAATATTACGTAGGACATAATAATAGACTAATATTGCTCAATAGTATAGTAGGGAAGGCTATGGAGAAAATAATTGTAAGAAGGTTCAACTATTACCAAGAAACTAGAGGTCTACTGGTTGAGGAGCAGGCGGGGACTTAGAACTTGAGATCTACCAATCATCCTGTAACCCTCTTGAGCCAGTTTGTAAAAGATGCTTTGGATAGCAGACAGGTCCTGACGGCAATTTTTATTGACCTCAAGTCTGCTTATGACAATGTACGGCGTAAGAGCCTCCTATTTAATCTCACAAATCGAGGTATTAGAGCAAATCTTTTTAACTGGATTCAAAGTTTCTTGTGCCAACACTCTTGTAGAGTACGGTATGGTAAAGCAATCTCGAAATCCAGGATCCTAAAAGCGGGTCTCCCATAGGGAGCCGTTAAAAGTTGTTCTCTTTTTAACATATATATTAATAATTTGATTCTGAAAATAAGGGAAACTCAAGGCGTCAAATGCCTCTAATGCGCCGATGATCCAGTTTGCAGGACAGTTTCTAAAAAAGTAAGGGCAAGAACTGTAGAGACTAAACTGTCTGCTGCTTTGAATGCTCTGGGGGATTGATGTGATACTAATAATATGGAGGTAAACTTAAATAAATCATACTGCCTGACATTTTCACTTATGTATCAATCTTTAGATCTACAACTTAAGTATAAGGGCACTCAAATCTCCATTTGAGATAATTCTAAATATCTGGGAATGATGTTGGATCGCAAACTAAAGTGGGAGTCCCCATGTGAAGGACAATACCAACCATGCTATTAAGAGACTGAGTGCCTTAAAGCGCTTTGCCGGGGCAAGTTGGGGTTGTACTAGAACAACGCTACTTCAAAACTGCAACGCCTTTATTCGCCCCCTTTTGACTTATTGCTGTGAACCACTTGTTGTGGCAGGGGAAAATGTACTCGAATCCCTGGAAAGGTCCAAAATCAGGCCCTATGTATTGTTACTCGGGCTGTAAAGACCACCCCGATAGATGCCATGCTTTGTTGACTGGTTATTGGTCACTTAGAACTGTGATACCAGAGAAGGCCGTTATTCACTCGGAAAAGATCATTAAATTACCTGGATGTTTTTCACTTTGGAACGAGGTCAATCGGGATTTGACCAGAAATCTAAAGTCCCAGATGGGCTTCCTTCAGGGAGTCCTTCAGTTAAAAACTTCTCTCTGCTTAATTTTTGAACCAGAACTCCTCGTTTCACCACAAAAAACTATAAAATTGACAGCCACCCGAATTAATCTTGACCTGTATCAAAGGGTCACTAAAAGTAACACAAATTCTTCTATTTGAAGAGCTTTGGCGCTTGAAGTATTGCACACCTACGCCCCGAACCCGAGAAACTTATTCTTAGTGATGGGCCTTCTCCTGGACATTGGCCCTAACGCAGATGCCGGAGTTTTCTACAAAATATGTTCTTTCTATATCCCTGTGGGGAGAGATACTGCATTTGACGGAGAAATTGCTGCGATTCCCAAAGCCCTATCCCAGTTACACTGCCACCTGGATAAGTTCACAAGAGCTGTTGTCCTCACAAGGGTGCGCTGCAAACCATAGTATCTGATGAATATCCCTTAACACAGGACATTTTGGGCTGTCATCGTCACCTCGAGAACCTGGCTTCTATCGAGAAAACTATGTCTTCCATTGAGTTTTTGCTTACTGTGGGGTCCCAAGTAACGAGACAGCAGACTATCTGGCTAAGTGGGGTGCTTTGATTAAAAAGAATGTTTCTAGTCCTTTGCCTCTCTGTACAATTAAAGACCTATCAAAGTCATACTGAGGATGACCTTTCCAATCGTCTATCTATCTCACAAGGTTTGAAGAATGCTGTCTCCAATTTGAGTAATGGCGCAAGACATAGAGCGGTTGCTGAATTCCACCTAGGCACCGGACATGTTTTCTCTGGCTGCTCTGTGCAGCTCTGGTGAGGATATGGACTCCGCTCATTTGCTCCCTTGCCCTGCTTTTCGAAAGTCTTTTCTTTCTGAACGTTACTGAGAGGCTAAAGACACGTTGGATTAATTAACTTTGTTGTAATATTTCTTGTTCCTATTTTGTGTTTTGTTCCCTTGTAATTTTTTGTTGTTGCTGTAACTGTTTATAATATGCCATTAGAAATAAAAAAATATATTACGTAGGATTTAAAATACTAAAAAGCGAACAAAGTTAAGAAGTAGAACATTCGGTTAAGATGTGTCTCACAGTCGAAGGATAAATATAATGGTTTCACATAGGAGGATTTTCTTTCAGTAAGATGTGTATATGTATAAATCTTATATTTCTGGTATGTATACGTGTTAAAATAACATCCTGTCTTCTGCTTGAAAAGGAGTATCAATGAAAAATGGTGGAAGGATTTCAAAAGATTTTGTTTCTCTTTTTCTAGGTTTCGTTGATCCTAGAAGTGGTCGAGTACAGCTAATTTAATCATTTTTATAATATCACAGTATGGAATGGTGGTGTGGTTGCAAAAAGTTGCAGATTTAGCTGCACTATCTACCTTCTCACTGCCCTAAAAACCCACTCGTGAAGGTATCCAAGAAAAAAAATCCCCTGATTGTTGCCTGACTTCATGTTATGAATTTTCTCAAAGTATCAACTATCATTGGATGTGAAGAATGATTTGGATATTTTTTAAAAACTTCAATGCACTGAAGGAATCAGTGAAGGCAATAAAGTTTTCATTGAGTCGACTTGAAACACTTCCGAAAGTTTTATTAATGGTGAAAATTTCAGCAGTGAAAACCGAAAATGAAGTATGCAGTTGAAAAGACTAAAATGAATTGTCTATTAAATGTGAGGCGCCAACAGGATTTATTGACTTAGAAATGTTTGTGTATATGTGAATAAAACCAGGGTATAGCTCTCAAAGTCATTAAAAACACGTGGATAAGTATTTTGTATAGTGTTCAATTACTTAAAATTATTTAAATGATTTTTAAATTCAAAACTCTTTTTATTAAACGCACCAGGGTGAAAATCTCTCGCTTGCTTTCAGACCAATAGCCCTCGATTAATATTTGTTCCCTTCTATGAAATAAAAGTATGGATAGTTTTTTTTTTTTTTTTTTTGATCGATAAACCCGATTTAATGATGAAGTAGTTCTAAAATAAGATTGAATGGACAAAAATTGTCTCCTTAAGCCTAAAGAGGTTCAAAACGATCCTCGAACGAATTTTTGATGGCAGATGTTTGGAATGCTCCAAAACAAAGTCGTAGTGTAGTATAGTGTACAGTGTTAAGTTTACATAAAACGAATTTTCGGCTGAACCGTAAACCATGCGACGGTTGTCTAATTTTGATTGTATGTGTGCGTGGTACAGACATAACACACAAGTGCGTCAGAACCTCACGAAGTGTTTGCTAAAACCTTCCAAATGTTCATCGAATTTTCAACTCGTTTACGAAGTTATAAATTATATGACAGAAACGTTAGTTTTTGTCAAATATAAGCTCTAAAAGCCTTATTCGATTCACCACGTTTATTAAAATATTTTTGTAATAGATATCAGGATCTTGAGGGAGTTTCCTTTGTTTACAGAAATACAAACAATAAGTTTTTGCAGAGAGAAGAAGAAATCTTTTTCAATTGTCTGATTTGTAATCTTATTTATAATGTGTTAAAATTGTCATTCAGTACTATTTATTTCCTTTTCCAAACATGAAATTTGCACGTCGTCATTATATATAAAAGCTTTTACAGAAGGTTGAATGATAGAAATGATGTTATTTATTTTAATGTCAAAAAGAGTGATATTTAAAACACTCCCTTGGAATGAGTCTTTTTCTTGAAAAAAATCATGTAATAAAGTTGAGTCAATTTTAACTTTAAAATACATGTGTTCTAAAAAGTTTTAAATAAAATTTCGCAGGTTACTCCATCAGTCATATTTGTATAAGTCTAAGAATTCCATACCTTCAAACGCGATTGTATGCCATTTTAATTGTATGCCACGCGATTGTATGCCAAAAATTATTGAGACAAAGTGTTTATTTGAATGGAGGAATCTCTTATCCGTGTCTTTGAAATGACTAGGTTATCCACAGTGGATCTTTTTCGTCGGAAACCACTTTGAAATGGGAAAAAATAGCATTCTGCTCTAAAACGTACATTAGTATTGTGTTTACTATTTTTACCAGGACCTTACACAATAGCTCTCGAGGGCTATGGGTCGATACATAATTTAATAAGTTAAGTTACTATTACTATAATAAGATTAATAAAATAAGAATAAACTATTAATAATTACTACAAAATTTCATAAAAGATATTTAATGGTTTTCAATATACGTTCTTAGTTATAAAGAAATCTAATTTATAATACTTCAAACAACAAATATTTTGAAGAAATACTTAATAACAAATAAATTTTGAAGATACTTAGAATCTCTTATTTAGTACTCATATTTAGATAATTAACTAGGTTGTATATAAAATAAAGGTTGATTGTCAAAGCTCAAAGATAGAACAAATATTGAAAAATAATGAGCACAAATGTAATCCTGACATTTTTTTTAAAAAAAATGTTTTACTAGAAATCTTTCGAAGATTTTAATTTTCTTCACATTCCTATGAAATTTCTTTGAAATGAATAATTTCGATGATTTATATAAATGTTGCTTCTCATAATTATATATTATACATTCTAGGTATATCACCTCACAGTTGTTTGAATCAATATTGTGTTCCTATGAATTTCTTCATCTCCTCTATTTCTTCATCAATTCAAAATATTTTTAGCAGTGGAGCTAATGAACTTATGGCATGGTTCTTTCACAAAGAGAGATTCTCATACTTAACATCGTAGTAAAGTTGCCACAAAAGTCAGTTAAAGGAAAATGAGCATGAAAACAAGAGGACCACCGGGTAGATGTGGACCTCGACAGATTTAACATGCTTCAAATGACAAGCAGAAACGATATATAAAATTGAAAAGTCGGTGTTCAAACCAAATATGTTCGACGATGGGGGATGATCGATCATTGAAAGCAATGCGACGGCTCTTTAAAAATTAATATTCATCATCGTTTTGTTGAATAATTTTATATTACTCTTATTTTTTCCAATATTTATTATTTAAAGTCCCTTGTCATTTCTACGCGTAAACTGTCACCACAAATTTTGGGAACCCGAGCAGGGATTTTAATTAAAAATTTAGTGGGTTGAAACATTTCCTTATGGGAAAAAAAAAAAACTGTGAATTTCCTAGAACTCTGAGGAGGGCTGTTATTTTTCAAGACATTAGAATAATTTTGTGAATAAACCATGTTTTCATCAAGTCTTTGCGGCTATGACGGTTTATTATTCTGCAAGACGTTAAGAAGAGTTCTTTTTTTTTTTTTTTTTTTTTTTTTTTGTTTTGTTTTCACCTGGACTAGTGGACTTGGTGTTTACGAATTCTATTACTACCTATTAAATCCAGAGAGTAAGGGAGACGAGCAGAGCATCTAGCTGCCAGAATTGAACAGGAATATATATTAGTGATTTCTAAAAACATATGGAGTGTTGAAAATTGAAAATTTAGATGATTGAATTCGGTCTGCTTCAGTAGAATTCATAAAGATAATACTTGAATTATTTTTTCAGTCCGAAGGCGATTGTTGTAATATACAAGAATTACGAGAGATTGGTGGATTTAAATTTTTACCCTCTTATAATGAATATATTAAAAAATTAAATTTCTTCGTAGAAGAATTTTCCAATAATGAAATAACAGCACGATAGAATTTTTAAATTTTGAGTTTGAAGGTGTAATAGTAGAAAAATGCCAAATGAACAATTTTTTACGATACCGATTTAAAAATGTTTGGAAAAAATATTTCAAATGAAGAAAATTAGAATGAAAATGAAATTAGTTCTTTAGAACTTAATACAAATATTTCAAAAATCAGATTATCTACGAACATTATAAAATCGAACATAAGTTTTAAAGATGAAGAAATACCTGAGATAAATTTTCATGAAACTTAAAATTGTTCTATTTTGATTATAAAAAAAAAAAAAAAAAAAAATTCGAATTGCGTTGTCTCATCGCTTTGGAAAAGTTAATATTTGGAAAAAAAGCTGTTGACAAGATTAGCGAATTGTTTATTTAGGGAGAATTCAAGATTAATTCGTGGGTAAAATTAAAGTATTTAATAAATGATGAATTTGTCTATATGTGTAAATTAAGATCAGTTACAGTCTATGCTATCTAAATGACGCTTGGGCAAAAAAGAATCGCACCAAGAAATCGTTTTATTATGAGAGAAATAGCCAGCCGTGGTCATGTGTCGAGGAATCGTCCTAAACTAATAACTTGATTTAGGGTATTCCCGATTCTCTCTCTCTCTCTTTCTCTCTCTCCGTAGGCAGTAGATGAATTTTATATAGAATTAAAAATATAAAAGAACTATAAAAATGAAACCATCAAAAAAACTGAAACAGGATAGAAAAAAAATTATTATGGGTTATTTGACAATAAGATTAACATTAAACATGATAAATTTAACGTTGGGATTTCAAAACAAACTATAAAACTCTCTCATGAAAATAAATTTAGTCCTAGAAATGAAAAATCATATTTCAAAAGAAGTAGTATTTCCTGATATAGATTGCAACGAATATAGACACGTCAGTGTTGACTGCCCTAATATGAGTAACGGATTAAAATGCTGGAAATGTGAATCATCTGGACACGTTTCAAAAATTGTCCTCAAAGAACCATAAATTGGAATTACATTAGCAACCCAGAAAATATTTTAAATAAAATACCAAACATAGTTGAAATTCGAGGTGAAGAATAAATAGAGTAATAGAAAGCGGAAGTGATATAAATGTAATAGACTCTTGTGTGTGGATCTCCTGAACTAAATTTAGACTGCGAAAAATTAAAGGGTGCTGGTGGTGAAGAAATAGCGCCACAAGGTTATTTTGACAAATCTACTCTACAAATCTTTTGAAAAAACTATTTTGAAAACCTATGTTTTGAAGAAAATGTGTGGTAAATTTATGATTAACATGGATGTAACAGGTTAATCTTTAACTGGGAAAATGAAATGCGTGTTATTAGAAAAAGAAATGTGCACAATTGTAATTTGTGAATAGTAATTCAAGTGTGCATGTTGTACCAAAGGAACCTATTACTTTTAGCCCAAATAAGACCAATGTCAAATCGTCTATCGAATTGAGTTCCCTTAATTGCACTACTGAGTGTGTTAATGATCAAAGTGGAGCGTACTATAAAACTTCTTATTCAGAATAAGAAGTTTTATTTCCAGCTTCCGTCAGACCTTTTACCGTAACAACTTTCTTCAGGAAGCTGTGAAGTCAACTCTATCTGAAGAAACCTCTGAGACGCTAAAGCTTCATCAAAATGTATTTGAAGAACCTTTGAAACTAGTCACTGATAGAAGCACAATATTTATAATGAAATAATTTCAAAATTTTTGTGAAGATGAAGACGTCACTCACATGAAAATAATCAGAAAAATACCCCGTGAAATTGAGAGAATAAAGCGGAAAATCAAGGAAGTCCAAAAGAGAAGTGTAAAAGGAAAGAATACAGGTGACAGTAAGAATTAAGATTGCAGAAGAAAAAAATGTAAATTGCAAAATGAAGAATGAAGGATATTGAACAGCTAATAGAAGCATTATGTACAAAAGGGCTTTAAAAAGAAGAACATAGAAAAGAAAAAACAATGGAAGGAAATAGAGGAGGAATTAAAAGTGTTAAGAAGACCAGAAACGTAGAGAAGAAGCTTGGCAGTATTTTCTTACATTGCTAGAAGTGAGAATGAAAAACTTTAATAATGATAAGAAAACTACAAGACAAGTCTGACAATTAAGTAGCTGTACAAAATACCTAATTTCAGACAGGGTTGAAGCTAATATCTAAATGTTTAGATTCGTATCGAGAGAAAGCGGTCAAAACCAAAGACCAGTACGATGTGCGGGGACTTCGGAACAATCATTCGGATTGAGTCAATACAACTTCAAATGAGAATCAGAAATTATGGGAAGTCGCATGTGCCCTTTGCTTCAAGATCAAATTCTCCTTTTCATCCCCAACTAATTATTATAAAATTTTATTTAACTATTTTTACTTAGTTCATTTCTGAGTTCCAACTCATCGTACGAGAGCGCGAAGATCACCAGGACGGTCGCGTTTTGGATGTCAAAGTATACGCTGGCTGCAAAGTCACTGTGAAGATGAGTTCCTTTCCCCATCCAGAGACCGTTCAAGAGCATTGAGCCCCACGGGACCCGAAGTGAAGGTGTGATCAATCTGGTAACTGTAGAGGTGGAGTTCGAAGACCATGGAGTGGAGCGAAGGATACACAAAGAAGAACGACAGACCGGATGGCTTAAGTCCTGATTAACTTGATGATGAGTGACGAATGAAAATTGAAAATAATCCGATATTCTGTAATCAATATTCATCAACATAAATTTGATTAATTTATAAAAAGTCGTAATTTCTAGACAATAAATAATCACACACACACACACACACATATATATATGCGAGTGTATGTGTATGTGTAAGGATAATTAATTATAACATAACCAAAATATATTTCCTATTTAATTATTGTTTTCATGCTTTCCATATTCGCATATGCCATTCAACATTTTTTCCCCTCAGCAAAGATCAGCTGACCTTAAAATTCCAATCCTATTTCATTTCTAGTCATAACCTGAACTATTTTACCCAATACCTTTCGATCTAAAGCAAAGAATATTGAATGAGCAAGAATTACAATAACTATATAATCCAATCCTAAATTAATTTAATATGGCTTCGGTATACAACAACTTTTGGACTTATGATCTTAAGCTCCTGATTTGATCATGAACAAATAAAAAATTTCAACCTTCACACACACATACTCACAACCCCCCCCCCCCACATATATATATGTGTGTGTGTGTGTGTGTCTTATACTCTCTTAAAACTCAGATTTTTACTTCAACATTTTGTCTTTAATAACAGTATTTAGCCAATATCACATATTATTGTTAATGCTATCGTATATAAGATTACTTTTATCGGAATTTATTATATTTTAGCAGTGACGATGTTTTCTATCCCGTGATGGTGGAGATCGACTGACATAAGTGGCAGTGATGTTTCGAACCCTCGATTAAGATTATAGGTCATAGGAAAACTTGTCCAGCCATTTTTTTTTTTTTTTTTGCTGAGTTCTTATCTAGTTCTTAGTTCTTACTAGAGTCTACTATAGTTTCGCTTTGAAGATGCATCTCAACTTGATTGTTGGTACGAATTATATTGTTAACTTTTGCTATTGGATTGATTACTTATTAACATCGCACTTTGAAGCCAAATTGGACAATTAGCGACTTATAATTCTGACCTTCGGCTAAGTGACAAAGACAACACCTAAGATGATACCCCTCCTCTCCAAATTTCAAATTTCAACATCACATTAACGGGAGGACTTGAATCCTCAATAGGCTCCGAACATCTTGGACATCAGGCCCACTACACAGCGAGTCTTCTGTGACATCAGGTCTGTGTGATCTAGAACTCACGACTAAATAGAAATAACGCCAGCAGGGAATTCGCGACATTGACTGCCAAGGTATCGTGGCACTTTGCTACTAGAGATCCTATTGTTTCGTAAATATATTTTTGTGTTGTCATAAAGAAAATAGCTGTTTTTATTCACCCTAGAGAAACTGGCAGCTCAGAGCAATATTAATAACATATTCACAATTAAATACATTAAATTTTAAAATTTAGTAATGCATCATTGCTTTGAACACAAATTATGTTATAGATTTATACTGAAGGATTCATCATAACTGATTTCAAAACCAGGTATAACAAATAAATGTAACTATTCAGCGAATTAAAATGTATACGACTTCTTCAATGATTAATTTTTTTTGTCGTAATATTATGAGCAAATTATCAAACAGTGAGTTTAAGAATCCTTTTCTTAGATGTATTACAATATTTGAGATAAACAATTGTAGCACCATTTTGATCAGTAATCATTTCTCCACTAAGATTAATCTTCCTTTTTTAAATGTAACGTTAATAATCAATCTATTAAGATTAAACGTAAGTCAAGTTAGGAAATTTTTACAGTCGGGCCTTTCTATCAAAAATAATGTTGCAAAATATTATTTAATTCTTAATTTTTTTCATTCAAATCTAATCTCAAGTATCTTCTTTTATTTTTTTTTAAAATAATAGCATTTAAATATAAGTAAAACTCATTGATTAATTAATCTGAATTCGTTATCAGAAATGTTACTTTCGTATGTTATGGAAATCCGAAAGATTAAGCAATTTAAACTACTACAAAATCTTTTTTTTAAGATGATAGTTTTTAAAAACTGAAACATATTACAACCATAATTAGTGTCAGGAACACTATAATTAATTTAAAAATATTCAGCGTAAATATTCAGCTTTCATGCTTATGATTAGATATGTAATTAGTTCCAAAAAACACTAAGAAAAATACCTTTTTGTAAATAAAAATGATAAATAATATTGCAAGCCTAAATAGAAAAAGTATGTAATATATTCAACATGTCCCCTATCGAAAACCTGAACGATAAATGCATGTTCAGAATATAATTAATATTCAAAACTGTTCAACAGATTAGCAAATTTTACACTGGAAACAACGCCTACGTGATGGATGAAAAACATACTTCAAAAGATTAAATTGTCTACATGATCTTCGGTCATGGACAAGAAATATTAGATAAGCTCGGCTATGGGAATCGCTGGCAACATAATTCCTCCTCGTAACAGATTATCTTTAATTTTTTTTTATTTGATTGCTTACAGTGTTTGTATTCGCTTCATTTATTTATGCATTCCATATACTATAATTAATCATTGCTACGAGTACGTAGATAAAAAAAATTTGCCCAAAGATATTGCACTTTTATTACCATATCTATAATTTGAATTAGAGTAATACGAAAATGCAGGTAAAAAAGTACATGAAAAATAAATATCAGAAAAAATGTATGCAAAGAATAAATAAAAAGTGATCTTCCCTCACAGTCATATATTCGAATGCGTTGACTTTAACATATATGACTTGTAAAGTCTTTCAACAGGAACAAATAAAACCTGTGCATTAATAATCTATGCATAAATAAAATCCAGGTCATAAAAAACTTGAACGTGATTTTGTGATTGTTTATTAACGTCACGCTGAGAAACAACACAAGGTCTCTAGGCGACGGACCTCTTAACTTCGGTCAAGTGACGAGGACGACACCTAAGCTGCATCTCCTTCTCCTAATTTCCCCACCACGCCAACAGGAAGATTTGGGGGCTCAACCAAATTAAACCTCTGGTCATTAGTCGCATCAGGGCTCGAGTCCACGACCCGACAAAAACAATACCAACTGCGAGTACGCGACCATGATCACTAGGCTATTGCTGCTACGTGAAAATGTTGAAAATAATATCAATGAATTGAATTATATAACTTGCTGATTATTATGTAAGAATTAAAATGCAACTTTAATTGAAATAATATCATATTTCATAGATCAATTCGAAATAATATTTATAGCCCTTGCGTTAAGTGACACAAGGCTATAAATATTATTTGCAACGTTAAAAAACAATCAATCAAAAATTAGAAAAATATTTCGAAATATTCAAACATTGTATTGAAAATGTCGAAGAAAGTATAACATTTTATTTTACTATTGCAATTTTTTAAAAAGAAATTAACAATATATTGTAATTATCTTTCAGAACTTTTGATCATCTACAAGAATCTAGTGTTTAAGTATAAATTATATTGAAGAGATATATTTCAATTTCAATAAATTTTTCAAGTAATGAAAAATTTCACTGTAACTATAATTTCAATTTATTATAGAAATAAAATACATTCAAAGAGAGTTTTGAGGCATTGGTTGAATACCAGAATCCGAATTTTCAATATTACAAACGCCATAACATACATACAATATAACATTTCTATAAAATTTATTCAATACAAATTACAAATATATCCGTCTTAAGGCTGTTGCAGAGTAAGTTGCGAAAATAAAATGATTCCGGAAAGAAAAAGAAGAAAAGAAAAGCAACTTAGAAACTAAAAAAAACAAAAAATCGCTGACGATCAAATGAGGAAACCTCAGTAAAATCAATAAGCCACCTTATGCAAATCGATTTTCTGAAGACACTTTTGGAAATTGCACCCGTCGGTAAATCCTTTGTTCGTAGATCAAATATAAATATTTAATCCTCTTTCTATGGCCGGCGGCTACTCTTGTAAAGCTTTATAGTTCACGCATGCGCCAACATTGTTATTAAAGGCGTTTCCACTTAAGGGACGACTGTGACTTCATTTGGGGTGAATTTGGGTGCAGTAATTTATTTCGGATTTGCAATTAGTGCTCCGCGTAGGCAAATTAAGTTTGGTCTGTAACTTGCCCAGGGCGACTTGGAAAACTGAAGTACCACAGAAGGGAGAAAAATTTGTCGAATAGTCTCTTTTGTTCAGATACTTCCGTCTTTATTCACAACACGACCCCTTAAATAAACTTCTCAGAAAAATTACCAAAATAAGTTTTTGTATTTATCGATGATTAGGTTGTTTATAATCAAATAAAAAGACAGCATCTGAGTGTGAAACAATTTCTTTTAATATCTCTTTCTATTTTTTGCATCATTTACCAGAATTTTATTTATGAAAATGCAGTATGTTTGTGTGATAAGAAATTTGATTACAAAAAAGTCCTTTTAAGTTACACCAACCGGGCGAGCCCTAAAGAATTTTCCTACAACTGAATCGCAAAAGATCAAACTACTATTTTCTTAAAAGTGGGAAAGAAACTTGAGAACTGAACCAGATGTTCCCATGAATGAATATATACTCAATTTTATATATCTATAAAATAATGCCTATATTTTGCCTGAAATGCACTAATAATTGATGCTTTGAGGACGAATAATATTCCGTTTTGCCTTTAATACCGAGAAATTCATAGTATGAAGATAAATTTGTCGTAGGTGGTTTTTTCTTATAATAGTCTTAAATTTTCAGTTTTTTGTATTGCATATAGATGATAATATTTTGAATTAAGAATGGTATTTTTGAGCAACATTTTCGTGCTATACGTGTGAATGAGTAGTTGAATTTTATAAATTGGAGCTTAAAAACACCTATCTATATTTCTAACGCTTCTTCAAAATGTAAAGTTTATTGTGCATGAAGAATGATAAGTTTGCAATATAACAGACCGAACTTCGTGATATATCATTTACTTTAAGAAATTAGCGTGCAAAAAGCTGTATTAGAACTTTTTTTTTTTTTTTGCATTCGAACCGATGATGTACAAGGGTAATTTTTAAATCAAGAAATTTCATATCGGCTTAATCAATGCAATTTCAAAAATTCTAAGACGCATAGGTAATAATTTCTACGACTAAAGCCTTTATGATCATGTCATTTCTTTGGAAAAATGTCTCAATAGGCTGTTTAGAAGATCGAACGAGTGATATAACAAACCTTAACTATGTTTAGTAACAAATATACATTTTCCTTTTAAAAAGGAGCATACGCATCAAAATCATTAATTTACAAGTTCTATGAAAATGTATATTACATGAGTTGTTTAAAATAAAATACAAACGTCATTCTGATATTATACTTTAGATATAGACTTTTAACAAGTCCCAATTTATTTAATTTGAGTTTTTCTTTTTATTTCACTAGAGTTACATTGGGATGTATAGTTATTATACAATAATGAAAAGCTTTATTTCAAATAGGAAGAGGTGATTTTTACATAACCTTCTGGTTTGACTCTTAAAGTAATGCATTTTGTTTACTTCATTGCACAAAGCTGAATATTGTGCTATTAGACTCATAAGCTATTGAATCTGGTGAAGATTCAATAGGAATCTTTCCGAACTCTTAACACTACTTATTTTTCTTTCCATACTATAAACTGAGATATTACACTTCAGTTATAGAAAAGTGATGAATGTATATAACGTTTTTATAAATTATTTTAAATTTACGTGATATCTTCTCATGATAATATTTTACAGAAGGAAAAAGAACTCTTTGTTAGTTAAAAATGACTTATCATGCTCTTTCCTTATTCATCCATATACAATCTTAAGTAGTGTGGATTAATTCTTAAGTTAGTAGAAAATGAGACTTTTAAGGGAATATTTCTTTAAAGCCATTCTTTGTCGGTTTGTGAATCATATCACCTAATTGTCTGATGTTGAATGAAAGTGAGAGAGGATGGGGAGTATTTGCTCGTGATTGTAATTGTTTGAGAACCCATTCTTCCGAAGAGGAGTGTAAACAACCAATGAACCACACATGATTGTGAACATGACTGCCTTGTTGAATTTTTTTTCTTTCATTCTTTACAGAATTTGCTGTACATAAACTTTCCCCAATAATATGTGTCTACTATTATTTCATATTGTGGAATTCGTAACAAATATTATTTATTTATAATCTTGTTAAATATCAAACATGAATAGTCATTATTTCAAAAATATATTTCAGGAATATTCTATTTTGAAAATTAATTATAATTCAACTTAACTAGCAAATCATTGGGTAACATTTTATAAAAACCTTTCTAGAGGCCCTATTTTTCCACATGGAACTATAGTTAAATTATCAGAATAATAATTTCACTAATAATTCAGTCTCTGACATATCGCATCCACGAAAATTCTATCAATCATTTTCAACTACAAAGGAGGTTTGCTTTCTTATAAAAATAAATGTGTGGCCTGCAGATTAGGTAGCAAATCAGTAGCAATGTAACATACCAGAGTATATTAAAGATTTAAGGATTGCATATTAAAAGTTAAGTATAAAGTCAATTCAAGAATCAAAGTTGTTAGCTAGGATAACAAAGACAGAGAAATACGAAAAGCTAAATCTAGCTTTAAAAATCATACAAATCATAATCTTTTAGTTTCAATTTCTTTATTAATTATACTTCCACTCGGAACTATTGAATTCAAATGTTGAAAACAGAGTTTGATTGCTTATTAACGTCGCAATGAAGTACACGAGAGCTATTAGCCAAAACTTATAGAATTTGAATCTCCGATCAAATGACGAGGATATTACCTGAGCTAGCCTCCTTCTTCAAATTTTAGCACCACTAAAGGAGGGACTTGGAACTGATAGTTAATATTCAGCAGCCACAGAGTTTGGGTGGCTTCAAGACCCAAACCGATTCGATATGTTCTTCTGTGATTTCTCAGCTACCATGGCCGCGAAAATAGAAAATTTGAGATTACTATATAGAGAATTCGTATATAAATCAAGGGACAAAGTAAGGATAAAAGTAATTTGACGTGCCTTTTCTTTTACCGTGCTGTATTTCCTTCAAACCTTCAATCACAGATATTTTCTCATGACAGAGTAAGTTTGAAATTACAAGTATCTTTAGATTATGGTATGCTTCTGTAAACTGAAAGTAAAGCTAAGATTTTCAAAATGTAAGATATTTCAATACTCAATTCAGAAAGTTTTCATATATCTTGGGGATTAATTAAAATGGACTTAATAAAGCATCATAAAATGAAATTTCAAAGTTGAAGTTAAAAATTTTTAAAGAAAAGCAACCAAAATTTAAAATTTTGAGAATAAACTTGCTTAAAATAATCGTTTTTATCCATATCAGTTAATGTATGGATAACTTGACAATGCTTCTAATTCAATTCTTTAAAGTGGCTAGTAATAGTCACATATAATTTTATTTACCTCGTTAATGAAAATCCTTGCGATAATTTTCAGTATCATGCAAATAAATTTTCTGAATAGTTAATAAAATAATTAAACTGGTAAACAGTACTTTTACCATTGTTGAATTTACAATATATTTTTAACTATTAAATCATTTCTTAAAACTGATACTTTATCATCATTTCCGTAGATTTCAAAATATTCGCCGTCCTGCTGTAAAATGGGGCTATAACTTTTCTTAATGAAACTCCAGTTTGAAAACAATAGATTATTTTAAAATTCATACTTTCCTCCTTTTGAAAACAACAACTATAAAACAAAATTAATTCCCCATTTTTAAAATTGGGAAACTGAATTAATTACAGGTAATACTAGTAATTAATGTAACAAATTAAAATTTACATAATGTCTCATTCTGTTTTAAATTTTTAGACCGTAAGAACTTCCTATCTTTTTGTAATAATGATTTCAGTAGAAATATTACAGTCATTCTTTTTAAAACAGCGGTATTCCGCAGTACTCGGAAAATTCAAAGGCTAAGTATTAATACTAATTATAATATTAACGATCGAATATATTAATATTTAATGATGAAATTTGCATCAATAATTTTGAAAAATTAGTTTAAGAAGAGCTCAAAATGTTACTGAAATGTTGTTTGTCTCATTTTGAAATTTGCTATATTTGAAACAAACACTGTAGTTTCTAGATCAACAGTATCCGTCTTCATAAGACACAATAAAGGGAAAAACCATTTAATTTCATCAATGGTAAAGCGCCATCTAGTAGCGAATTCACTAGAACTGAAAAATTATAATGTAATATAGTTGGTCATAATTTACCCACATTTTGTGCAAACTTACATTTTGTAATTAGTATCTGATATGTCTTATTACTGGGGCCAAAATTCTTTTTGATCAAAATAACGTGAACAATATTACAATACTCACCAATAGTTGAAGCGATAATATCCAGGTGTCCTCCAGGTTACCGTATAGTTGAACCTGGCTTAAAAAAGTTCGCCTTGCGTGTTTGCATGACAAACGCAAACGTCGTTACAGTACTAGAACACTGGGAAAAGTCCCTTTCTCAAGGAATTCAAGGTGTCCGTTACAGAAGTGAACCATCTGCCGTATAGGTCCTTGCTTCATTGTGCGGAAGGTAGCTGGGACTGCAGGAAAAAAAAAGCGGTTGGTTAATAATTGAAGAGGTGCATGTTTTTGACATGAATAGCATTGTTAGATATGTACATAACAAAAATATTTCTCACTATTCTATCAAGAGTTACGAGCAAATTTTGCCGTTTCCGATATATATAACTATTCTCTGTTTTTCATTATGTTTTTAAAACGTGTTACGTATAGATAGATATAATGAAAATATCCATTCTGAGAAGATATTTTAATAGATGGTTCGATAATCATTATTGAAAAATTACTCAACTGTAAAAATTTCAAGAAGTTCGATGTATCCTGGTTTTAATTAAGGAAAAATATTTTCATGAGATAATTTGTAATAACTGATTGCGAAATACCCTTTTCTATAAAGTTAAAATTTAAAGTCTCTTATTTACAACTTAATTCAGCTATGATTAAAAGTTAATTAATAAACAAAAATATAAAAATAAAAATGAAGTTCTTTCATCCTTTTTAGATAGTGAAAATTTCTCAACTGGATTAATGAATATTATGAAGTAAGATAACTTATTTACCTCAGTATTGTATAATCCAAATATTTTCTCACATTTTAATTATAAGAATCCAAAGTATAGAAGAATCGTTTACAGGCAGGGGACAAATTCTTTGAAAGAACGTTTCATCTCTTTATATATAGCGGGAGGAAACCGCAGGTGGAAATACGATACTTCTTTAGTACCACTTGGAGAGAATTTCAAATGCAACTTCCAACGGAAAAACAGTTGTTACTAACATCTGCGTGATTTCGTTACAAACAAAGCCAAATGAATTATATATAGAGTCATGCATTTTAAATTTCATAAGAGAAAATTTAGATATGAACATTTACAATCTTAGACATGTATTAAAGTGCGAATCTGGTTTTACTGATGTGTTTCGAATTCCCCCTTCAGAATTAATTTTTATCAAAAAAATTACACAGAAAATAAATTGATGAGTACACACTCTCGGAAAGTTTTCAACAGATGTTCTTAAAATAACTGAAGTTTTTTTTTCATTTAATTAAACTTTTTATCCATAATTATTTTATTACTCAAATAAAATACATACAAAATAGAATTATATAAAGTTAAAAAAAATATGGATACATAGTAAGATATTTTATTATAACACAATGTTTCTTTTAAATTAAGAATGACGAAATGTGAAATGCAAATAATAACAGTTATGGTAAAATACAGTTTATGATAAAAATACATTTCAAAATTGAAACGTAAGAGATTACGAATAAATTACTTAACACAAAGGAACAGAAGAGAAAATTACCTATCAGAAATTGAGCTTACAAAACAAATTTTGGTTAGAAAATGAATATGAAATAAAAAAATTTTCTTAGATGAATGTGTTTGTAAACAATTTTCAACTCTCAACTGAATGGAAAGTAATGAAGTATTTTTTTTTTCAATGTAAACTAATAAAGACTTGAATTTGATATACCTCAAAATCATTTGCTAAACAGCCATTATGTATACATCTTTTTCATTCCATATTATTATCTCAACTTCTATTGAAAGTGTTAGAGTACAGTATAAAAATGGTTCCTTAAATTTCCTCCCGTTTTTTTCTGCACAGTTTATTTTTCACTTGGTTCCTTTTCCTAATTTATTTTACTTTCTTTGTCCTTATACTTCCTAGAGCTTCAGCAACTTACATTTTATCTTTCCTTTTTAGCTTCTTAAGTCTTCTGGGATCTCTAAACGATGCGATTAATTATTCCCTAAGGACGACGAACATAATTCAAAACTTGTTCTTCCTTTTTTCCCCCCCTCCATTTGCTTGAATATTATCACATTTTGTTACAGAAAGAAGCAGATTCAATAGTTTAAGGTCTCACGGTCAAATAACTCTAAAATTATTGAGATAAAATATTGATTTCTAGATTTTTTTTTTTCCTTCGGAATAGCTCTTTTTATCAAATGCTAAGCAGAAATGACGATAAAGCAATCATGTAAATCACAGACTATTGCTCTTAAGAAATTATTTAAAGGAATTTATAAACAATTAACTATCTCAGATATTGCTACAGAAAGTAAATTGAGAATATTATTTCACCAAAGATGAGAGATTTTTAGCCATATGTAAGGTACACCTCTTTGTTAAAACTAGTTTATAACTCTGTAGAAAATGACATGTTTATTTAGATTATTTCTGGAATAATAGATTCTATATGATATAAAATACTTATTAGAACAAAATTTCTGAAATGTATTTTGATTTTTTTTCAAAATGTAGAGAACAGTATAATAAATATTATCAACAAGGATGAGTAAAATATACATAAAAATGAATTAATGAATGAAAAGAAAAAAATTCTAGGAGCTTTAAAAAGTGATATTTTTCATGTTATTTTCATTGCTGCAAAATAATAATTTATGCCATTTCATCTATTAATATATTTAGTTCTGGTGCATTATTAAAGTGCATTTATTAACTTTTATTTTGCTACCTATTTATGTAGAAAGTGGGGTGATGGAGATTGTTCATCCCGAATCTACGATGGTTTGCTCTTACGCAAAGGGCTGGTTGTCTAGGGGGTAGTTTTGGATTCCATGTAACGTTGTTGATGATATTCAAGGATGAAGCTTGCAGTAGCTTTACTTGTTTATTAGGAGAGATGATGAAGAAGGAAAAGTATTTACACTATGATATGAAAAGTAAATTGACCAGTTCGTCAGATAAAGATAGATGGCTGCCTCATTTAACCCATATTGGCGCTGGAACGCGCTCGGGCGTTTGAAGTTTACTTCCGACGCGGGTAACGAAGGAGAAGAGAAGAGGAAAAAGTGGCGGCAAGAGAGAAGAAGAGCGCGAAAACGAGTGTCACTCAGTTTTGTTCTGGGATAGGTGGCGCTACATGAGCTTATCACATGACTCTGATTCGTGGCGACATCTATTGAGTATCGGAGGAACTGGTTTTACAGTAGATTGAAAAAATAAAATTAATTGCTTAATAATTTCAGATGGAAAATCCTACATTTATAAGAAATATTTTTTTAAAATGAGAATTATTTAATTATATATTAGAATGTATGTATTCTCTAAATATTAATAGAGATACTTTATATCTATCTATTAATCCCGTATGAAAACACAAACACTTGATTAAAAAATGGCAATATAATACATTTCTTTTTTCAGACTTGAGGGACTTTCTTCACTAAAGGAATTAAAAATGTAGTAATCAATAATTTTACCTTGCTCATTCCTTTTTCTTCAACTTTTTAACAAATACATTCTTCAAATTAAAAAAAACAAACATGTTTTGCTAAAATTGCCTTAAAATGTTTTTCAGATTTAAAAATAGCAGAAATTATGATTAAATGTTTTTGTTAAACAAGAAATTAAAATAATTGAAGGTATTTGAATGCATGAAAAATACTTTATTTTCGGAAAATATATTAATTATTCTTAATTTTGATAAAGAATACAATTAATACACAATTATAATTTTAATATTTTATTATTATTTAAATATGGGTGCATAATGCTAGTATGCATTGTTAAGATCGGGTTATTTTAAAATAAAATTTTTGACAAATACTTCATAAAAAGATTTTTTCGCGCCTTTTAATTGGTTTGAAATTTTTTTAGCAAAATGTTTAAATCTTTTTTATCATGACAAATGTTTCTGAATGGAGAAATAAGAACCTCAAACGACACCCTTGATAACACATGGGTGCGGTTCTTAAAATCTTGATAACGTTCGTTGGTTATTAAACTTTGAATAATGACCCGCTTGTTATTGTGAACAAGTGTGAATATCTTCCTTACATATCATCATTCAAATTAAAGCAAAGAAAGAGTGAATCAAAACATAATTTATATTAAAATGTTTATCATTCCTTCAATACACCTGCATGTTTTTTCAATGGGCATTGCTCTTGTAAGTTGGAGTAATGAATAAAACTTATTTTACGAATCTCTCGAGTGTGGAAAGGAATTGACCAGGAAGAAAAACTACTTTCTTTAATAAAACTTATTTTACGAAAATTTTATTAAATTTTTATTTAATTTAAATTAATGGAATACATATATTTTTCTTATAATTTTTATTTTTATTTTTCGATCGTATCATTTTTGCTTTATGTTTGGTAAGAAATATTGGGCAGTTAAATCTATAAAAAGAATTTCGTTTATTAAAAACTTACGTTTTTCAATAATTGACAAAAAATATAAGGCAAATAGTAAGCATGTTTTAAAAAAATTTAGTTTACATCATATATTAAATTCATTTTTACATTTCTATAAGCTCACTCGCTGATATACGCGAAAATTTTTTTGGTTTAAAAAAATATTTTTTAAATTTTATCAGAGACCTGATAAAATATATCTATATCTAACAAATTTTTTTCCCACGCTAACAATATTTCAATAAATTTGCTTCCCTCGAATATTAAATAAACAACTTTATGAAAAAAAGCAGTTTCATTCTTAAAAATGAGGGTTTAATGTGCGTGTACGATAAAAATGTCTGTATAGAAGAGCATTCATCAAAAAGAATTTTTAAAGATTTTTAGGAATTTCTTTTGGAAAAGATGCGATAATTATGATCAAATATATAAAAGAAAGTATTAAAAAATAAATAATAAATTAATCTTATTACTATTTATGATTCCTTGATATATCACTAATTTTTCCTACTTAGATATTTATATTTTAGTATTCTTAATCATGTAAATATCTGTTTTACGGGAATTGCATTGCACATTTACTAATTTAAAATAATTATATCTAAAAAAAGTAAGTAAAATTATGACTCATTAATCGAAAATAAATGAATGTTGTAACTCACTTGAGAATGACTCTAGATGCTGAACACTTTTTTGGTAGTGAATAATAACCGAAGAAAAATATTTTGACAGTTCAATTGATCAGATCCATTTAGTAATGATGTAGTTGCTATTGTTTGAAGCAAAAGTCGTAAATAAAATTTCTAAATTGCTTTTGCTGAGTTTTAAAGTTTATCATCCCGATACACTTACTTTTTTAAAACATATATATATTCTCTTTACTATACTTTCCGTGTGAAGTAAATAGATACGAGTATGATCAAGTCTGATATTAATTCAGGAACACATGTATCTTACATTTTAATCGCGTCTCGGTTGTGTTGCTGAAGATACTTGATATATATAATAAATTTCAATTATTTATTAAGATAATAAATATTGAGGAAATAATTACCTTTTCTGTTTCTTTCTTCGAAATTTTGATTTTGTTTCAAAATTAATAACTTTGATTATAATTAATACTGACATGAACCATTTTAAGAAAATATTATTCCATTTTATAATACTGTTTTCTCTTTTAACAAATAATAGTTTCTGGTAGAATGGGAGAAAAATAAATATATGTTTAATATATATTTATGAACTATTGCTAAAGCAAATTTTTTTTTCTATACTTTTATTAAAAAGCGATAAAAATGGCAAAATCTTTCTTTTAAGTCGAGGTAACGAGGAAGCTTTCGTAAACTACGGACCAGCATTGATCTATATTCTATCACAAATAAGATGTACAAACCAGATAAAATTTTATCATGGTAAGTTGTTTTAAATATGTCTGTAATAAAATAACTTTTTTTTCTTCAAATAATGCTTTATTTTATACTGAAACATATTACAGAAACAAAGTAGGTGATTAGCATAATACATTTTATTCTCGAATTTCATTTTGTCTTAACTGCTTGTATTTTTCAATAAAATATTTCTTCATACCATTTATTCACATTTAACTTGGTTCTAGATTGTTTTTTTAACACGAGAAACATAATTACAGAAATGTAATTCTTACCACCAAAAAGATCACAGAATCGAAAATTACAGCATTTTAAAGCTAAAGGTGATTTGTTTCTCTTTTTGGTTATAGTATAAAGTTTAAATTTTCAATAGTTATAAGAAAATAAAGAGGTAAATATGCCTGTAAAATAAATTAATTACTTATAATTTTAATAGTTTTATTCTAATCTTCTATCGTATTGTTCAAATAATGCTTGCAAGAAAATTAACAATAAATACCGTTATTATTTTTTCAACCTAGTTCTTTGATAAATGTTAGAATAATCTAAACAATTGATTTTTAGGATTAAAATTTTTAGAGTTTCATCATTTTGCTAAAAAAAACCCTACTTTTATTATATTTTTCTTACAGTAAGAGACAAAGGATTGAAATTTCTTATCTCTATAAAGGGTTATCACATTTATTACTATTTTGAAAGTGTGCAAATTAATGAAATGGATGAGTCTAGCGGTATACGTAAAGTATATAGTAGTATCATTTAATATAATCCCTTTATCTGTTGAATAAGCAATAAATCATTTTATAGTTCAATATTTTTTTCAAATTTTACTAAGGTAAACTGAAATGATAAAGAACAGAATAATCGATTATGTGTTTAATCCATACGTAAATTTAAGTCTTATTTGAATTTAAATAATGTTTACAACGATAATGAAATGTTTATTGGGTCAAAAAAATGTACATTTTTACTTACATAACATATTAGGATTTATGGACTTAGGATAAAACAGCCTGAGATTAAGATTATTATAAAATCTTTTATTATTATTTTTATATGTTTTACGGCAAATTATCCTATCATTTTAAATTCATATATAGTCATTGTTCCATTTAAAATTTTTATGATTTATTTAACTCTAGAAAAGTCGGATTTCATCAGCTAATATGAAAATAAACAATCATTTCTAATTTCTGAAACTATGCATATTTTCTTTCTCAAAACCAGTCCTTCAAAACAAACAAATAAACAAAAATGGGGAATCACTGCTTTAAAATTGTATTGTTCTAACGTTCAAGAATAAAAACCAAAACTCAAATAATTTTTTTATTTGTAAAACATCCTAAAACAATATTTTGAATTCAATACAGCTTTCAAAGATAGCTGTAAATAGCATATAGTTTACATTACACAACTTATTAACACTTGAGTTAGTCCATTTTCCTAAAATAAATTATGTTCCATACTTGGTCTCCTAAACTATAGTGTCGAATGAAGATACACCACGTTAAGAGAGTATTTATTTTATTTCTTAATTTTAAGAACACTTTAAAATAAACAGATGCACATGTTATCACACAAAAACTAGGATCAATTTTAAGCCATTTTCTCACTGTAAAAATTGATTTTGGCTTTAGTTCTAACATTATATACTTTACAACTAATATAAAAAAAGTATTTTTCATTACTTTCAAATGCATAACTTAAAATATTTTTGAATAACATATTATTCAACTGTAAAAATTTTATGCATAATAAATAATTAATAAGCAGGTTTTATTTTGAGATATTTGAATTGTTTAATATGTATTTATTTTTATTTTTAACTACCTTTAGCGGATCTTTAAGTGTTTCGAATTAGCTATTAAATCGAAAGTTCCTTCTTGAAAGATTTAATGTTGAAAACCTGAATGAAACAGATTCAAAGTTTTTTGATAAAAATTTCAATAACTTAATCGTAGGAAATTACATTACACGAGATAAAAAACAACAACAACAACGGAATATTAAAATACTTTATCGAATTATCGATGGAATATTGATGTATGGCCAAATTTTTCGAATCATTAACTGAGATTGGCGATTAACATTTCAAAGTTTAAGTACGTTATATCCTTTGAACACATTTCCTCAATGACCCAAGTATAGATGGAAAGCTCAGATAAATACTTTCGAATTCTCTTTGTTAAAAATAAACGTAATAACTTTGTTTTGGCTTTCATATGTATGTAATAATATGTAATTTACATACACGTTGAGAAATAACTCTTGCATAAATTGATTTAATCCGATACAACTGTTTTTTCTCTACCTTCCATGGAAAAAATTATTCGGTTCATTGAATTACCAATTACATTTTTTTCTATAATTATGAGCATTTTATTCTCCAATTTTTTTTTAAAAAAAAACATTTACAATCATTTGCATGTTTTCGTTTGAAAATGCTTAAATCCGTTATCTTTATAAGTGAGCAAAAGAGTTTCTGCCTAACAAATTTTGTATGGATACTTCCTTAAAACTACAATTTATTTTGTATAAAAACACAGCTCTTATTATTTTTTAAATCAAATTAATACCTAAGAAATGTTTGGTATTATTTGAATCCAAATTTAAAAAATCCAGTGAAAAAAATAAATTCTTCATTTTAATTTTAATAGATTAATTTGAAAATTACGAAATTAAAATAGATTACCTTTAAATTGTATTCAACTGATTATTTAGAGTGAACTTGGTTTGCATTGCTAACTAATAAATGAGAAATATTGGAATTTATTAATTGCGATATTTAACCATTTTCTTTATCTCAATCTTCTGATGAAAAGCAAAATAAATAATTAGTTACATCATTTAATAACATGACGCTACGCTATAAATATTAAATTAACATTTAAAATGTTATCGATGTTTTTTTTTTAATTTTCCTATTTCTCCATATCATTTTGAAAGATTTTCAATTAATAACGGTATCGAATAAAATTTTACTAAAGCTTCCATTAACAATCTAAAAATAATTTCGAAAATAAGAATCTCATTATAATTACAAAGATAATTATTATTTTCAAGCAGCATCTTATCATAACCATCCTTTTAATAATGACAATCAAAATAATAAGTAATGTTCAAAGCATTTTTGAACTCAAAAAAGTTTGCATTGACGTCTAAAAGTCAAGTATAATTCGTAATTATGTGAATAAAGAAAGAAATCAAAATAGAAATGGCGGTAAACGTGATACGCAAGTACAAAATGGATATAAAATAAAAAAAAAAAAACAATGCGAAAAAACGATAGTAATCACTTTTATTAACCAGAGGAACAATTTAAAAGAAAACCGGATACGAGAGAAGCTCACTCTTCAGTGAAAAACAACGTTGAGAGAGTTTAATAAGGTGTGTGTTCACTTCTGGCTACCAAGAATACGCAACAAGATGATTTCCCATTCCTGATAGACGCATTGTGCGTTCATACAGTCCCAAACGTTACGAAGAGATCTTTTCAGTTGTTTCCCACATATATCCCATGCATCTCGATAGGATTCAGATCAGAAGAGTGAGAAAGTCACGGCAGATGAGTTAGTTAGATACTTTCTGTTTTAAGGAAAACATCGGTCAATCTCAATCCTGTGACATTGCAAAAGTTATCGTTCATAAATATAAAGTTCCCCTTGATGTAAAACGATGTCTTTTGGTGATGATTCCCAAATGAAAACGACTTCCACTTTCTCACCATTTCATTAGCCGATGATAATCAGTTTTCAGATTAAAACGAGATTTCTCACTGAACATCGCATTAATCCATTCCCCCAAACTCCAATTTAAACAAAAGTGAGTAAGCATAGATATATGGGGAATGCAAACTGCTGATCATTTGGCATTGGTATCAACATGATTGAGTTTCCAGTAGATAGTTTGTCTGGAAACTGGTATTCTCGTGGCTGCTGTGAGCTCTAAACTCAAGTTTTCTGGCACAGTTATCCCTCTGCCAGATATTGGTCTTGGTTGCGACTCATGGTCAACCAGATACTGATTGCTCTTTAACATTTCTCACACTTTGAAACGACTATTTGAGATCACTCATTCAGAACTCGTGCAACTTCGGTTTGTGATCGTCTGGATTTGAGCACTCCAATTAATCCTCTTTCTGTAAAGTTGTCGTCTTTGTATCATCATTTGTTCTGTTTAATCGTCAATAACGTTCCTTCGCAAATGAATAGTACGAAACCTGTCTGAACTTTTTATGCTGAGAGAACCGGTTTATCTACATTCCTACGTGCGCAGGTGTTCTGCGCATGAAGACGTCGTCTAAAATGTTTCGAATGAAAGAGAAGTTTCACCTTCAATAGATGATTTTCACAAGTTATTTCGAACAAATTCACCAATATTTGTTCACATTTTTTCTCGTTTTACGAACTATGCTTAAATTTAGGACACTAGTGCATATTACTGACACATTTGTATAATGTATCAAATGAAAATACAGGAGTAATTATACAAATAATGAAAATTTTAACAATCATAATTTGACCCAACTTATGCCAGAAACTAATAAGTATTAATGCTGCTCGAATCTTTTTTATTTATATTGTATAATATTGCTGAGTGTTGTTGAAGAAGTATAATTTTTAGATATTAATAAAACATTTTAACGTCTATATACGTATAATTGCGATTTCTATTTTTTGATTAAATGAAGAAAGAGAAGAATTTAACTTGCTGAATTTTTTGTTTACAAATAATAATAAACTATTAATAAAAAAAATATTCAAATCATTTGTATGTCCCCAGTTGAAAAGACTCATATTAAATTGTTTTGGTGAAACCTTATTATTTGTTAAAAATCCTCATCGAACATGAGTAATGAGAATTATCTTCCATGAGTAAATCTTAGATTAAAAATATTTCCTTTCTTTCAATCGTTTTCATAAAACACATAATTTCATAAAAATCTATTCAAAAAACAAAACAAAAAAAGGAGTTGATATCATTCAAGGATGATTTTTATCGACTGTTTATGTTAATGTCATTTAATAGATTAAATTTGTAATATGTCCAAGAAAGTCACAATCAGAAAACTTTTGAATCAGGTATTCAGTAATTTGATAGTTTATTTAGTTTATAAATTGATTCTTACGTCAGTTTAAATGCTGATTGAATTTAGCAATTAGCAGGCTTGCTTTTTAAATATTTTTTTACTTTCATTTACAAACGAATTTTATCTACTGATGGTTATTAACTCAAAAAAAAAAATGTTGGTTTGCAAATATTGCTTTGTAGTTGATTTTTGTGATCTTGCTTCTAAAGTATTTTGAAACTTTCTAGAATTCTAAATTTTGTGGTCATGTATTTGATTGAAGTCGATAAAAATTTAGAAAAATTTAAGAGTTATGTAATTTTTTTACTTTCCTATAAGTCTTTGATAGCCTGTAGTTACGGGATCATGAACTTCATAATTAAGATGTTACGAATTTGAGATCTTAATTTACCAAAGTTAGATTTGCTAAAAAAATTCGAAGATAAAAGTGTTTTCCCGAATGTCTTTTCACCAATTGATTGAATTTAATTTTCTTATATGTAACTCTAGCAACACATTAGCTAAAACAAAACAAGGATGATTATTCCATTTTGTGAAAAAAAAAAGTACACAGTTACAAATCACAATTAAAACATCTAGTGTCTGAATGTATTTTAAAGAATAATGCTTTGAATAAAATTTTGAGGAAGATTTTTTATATGTAAATACATTGTTTTTATATATATATACGTACATACATTTTTTTATATGTTAATAGTTTTTTTTAAAAAAAAATGCTTTTCATAGGATTAGAGGAAGACGAGAAGCACCAAAATAGCAAGAAATAGATATATATTGACTTCCAAAAAGCCGAATGTATACATTTTTTAAACTTTGATAGCACACGAAAATATTTCTATACTGAAATATACTTCATGAGTCTCTTCCAAAATTTTTATCCAGAATCCACCTTAGTAAAACAGTATGGTTTTCTTAAAACTTAACTAAAATTAATCTTAATTTTAAATCAAAAACTGGTACCACAAAAGAATTCCCAATACTTTTCGAAAACCTGTGCAAGAAATGAATTGATTGCTTAATGCCTTTTCCCCACTTGAATTGTTTCGTAACAACCACAACCACCATATCCTCAGACATTCCTGTGGCTCCTTGCAAAAAAACAATCTTTCAATATAAGAGAAAGGAAGACGACCCAAAAAATAATATAAGTCGGGCGTACTTGGGCAAGGCCATCAGAAACCTGTTCCTAGCGACTTCAGCAAGGTCTTTCAGGGACCGGTTTTATTTGTAGGAATACGCTGGAATTTTTAGAATGATGATTTAGGATCCATGAGGAGAAGAACACTTTCAATCCACCTCCCCTACTCCCTTGGCCAAACTTTCTTTCCATTGCATATTTAACGATTTGTAAAGCAGACAGGTGCTGTGTATACATACCTTGATCTAAAAATTAGGAATCACAGGTGCTGTCAATAAAAATCGCCAATCGCACATTTAGTACACTTATAGCTAGTGCAAATGAGTTTAAAGTAGTAAATCTCAAGCAAAGAGCAAAGTATTCATTTCAATAATGCTCTGCTGATCATTTTGCTGCTATAAATATAAATACATTTGATAATGCCATAGAAAAGCTAGAAAATTTTTAAAAATGTCCTTCAATCTTCTTCATATTTTTTGCGCTTTTAAAAAATAAATTGAATGAATGTGAAAAAAATAGAATTTTTAAAGAAAAATTATTAATTAAAGGCGAGAATTTGATTAAAAGGGATTTTTGAAATGAAATAAACAATTTCTCTTTTACAATTTAATTAGTTTCAACCACTAGCTTCTGTCAGTAAATCTTTTAGATATCCTTTCTTCTTTTTCTTGATCTCAGATTCCGTATAAAAAATGAACAGTTATGATTTGTTATTCATATCAACAAAAACACTCACCTTCATTGGTTGATAAAATGATAATATCTAAAAAATTAATTCCTGCCCAATTCAATGAATTAAAATTTTACATCAGCACTTCAAAAGAAAATGCCTAAACAAAATAATAATTCACTGTTGCTTAAGCCACCGTTCGAAATTCTCAAATAAAATCAGTTAAAACATCATGTCTGATTAGAAAACAGAGATTATAGTGCGCAACTATCTACTGCAATTCATCAAATGCAATGACTACAAAGCCCAAACTACAACTTGAAAGAAGCAATTTCTCGTATTTGTAAACAAAGCATCTACTAATAAATGGTGTCAGATATCTTTATTGAGACAAATGCATTTTTAAGACCATCACGTTCTTACCGAAATCGGAGTAGTAAAGTTGGGTATCTTGATAATACAAAGATTAGAAATTTTCTTCCAAGAACAGTGTATCTTTGATCAGAAGAGGTCAAGAATGTTTTGAAAAATCGTGAGAATTTTCTTTCCAGTGAGTTCAAGCGACAATTTTGTTTAATGGTTCAATGTCATCAAAGTTGACAAGGATATATTTTTAAACTAAAGATAAATTACATTTAATTTCTTCTAAATTTGCGGGTTTTTTTTTTTTTTTTTTTTTTTGAAAAGTAACATATTATAACTGAGCTTTAAAAATTAAATGTTAATAAGGCGGTTCTAATATTATGAACTCACTAAGGAGTCAAATTATTAAACTTTTTTTTAACTTTCAATTATAATACTTCAAACATCATTCATGAAATTTACACGTCAAATTGTTCTTGAATGATTAAAAACATTTCTGAGTGATAACTTAACCTTTAAAACTTGAATAATTCTGTTATGCAATAAAAGAAATTTTTTAAAGCATTAACCAATATGTTTGATAAAACTTAATGAGCATATCTTTTTTTTTAAATCAGTCCGTAATAAGTAACGATTGATCTGAGACTCTTTGAAACTAATTATCAGGAACGTCTTAAAGCATGGGCTAACTGGGTCCGGGCCCAGAGCCTCGGCTTTTAGGTGGGCCTCGTCTCGTTCTCTTCTCGGCCTGAATAAGATCATGCTCAGAATAATTTTAATCGTCAAACGTTATTACCGGATATGACTGGTTGAAGACAGTTACTTCTATATCAACTATTTCTATTTACAACGTTTGCTGAGAATTAGGGAAAATATTAGTTTTATTTCTTAAGCGAGATATATCCAATTTATTGATAAAATGCTGCTGTAGAAAGGATAGTCAGACATAACAGACACTCTTTCCAACGACCTTTTATTTATTTGCACACATGAGTAACGGATAGCTCATGAATGGACAAGAGATACACTTATCAGAAGTGACAAAAACACATTCCCTATTTTATGACAGACGTCAGGGGTGATTAAAAAAAAGAGGGTTGAAATGATAAAGAAATCACACTTTTTCGAAGAAATGAGTGGCCTACAGTTCTAAATTGGCAATCCCTTTCTTTAAATTTAATTTCTTTGAAACAGCAAAAGGTAATTATGTTTTATTTTTGAAATGTATTAAAATTTGAGATTTAAGATAATATACAAATAACTATATCGCAATTAAAAAAAGGTAAAATAATATGTAATTGCGTTTGCTTTATTAACAGAGAGAGTTATAAAAATAATATCCAGTTTTAAAAAATTATTTTATTCTTTTTGTTAATTTTCTCTCTCTTCCAATGAACAACATAATATAATCTCTTAACTGTTTATAAAATTACTTATAAATATTTAAACGAACTCTTTCGAATTAATATATATAAGTGCACGCTTCCTTCATTTTGAATGCACAATGATCTGCTAAAAGAATTTTCGATGTGTATTGTAATTCAGAGAAATATTTTTATTTGCTTCTAATATGGAAAATATTATTTTACTTGTTTGAAAATTCAAATGACTGTAATTTAATGTGTTAAGAATAAACATCAAAAATGGAGAAATTCTCGTCCAATACAGTACAAAATAAGAGATTTTTAGTGTATAAGACCCCTTGCTAGAAATTTTCTATTTGCGTGTATGTTTAATCAGATTCTTCTGCAAAAAATTGAAATTTATTATATATACTTTAATTTTAGTTCTTATACTTTAAAACTTATAAAGTATTTGTATTTTATCACTTACTAATACTTTATCACATCTTGGTATAAAGTACTTTTAATGAAAGTTCCTTATATTCTTATAATTCTCGTAATTAATAATTCATGTAATAATGTTCTTTAAATTTTGAAATTTATGACTTCCTTTTTTTATCATAATATATATATATACATATATTTCGTACAGTTACAAAGATATATTTTTCTGAGAACTTAAAAGGATATTCCGAAAATTTGTAAGAATACAATATAGAAACCTAAAAACCTTTTATAGGTTTTTTTTTTCTGCATGTCATTTCCATTAAAATGGTTTACTCCTATATTTTTTAGATATGATTTTATATTGGCAATTAAAAATATATTTCAGGAAATATAATAATTAATTGCATGTGATAAAACTAATTTTGATTTATATTGCTATATAGTACATATGTATATCTCCATTGTAATGATAATATTCAGGGTTGCAAGCCCGACTTCAAGAAAAAAATATATACGCTTTATCTTTGAATTTAATTGGCATCAAGCAATAGAATGTAACAAATTACTTTGATTTTGTCCAAAATCTGTATAATTTTTTCTCATCGTCTACCCATCATTGGAATATGCTTACATTAAATTTGAGCTGTGATAGAAATAAAAAAATATACTGAAAAACTTATCAAAAACATATTGGTTAGCATGCGTAGATGCAATCAAAACCTTAAGCTCCGGATATTCAGAAGTTGTCATGAGCCTGGATTGCTTAATTAATGATGAATAACAGGCAGCGACAGACTTTCTGCTAAAAATTAATATGAATGAATTAGAAACTACTTTTTTTTAACTATCCTTTGGAATGACATTTTGATATTATTTACAAAGTAAATCTATTTCTCCAGAGTAAAAATATGGATTTGTCGAAAGACGTAAAATTATTAAAATCGTTAATGATATATATAAAAACCAAGATAGACTCTTTTGACTATTATGAGTCAAAAGTCTAGGAAGTATCCATTATAAAAGAGTATCAAAGTGTTCACAAGTGTGTAAGACAACACATTGTTAGGATAACTTTCCTCAAAGGAAGTAGACACACAGACACAATTTCTGAAAACAGCCACAGCCAGAAATTTAAAATAGAAATCTTTTTACCAATGTTTTACTCTCTAATTTGCAGTATACAAATACGTAGTAAAAAATATGAGGAGTTTTTTGAAATGTTTGGATTTTTGAAAATATTTCTAATTTGAATGGGACAGAAATTAAAATAGCAATCAAGAAAATATCAAAATTTTACAATAAAAATGTTAATGGAGAGGAACTGAACTTGGAATTTCAACATTTCAAGTCATTTATGATCATTGATGGTGAAAAGTTGAAGAAAAAGCAAAGAGAAGAAATGGAAAAACGAAAGACCAATAAAAAAATATAATTCTACAAATGAAGATGAAAACAGTTGTCGGATGAGGGGACTGAAATTGGGATCAACACATTCTATACATACATATATAATGAAAGACTATTCACAGTGTTTTCTAATATAGAAATAATAATGAGAAATTTCTTATCTATGATGATTACTAATGCGAGAGTGGTGAGCGTTCATTTTCAAAACTCAAACTGGTCAAAAATGAATTGAGAAATCGTATGATTCGATCACGTTTGAATAATCTTAGCTTGAATATTATTAACAATTGATTTTGAAGACCTAATTAATGATTTTGCGAGTTTGAAATGTAGAAAACGAATATTCATATAAAACCCCATTTTATTGAACTGTACATGTATATATACCAAATTAGATTAAAGGGTCGCAGGTGGGGGCTATTTTTTCATATGGGCCCAAGGCCTCAAGAAGTTTTAAGACGTCACTGCTAATTATATTAATAAATACTATATCTTTGAAACTAATTTATTTAATGTAGTCGTATACAAATTGTTTTATATGTATTAACATTAATCTATTTAATTTAATGCATAATCTTTAATAATCACAGACACTCAAAGAAACCTACAAGCAGCTTAGCTATTGATCGAACTGCTGATCAGCTAATATACTCAGTTAAGTTTTACTAACTTCAAGAGAAGTTGTGAATATTTCATAGATTTGTTGTTACGCAAATTAGTTTAATAATTGTTAAAACTAATTTCAAATAATTCAGAGTCACACTTATTAAACTCCACAATTAAGAATAATTGGAATAAAATAGATGGCAAAGAAATTTTAAATAGGTTTTATGTGTTATTAAGTCGTTTTATTAATAGAGAAATCATTTTCTGCTATGTTATGAAATACTTTATACATATGTTTTCATGAAATAATCATCTTACGAATAGTTAGAATAAGTACCAGTCTTATATTAGTTTTGAAAACATTTATTATACATTAGTTAATTCTTGTAAAAAAATTTTGATAAGTAGTCTAAAAATCGTAATAACATAATTTTATTAAATCATTACTTTTGAGTATTCAGAAAAAAAAGTTTTAAGAAACTTACTCTGCAGCTGATTATGAAAGTTTAATTACATTGGAATTTTTATTTCAGACAACATGTAAGGCACAAAATATATTAACAACATTTATTTTTCACCTTTAAATTATATGTAGAAATTATATGTAAATGACATTTCCCCCTTATTTAATAGAGATAATAATTCGTTATAAAATATTTCTAATTTGAATGCACTTAACCAAACAGAACATTTTGATAGTAAAAATTACATATTAAATTTAGTAAAAATCTTAAACTGTGAAATAAACAGCGCCGTAAAAATCGATTTTGTTTCTGGAAATAAACAAAAAATTACTTTTCTTTCATGCAGATTTATTTTAACTCCCATAAGCACTAAGAAGTACCTTTATTCATTTATTTTTTAATATAAGTATCATAACATAAATGTTTATGAAATAAAACTTAAACCTTGAAAAAAATGAATTTCAGAATAATGAATTACAGTGAAAATTTGTAAACATTAGAGGAATTTTTAGTAAAAAAAAAATCAAAATTTCCATTCAAAAATTAACTAATATTTTATCATTGTCAATGAAAGGTTACTACTATTCTTGAGATGAAAATAAATAAATATAAATACGAAGTTAATCCTCATTCGATCCTCTTTGTAATGTTGGCTGCTGATAACGATCTCTAAACAAAGGGGAAAACAAATAGCTTACAATTTTTAAATTTTTTAGATAAAAGTTGTTTAATAACATTTAATTATTGAAAAATTTAAAATGGGAATGTAAAAGATCATACAGATTCCTTTCTTTTTATTTAGAATTAAATATATAATATATACTATCACATAAAAATGTTAATTTTTTTCGTCTTTATATTAATACTTATATATATGAACAAATAAAAATAGATCACTTTAGTATTTATTTTTAGCAAATAATCTTCATATTAATGGTATCTGTCTATATTTAAAGAGTTTTCTTCATGTTATATTTCCGAACCTTTCTTCTGAAATGTTATATCGTAAGCCAATGGAACAACTAATACGAATAGATACAGAATATAAACAATAAAAAAAGTTTGTTTACAAACAACATTCTTTCATTTTCCTTATCATTTATTTTATCGGTCATATTAGACCTCACAAGAGAATGTTCAACAAAAAATAGGTTTATATGTATATGTAGATTACATTTCTAATTTATCGACAGTATGTCTATCAGCGCAAAAAAAACGCTAAAAATACATCAAATTTATCTGATAAAGAAAAGCTATGCAAAGAATGATGTAAAACTGACATAAGTTCACAGCACATAAAAAGGACACATTGTGTTTGAAGATGATATCTAGAAGGAACTAGTCGATCTCTTGCAAAAGATAAGGAAAGATATCTTACTCTTTACTGTTTAAAAATAACATTTTATGACTAGCAAAATATAACTGCATAAAGAATTATGGGAACTGTAATAAATAAACTCAAGTTACATTGAATTTTATAGCATTATGCTTTTATGAGGATATGAAAATTGAATTAATCATTATTTTATAATGTTTAAAGGAAGTGTAATAAAATATGCATCACAAAATATAATATTGATTTCGGAATCATACAGAAATGTTGTCAGAAAATATTTGATTAATGTAGAAAAAAACATAAATGTAAATGCTGCTTTATAGATTAAATTGATAAATATAGAGAAAAGATTTACAAGGAAATAGCGGTAATTTTTTTTATTTCAGAGTAATAAATAAATAAATATCATCACTTAAACGAAAGGGCTCCGAATCCCAGGGCTTCACAAATAGTGATGTGCAGAATATTTTTTTAAATTTATTTAACAATATATTACAATTTAATAGCAAAGAAATAATTATCTCACTTTCTTCCGTTCATTGAAAATTTCTTTTCAAGAATTGGCACCTTGCTCTGAAAATTGATTGATTTTGAAAACAACATGCAACTAAAATCAAAACCTTGTCATAACAATTTTTTCAGTTAACTGTTAGAATTTATTTAAAATTAATATTTATTTATAATAAGTAATTCTATTTTTAATTATGATTAATTCATCTATGAGAAATTGAAGGAAAAAAAACAGGCTTTAACATCTGTCAATGATTTTTTATCAAAAAATTATTCAATTTTATAACATTAACATTTTTAGATAATTAAATTAAACCGGCATTCCGAATATTAAACCGACATTTATTTCCAAAAACTGCTTTGTAATAAATATCCACTTAAAATAAAACGAATTAATCATGTGTTTTGAAATCTTCTGTATCAGACAAGTTTTATCAAAAGCTTCCCTCTTTTGCGTCTCAATATTAATAGCATATAATGATATAAGCAATTCCTTTTCTTGCTTTCATGTATGATTAATATAAAACTCTCTAAAGCCTTAAGTTAACCGATTTATTTTCCATCGATAAGTACAAAATTCGCTTATAAGCCTGAAGTTAACCGATTTATTTTTCTTTCTTAGATTAAAAAAAAAAATTCAGCTTTCATTACAATACCTTGTTATTCTCAAAAATACGATAATTTTCTTCGACGGGTTCGTTTTACAGTTACACAATTCAATTTCCATAGTAATTTCCGCAGGCATTTCATTTTATTCCTTTACTCAAGCGACCAACGAAGTAGAATTAAAAGAAGGCGAAGAACAATCCTAAAGTGGACGAACAAGGAAGTCCATAATTCCGTTACACACCCGCTTTTTAAATAAGGGCAAACACGATATTCGTGATAGAAACACAAATTTATGCTTTAATGCTGAAGAGGAAAGTGGGCTGCAAGATGAAAGAGAAATGCCTTGCGAGAGATATTTAAGATCCATTAAAACCTATTTTTCTAAAATGAGAGGAAGTCTCACACTTCCTTCGAGAGTTCAATTTCCTTGTTTCTTTTCTCAATTCGTTACTCGTTTATTTCATGATACATAGTAAAAACATTGTTTGAATTATAGTATTCAAACCGCAAAGGAATATCTTCTTTTTTGGTAGACGGAAGTATGTATGTGATATTAATTGAAAAATTTATGCTCAGATTTGATCGAGTAGGCTGTTCCAAAGTTTTGAGGATATCGCATTTTCTGATTTGAATAATTTCAAGCACGGTGTTTTGTTTCCGCAGCTGTGAGGTATTTTTAACTAGGAGATTTCAGAGTAGTTATAAATAATTGCAATCCTACAGCTATACAAATAATAGTTTATTTTCAGACATAGTTTACTAAGATTATTTTTTCAACTATCTTTGTGATTTCTATTTTATCACGTATCAAATAATCAAATTTTGTATTTAAATACGAAACTGCATATGCATTCAAACAATAAAATACATATGAGCTTTTTATTTGATAACCAATAACATATTTCAACTTAAAGCCCTTTGTTTTTTATTTAAATTCGAAAATTTTGCTAACTTAGAATCCATAATGCAAATTTAGATCCCTTCTGGATAGTACATTCCCATTTAGAAAACGTTTGTTTAAATCTAGTTCCTGTTTGTTAACCTTTTTTTGGTTAAGTCATTAACAACTACTAAAGGAAGGAGACTAGCGGGAATTACCTATAAATTGTTTATTATTAACCAATAATATTTTTAAAGAACGAAACATAACATGTTTTCTTATGAAAACTTATTTATTTGTTAAAATCTAGGCTTTTATTTAAAAAAAAATATTACAAGGAAAGCAAATTTTGTTAATTGAATTACCCCTGAAGGTAAATGTCAAAAAGATAAATGTTAAAATTACTTGACAATGAATAAAATTGTATTTTAAAAGCCTTATTAGATAAAAATAAGCTTGGTCTTGAAGACATAGGTTCAGAAAAACATTCGAGAAGACTTTGACACACATTAGAAAGACCTATATGATGCCGATCTTCTTGGAATCGAATATCAACTGGCATACGTTATCGAATATCAACAAAAAGATGAAAATGAAGGAGAAAAAGAAAAGGCTTCTATAGAAATTTTGTTAATAATATTGTAGTGCTATTTAACACAATTGAGAAAGCGAAAGACCTCATACTAGAGATTGATCTAAACGAAGAAGATCATGAATGTTCATCGAATGTTAGGTAAGCAGAGTGATTGTTGCAGCAAAATCTTAGAAGAAAAGAAAAACATTCTATGGTTTAAAATTGAAATTAGAAAAGTTTTTCTTAAGCCAAAAATAAAGTTTAAATTACCCCTCCCTCTTTTCGAATAACCTTTTTAATATCTAATCCTTTAATAATTCAATAATTAAGCACTGCAGTATATCTAATTAATTTTCTTCAATAATTTTGAGTAGGACTTCCTAAAACATTTTTCAATATTGATCGTAATTATTTCCATTGGTTGTTAAGTTTGATTTTTGAGGTTTTGAATTATGCGGTATATTTCAAGGATCTATTGATTGCACTAATCAAGGGATTCCTGTATTAACTTTGACAGATTTTTACCTTTTCGAAAACTAGAAAGATCATCGTTAAAGAGGAGTGAGGGGATAATAAGCGAATAAATGACTTTATGAACTGAATTAATGATTTATTATTATTTCTTACTCGAAAATTGCAGCAATATTTCATCTACAGGAATAAAATCCACCCCATTTTAAGCTTCAAATAAATTAACATGCAGTTAAGACTCATCTCTCAGTTCTTGATTTTTGTTTTTTGATTTAATTGATATAAAATAAAAACACAATTTAACGATCTATAAATTTTTTTTTCTTAAATTTAATAATTTCCATCATTATGCAGTACGTATTTTGAAATTTGATGGCAATAGTCTTAAAAATTATATTTACTTTAAACCTCGATCATAAATTCTCCCTTAAATTTAATTTTGATAAAGTTTTTGGGAAGTAAAGAGAGAGAGCATATTCCGAATCTCACGGTAACAACCAAAATGGAATATAACATGATTTGTCGATATTTATTGCATAGCCAAGACTGCAAAACTCTAAAAAGTGCACATATTTTGAATGTATACAAAATTTTCAATATTTGGGAAAAAGTTTATCATTTTTTTTTTTTAAAAAAAATATTATAATTACTAACCTCACTATGCTAAACCATCGCCTACATATTTAGCTTCACTTTCTCTCTTCACTTTTTTTAAGACTAAAGAAAGACGATTGGGAAAATTGTAATAGAATGAAACTTAAAAAAAATAGAATGAAAATAAATGCAAGTAACATATGAAACAGAAGTAAAGTAGTAAATTAGAAATCTGAAAATAAAATGAAACACACATCTGAAAATAAAAGGAAAGCAAAAGCTATTATATTTAGGCATGAAGAACGGATAACTAAGATTGCTACACCAAAGAAAAAAATAAAATTAAAAAAAAAATGGTGTATCCCAAAATAAAAATAGTATAGTTAGGTCAGAGATACCATTACCAAGGAAACCCCTGACGGTGGGGCACACAACCGAAAAAAAAAGAGAAAGAAAAAATTCACTGGAGCATATCTAAAGAAAGTGAACAAGTATTAGGGGGGGAAAAGTAAAAAAAAGGCCGAAATTTGACACATAAGAAGGAGCCTCTATCTTTGGGACCTCCTAATGACTGCTACCGTCTTACGGGAGAGATGGTCCAACACCTGTTGTTTCTCTCCTGATTAACTGCTACCTTCACTGCGTTGTTTACTTAAAAGTCAGCATTCTGCTACTCTTATACAATGCCGCGGGCAACCGAAATCAATCAGACTTCTTTTTACTGTTATTTAATGATGATTTTTTTTTAACTGCCGATTTCTCCGAAGGTGACTTTCAAGAAGGAATGAAAGAAGCTTTTTTTGTATTACTATTTCATTATTTTTATTATTGTGTAAAGTGCGGTCATTTTGTTTAATTTTAAGGAAACAAGGAATGAATTACAAAAAACCACTATAAACGTGATATTACAGTTTGGTTTGTTGATAAATCAAATGTGAAATGTTGAGAAAATATTTTCGAGAGCTTAAGAAGTAGTATTATTTTTACAATGTACTTTTCAGCTCCTAAGTTTTAATAGCAGAAATTAAATAAGCTCATTGCTTATTACTTATTTACAATCTTTCCACGAAAAGATACTTTTGTAAACTTATTTACTTAATAAAAGGCTCAAAAGTCTTATGGCATTACCGCATCACAAAATGTTTAGTAAATTTTGCTTAGTTCTTAAATATTCAAAAAAAATTGATATACTCTCACCAAATTTGTGATTTTAAAAATAAGAAACGAATGAAATTGCGTCTTAATACCAATTGTGACCAATACAAATGGTTAACTCTTACTTAATTACAAAAAGTATTAACCATTTAAACTGATTTATATTCTAAATGCATCAAATGGATAATTACAAAAGACAAATGAAAATTAAACGTTGTTTGTGTCTCTTGCTTTTATTAATTATATGTGCGGCTTGAATTTTCGATTCAGTCCATTGTAATTCGTGACGTGATTTGAAAAAGGCAACATAAAGTAAGAAACTATTAATTTTCATTCTATTTTAAAAATATTTGTACATTACTTTCATTGTAGGGTTTTAAAAATGCATGTGTAAAAAGCTTTTAAAGATGAGAATGCATTACAATAATTTATGCAATGTACTTTTTTTTTAAGAAATCAAAATTTAATTTTTTATCTTTTAAATTACTTATTTTTCTTTATGATGCTTTTCTTCTATACGTAATAATATTCAAACTATATCCCCAAAAAAAAAACAAAGTTCACTTAAGTAAAGTCAAACATTCTTGATTGATTGATATTCTTAACATCGCACTGGAAGCAATACAATGGCTTTTGGCGACGGACTTCGTAATTTTGAGCCTCGGTCAAGTTACAAGGACGACACCTGAGATGGCATCTTTTTCTCCTAACTCCCACAAAACGCCAAAGGAAGGACTTAAAGCCTCGACAGTTTTAACGTGAGTCAGCCTTAGTCGTAAGGCGGTTCTTAAGTGGCATCAAGGTTTCAAACACAGGACTTAACGAAAACCGCCACGACCATGACCATTGCTATCGTGGCCACAAATTCAGACATAAGAAAATACATTGAAAATTTCGTTACATTTGAAACTCAAGACATCATAACTTTAAGTAAATTATTTTTACATAAGAAATGTTTTCAAATTTAACAAAAGAAAAAAAAAATAACAACAAATTCATAATAAAAAAATGAATTATTAATAATTTGTTCTCAAACTTTTGAACAGAATTTTGAAGGGAAATGTTATGAAGAAATTGTCTTCAATTTGTTTTTGAAGAAATTATTTTACAACTTGAATCAACTATTGCATCGAAAAAAAAAAATCTAAAAAAGATCTTCTAGACAATATCAAGTTTCTTATTATATTTATATATACATTAAAATTCTAAATTTACCTTACTTTTAAAAGAATTATTTTCAAAAAAAAAAAAAAAAAAATGGAATAATGATTACTTTGCTCAACATGTTTTTTTCTTTCTGAATAGAAGTAAAAAAATGTTTCGTGGTTTTAAGCCAAGGGGAACAATCTTTCTACCCGGGAGATGCAAAACGGATCTTGTCCGAAATTGCATTTATTCTAAGAAATCAGTCCTTAAAGCTTATCACACGTAAAAAAAATATAACTTAAATAACAAGAAGTGTTGCTGCGGCTTTTGTGGTCATTGGCTACAGGGAGAAGAGGAGTCATGGGCATTTTATAACCTATGCTTATTAAAGCATAACCGGTATTTTTCATGAATTTGTTTTTTCTCTCTTTTCGGTCCATAGATTGTTTGTTACTCTAATGATGTTTAGAGATAGAAAACCTTTCATATCCTTTTCACGAATTGCCTTATTTAAAGTATGTTCTGTTATTCTGCGGTTGAGTGTGTGTGTCGATATTAATAGCAATTAATTTAAGTGCATATCTAATCTGTAATATGCCGTTTCGAGCGTTCATTATTCAGAGTTTAGTTTCCATTGTAGATTAATGCGTAATAAAGAAAGAACACGGACACACACACACAACCACAGACTAACAGAAACAACTTTAAATAAGGCAATTCGTGAAAAGGATATGAAAGGTTTTCTATCTCTAAACATCATTAGAATAAGGGGCATTCTCTAAAAGCCGAGTTATTTTTTTTAAGTAGTGGCAACACAACGATTCTAAAAAAAAATAAAAGTGCAGGTGATTTTTTTAAAATGTTAATTGAGCGTTTATAAACATTTTAAGCGAAGTAGACGATTTTATTTTCCTAGTTTCATGCTTATTTAAATAACTGTTTTTATTTACCCTACAAAAACGCAGAAGAGTGATTCTGAGTAAAGAAAAAATGAAATACGCTGTGTCATAAAATTTTGCTATCGTTTGGGAAAAATAGCTCCAGAAACAATTAAGTTAATAAAATACCTAACATTTGCAAATTACCATAACTCACCAAAACATTTGGCTTTGCAAATGTTTTGGTGAGTTAACAATTTTTAGACGGCATGGTGATTTCAAAAGAGGTGCTTGTCTGTAGAATTGGCTCCTAAGCCTGGCCGACCAGAAAGTGTTGTGAATGATTGAAATGTTTGCACTGTGTGGGCAATCTTGGAAGAAAATCAGCGAATGTCATACGAGGAGATAACAGGATCAAATAACATTTCAAAAACGTCAATGTTTCACATTCTGCGCATCAATTTACAGCTTCGTTATGTCTGTTCCAGACGGTTCATTTATCACCTTACTAATAAACAAATGCATACAAGAATTCACCAGTGTTGTGAGTGGCAACAGATGCTACAAAATTATTCGGAATTTCCTAAATGCTGTAATAACAGATGATAAAACTTGAGTGCATCATTTTGATCCCCTTACCAAATTCTCAACAAGTGTATGGAAACACACTGATTCTCTGCCTTCGAAAAAAATCCGACAAACCAAATCTGTTGGTACGGTCATGATTATTAATTTCTCTGATCATAGAGGTGTAATCGATCAGCATGCTGGGCCTATAAAAACGATTATGACTTTTGAATATTATGTTTCAGTTTTGAAAATTTTCCGACAACATGAATCGAGAAAACCTCGTTAACTGGTAGGAAATTGGACATCAAATCACGATAATGCTCGCGCGCATGTCGAAACTTCTGTTCAGCAATATCTTAATAAATACAATATTAAAATCTTGCCATATCCTTCTTAAATTCCAGATCTCACATTTTGCGATCTTAAGCTGTTTCCGACGTTGAAGGAGAAGCTCCTTGGTGAGAAGTTTAATACAGATTCAAACTTTATTTCAGCAATGCAGGGTTCTTTGAAAAAGTTTCTCTACTTGTTAGAAAAGTAGGTTGAACGAGATGGGATCATGTATATCATATGAGAGAAGGTATTTTGAAAAGGAGTGATTTAATGAAACATTAATTAATAAAACCATTCAAACAAAGCAAAAAGAAATGGCGAATAAAACTAAAAATAAACCAAAAAAATGGAGTCAAGAAAATCAAAAAGGATTTTCAGGCTGAGGATTGAATATGCGGTATTAAATTGGGTGGTGTACCAACCTTCTATCTTAAAGACATGGTAGGATGAATGGGGGGGATGTATACAAAAAAGCGCAGTATTTCAAAGTAAAAGAATAAAAAGTTGTCAAACGCAAGAGTTTTTTTAAAAAAATCAATTCGTGATTAAAAAAATGCATACCATTACTTATAAAAAATTCAAAGAAATGAAAATTAAATCAAGTGAATAGATAAGTAAAACAGTCTTAACAAGGTGTTTAGTAATAGATATTAAATACTCAAAAAGCAAAGTGTTGTAACTACTATAAAGAGGATGCAAGCCAAATAAAAAAAAGATGCAAGCAATTAGTAATTGGTTAGTTGCATAAAATTTTCAAGTTTGTAAAATAGTAAAATAAACTATAATGTGTAAAAAAAAAATGTAAACTGCGATAAAAGTAATAGCAATTTTCACAACTAGAACATTAACAAGTTGATTTAGTGAACTTGCATCTCATTGTCATGCAAGAAATCCAGTTTCTTACCAAATTCTTCACAGCCATATTCTATGCGATTTTTAGCATATTTTTTAACAAAAAAACTATCTATGTTGCAGTCGATTCGACGTAAAGGTCCAACATCTTTAAAGGAGAATCATTTCCATAGCATAACATATCCCTTACCAAGTTTTCATTTAGGGAACAAAATTTCGGGATTGTTTCTTTCATATTTCGTATGATGTACGTACCTTATATCACCTGATGAAAAAAGTTATACTTGAAGTACTTGAAATTGAATAAAGTACTCAGTTTTAAATGAATTTTAGATTCTATGCGGGTCTTTTCGTATTTTTCATCCGTGGGGAGAACTGCTGTGAAAGAATAGCTCCACTGTAGCTCATGCTTGTCATAAGAAGAGACAAAAGGGATACCCAGTGTCTGGAGGTATAGTCGTATACCCTGCCCCTGGGAATTATATCAAGGGACTGGTCGTCCATATTAGGGGACCTCAGGGGCTTACCTTCTTTTGGTTGGTTTGGACACCATTACCCCGAGGCACCCTTGTGATCTTTTTTTCCTCATGGGTTTACTGTCTGTGCCAAACATGGGTGACGCGCTCTTAGCGATCCATCTTTATTTTCAACCCTCCTTCTAGTCAAAAATTTTTTTTTTGGTAACTGCTTCATATTTTCTGTTCCAACATGGCCATATTTGGCTCTTGTCCCATTAAAAATACTATCACTCACTCATTCCGACTTTTGTAGATACCAGTGGATTTTGCTGAAGGGGAGTACAAACAAGAAATCTAGCATCACTTATCAAGAGCAACACTTACAATTAAATTATTAGCTTGGTTAATTTTATTAGTAATATAAGTTGATGCTTTTGATGATTTATAACTGAATCTTTTTTAACATTATATCAACTCAATTCATAGTTTTTTTTTTTTTTAGGTTGACCACATTTTCAAATTTTAGAAACATTACCTTGTTGCTTCGTATCACTATAAAACATTTACTAATTGATGTAATAGTCTAAATTTTCGAGGGACATCAATTTAAAATACTCAGACGTTCAAGTAGTTCATAATACGATTTCGAATACCAATGGAATATTCTTAACGTTTCTTCATCTTCATTTTAATGGCGAATTATTATTGTTATAAAAATTAATAATAAAAAGAAAAAGTAACTTTCTAGTTAATTAAGCTTTTCAAATCCCTTTTGAATACCTCAAACACTAAGCATTCTAAAATAAATAATAAAAATACATAATTTTCAAAGTTTAATCATAAGCCGAATAAATAAATCTTCAGAAGATTAAATAGTGCAAAACTTCTGAGTCAAAAATAATGCTCTAGGATACAAATAATATATGCATAATCAGAAGACATTTGAGGCTACTGTACTATATCCAGTTGGAGAATAAAAAATATTTAATGCTTTATTTTTTTTATTTCAAATTATTATAATTATACTAAGAGTATTTATACTTTCTTTTCATACGAAAATAAGACATTTGCATAGTATCTGACATGATACAAATACTACACAAACCATTAAAATAAACCTTTATTTTCTTTAACTTCCTTCTTCATAACTCTATAAAAAATTAAACGTGTGGTAGATACTCGCATTGTTCAAATAGAGAGTTAATTTAATTGACGTCCCAAAGGTGTTTGAAAGTAAAACCAAGAAATTATTTTACGATGAATTAGTGGAAAACTAAATTTAATGAGATTTATTAGGAAAAGTATATCAATTTTTTGTGTGATTAAAATCCTTATTTCAGACGAGAAGTTTAGTTTAGTTTAGTTTATATTAACGTCGCACTAGAAGCAACACGAGGGCTATTGGCGACGGACCTCGTAATTTTGAACCACGGTCAAGTGGATTTCAGACGAGTAATGTGAAAAAGAGTTTATCGTACACAATCTTTCTCTTATTATTTTAACATTTGTATTTTTCTACAGCACCTTACGTCGTAAAAAAGGCGCATGAGCAGCGAAATATGTTCATTAAAATGCTTTTTATAATAATTATAATTAAAAAGTCCTTTATAATTATAATTATTATAAAGGACTTCGAAATAAATGAGTTAGTTATCAAAGTCATGAGGTTCATCATGAAAGTTAGATCTTAAGTTTATAACACACACTTATAAGTAACGTTAATGCATTGTTTATGAAAAAACAAAATTTTTAAAATAATAAAGTTACATAAAAATAACAATATTTAATAAAATGGTGTATTTTTAATTCAGGATTTAATTTCTAACTCATTTACTTCTTTGAGATTAAATGATGACATCAACTTTTATTTTTGAGAAACTGATGCTTAATTTTAGGAAGTAATTCGATATATATATATCGATAAAAACATAACATATCGATAAAAACATAGAATTTTATCTCGAAAACTATGCAAGATTGCGAAAAATATGATTAGTTTTTCAAAAAATATCAGGCGTAGAAGTAAGATTACAGATGAAGCATTTTAATCACTGATTTTTTCTTTTTCTGTTATATTTCTGCAAAGTAATGTTCTTTTTTTCTATTTTATAATGTATTTTTTTATTTATAAAAATGTACTTTTATATATGTCTTTTTTTAAGAATATGTTGTGAAGAATTAGTAAATCAAATTTTATAATATTGGAACTCATATTTAAAACTGTCAGAGGAAAGCTTCTTCAGACAAAGTTATAGACCTTGAATAACATAATTGTGTTTTTAAAAAATATAGTTAAAATTAAATGCATATTTCGTTAAACTATAAAAATGCTTTAATAATTAATTATGCTTTTACAAATAATTCAGATCAATTCAGCTTTTTTTTCTCTTTCCAGATCATAGATTTAATTCATCTTCTATTAGGAATATATATTTATTTTATTTCATTTGTTCACTTCTGAATTTGTCAGTTATAAAGAATGATAGCAAATTCTTTTTAAAAGTATTTTCCGATTGATTTTTTGTATTCAGTAGAACATTTTTTCAAATTACATGCATGATATTATACGGCTAAGAAAACTAAAGTAAACTTCATATATGTACACATTACGTCGAAATCAATTTGTATAAATTTTGTTTATCAACATATAAAATAAAACATGTGTCATCATAAATTGTAGAATTTTAAGATTTTATAATAGTTTAATAAAATATTTCAAATAGTCTTTGTGATTGTTCATAAGTAGATCTGTAGAAATAATGAAAGTAGATAAGATAAAAAAAAAGTCATAGAATGTTCAATGTTTCAAAATGATAAATATATACTTTCAAAAATAACTTTGTTCTACCGTTAAGATTGAAAAACCTATTTGGATTAGAAAATTGAATTTTGTAAGTATTTGAAAAAATTAAAAGATTGAAAAATTAGTAAGACACATGAAAAAATGTGTAGAGGGGGAAATAACTCATACTTCAACTATTTTTTGCCTTGCATCGAACTGATTGATGCAAATTCGCAGTGAAAACAAATCACCTGACAGCAAATTTTATCTTAACTGACCAGCAATTTTATGATTGGTTACTTTATTTACGGGGGGAATGTAACATAGACACTTGGATTTACTATAAAAACTGAAACCTATTCCCATTTTTCCAAAAAGGATGCTATCCATTTAATAAAATGCTGCATTAAAAATTTCATAACTCAGACAATTGGATTTTTTTTTTATCAATAAGGAAAACTTTATTGCGAAAAGAAAAGTTACAAAAGTTGTATTAAAATCAAATTAAAAATTTAATGGATTGCTCATAAACTATTAATTTTCGTATTAACATTTTTTTCACTCTTTAGAATGGATAATTCTTAGTCTTTCAGTGAGCAAATCAAACAAATAAAATCTTCACCTGGTATACACAGTAGGAGACTGCCATCGACCTCATAAAGCATACAAAAATAACAAACCTCTCTTAATGATGAGCTCCTGGAGTTTTTAAAGATACAGAAGAGTCATTCAGAGAAATTTTAATTGGAAAAAAAAAAGAGTATCAACTTTTCTTTGAAGGTCACTGCACGAGACAAGTTAAAACACCTCACTTCGGATGATTCAGATTACTAATTTGGTGTATACATATAAACAAGTAAAACAATAAAATTTATTTTTTAAAATAAAATTACGTTAAATTTTATTAGAGCCTACTTTTGTTCCTTTTTAAAGTATTAAATATATTTTGTTTCCAGCATATTTTTTTCACATTTTACATAACATTTCAATGTAAAAAGAACGCAAGTATTTCCAAATGAGATTAATGTACCATTAATAAATGTGAATGGAATATCAACTGCTTAAGACTCAATTGTGTTTAAAATACCATCGAACTAATAAAGGTAGCTTAAACTTTCATAAATATAAAAGGAAGTTTAAATTTTTATAAACATTAAAGGAGGCTTAAACTTTCATGTACCTTTATTCAGTTTTATATAGTTTTATTATAATGAAAGCGTATAATATTGCAAACGTTTAAAAAAATAGAAAGTAAATGTTGCTTTTAATTGTAAAAAGATAAAAATGAATCTATTTAAATAAAAAGAAGTATAATTTGAAAATTCAGAGATCCATTTAAAATAATTTAAATGTTTTGAAATTTTTATATTAATGATTCAATGCTCCATTTTTTTTTTTACAAAAATTGAGCATTACTTATTAAATGGGTAACCATAAGTAAATCTAGAACACATTCAGAGAGACCATTAAAAGAGATTGAATATGAACAAACGTAGAGAGAAGAGACCTGTATCAATAAATTTGAATTACTCCCTTTATTTTCTTATATTATAGCTACAATAGTTGCTTTTCTTATGAGCAATAGCTAGTTATGCATTTTAGCTACTACATTGTAAAAATGACAATCACATTTGTTGCATAGATTATTTGTTTGATTTATTTCACTGGATTCGAATAACCATATAAAGATTTGTATCGATTTAGGTGAAAACTTATTACAGATATTTTTGTTATTATTTTCTAAGTGGAAAAATAGTGCATTGTTTGGTTTAACTTGAAAAATGATATTATCGTCATCAAAAAAATTTTTTTTATAGCTTGTACACTTATGGTTGGAATATTTATGTTAATTGATTGATGCAATTTTCCCATGAAATGAGTAAAACATTATTCTTAACAGTCAAATGAAATTCTCTCTTGTTTCAATGAAACAGTAAAGATTTAACATTATTTTGTAAAGAATCGTTAATGATTAGTGAATTATGGCTATTTTTCAATAGTCTTAGAATAGTCTTTTCTTAGAAGCTATCTTAGAAAAGTAACGTAACGTTAGATCATTTTGAAATTCGTATACAATTTGGAGCAATATGTCAAATATCGTCATGCGGAACTACGGTCTAAAGATGTTACTTGATGGCTATTCAAGATATCGTCATGGTGATTCTTCAGTCACTTAAAAAAGGAATCTCTCATGAATATAATAGAAGGGAATTTAGAATTAAACTTTTTCTTGACGATGTGTAGTTTCATTTCAGTTTTAGATGTGTTCATTTTTAATCTTCTTATACATTTTATATGAAGCACATATTGAACACATTGCTATTTTGAATTAATCATAGTACAATTTGTCAATGAAACGTGTACAATATTAGCTCATAAAAATAATTATAGTCATTTTGATATTTAAATGTATTATAATCAAAATATCTTCAATAAATTTAATAATCAATTTTATGTCACTTTGAAGGAAAACAGTAGTCCACGTTTGAAATAAATCTTATAGGAAGAAATTACTTAAGATTGGGAATAAATATGTTTCTTAGAAAAAACGGAAAAAATCGTGATTGTTATATAAACAATCAAAAAATATTTTTATTTCCTATTAAACTGTATGAAACAGAACAATCTGACAGTTAGTCGTTTCGTGTTCCAATGGACTGAAATAATTCTCTTAATATATCATTTGTTCAGGATCTAATAATATGCTTGCAATGAGCTATTCTACTACATCCATTGAAAATCCAAAATGCTCTTAGTTATCAGAGGAAAATACGTACAGTAAATATATACTTCCGCATGACTGCACTATAATATATCTCAAAAGTTTGAGGACAACAAGAGACAGGGATGTCTAATTGGCCATTCTTACTCAAGAATTCCGTACGTAGCACATTCAAAACACGACTAAAATAGCCTGACCGGCGCCTCCCAAGCCATTCCTCCCATTAAAATAGTCTCTGCGCAGTGGAGCATCAAGGGGTGCACTACTGGCATGGAAATTATTTTCCTGCAATACTCTACAAAGAAAAGGGAACTCATTAAAGTCTAGTTTGTAACACACTCCTTGAGGGAACAAGTATTTCACCCGGAAAGAACTCCCATGTAATTGACAGTGACGTTGTTTAATGGTATGTTGCACAGAAGATTAAGTAGATTTTATACAAATAGGAGGAAATCTGTGGTAAACCAGCACATTTTAAATTTTACATCAATCAAACATTTCATCCTCATTGTACCATCTTTCTTCATGACTCTGGCATTTTAGAATTATTCGTGTTATTTTTCGTTTGTAGGAAAGGTCTTTGTGTATTTTCTAAATTTTTTGCATACGAGGCCAACCAAAAAGAATTAAATATTAATCATATAGACATTTTAGATGGCAGAAGGAAGAAATAGAGGATATTGCCCCTCTACGGAAATAAATAGCCGAAATCTGTGATATAAAGAATAGGGGAGGGGGAATACATCACAAAAAAAAACGCTTAAAGCAATTGTTAAGAAATCTTATTCAATAAGAAATTTGTCGTGAAAAGCAAAATATTATATTCATTCGTTTTTATTATTAATCCGTAACTAAATTTTAGTTCCTTTGATAAATGATCCTTATGCTCTTTCATGGACCTTTAATTTCTTTGAAATTAACTACGTAATTTATTTTTCTCGACTTTTACAGTCTTAAGAAAAACCAATTTTAAACATTTCCAGTGTTATTGTAATGAAATTTAAATTACGTTTTCTGTTACTTTACTCATATAATACTCTACCAATTAATTTTAATATCATTTAACATAATACGATATTCAAACAAAGTTATATTACATTGAAGTTGCGTTAACTAAACTTTAGACATTAGTTTTTTTTATAGTCGTTATAATCTTCCTTTATATACTTTCCTACCTAAAAAGAGCTTAGATTTCAAATTTATGATCAATGATAGCAAATACTTAATTGACACTTTTTATCCTAAATATGTATTTCAAGCAATATTTCTTGATTTCTGAAGTGGTCATAGGTTTATATATATATATATATATATATATATATATATATAATATCAAATTTAGTACAATTACATTAGCAAAAATAGTACATTACAAATTTAAGAATGTTAGAAACCACGAAAGCTATGCATATCAAAACCGGAACAGGAACAATGCAGTAGTTGTTACACTAATTATGAAAGAACTTAAAACATACTTGTGGTTTAGATCATACAAATTAAAACAGCAGTTCAAGATTCAGACCTTGTGGTATCCATACCATTGTATATTACAGAAATTAAAATTATTTTCATTGTATGTCCTAAATAAAGACTGTATGGGAATTGCTTTTCACTCCCTACTTGTGTACATGTAACACTTTTTATTGAATTTATTTCTTTCAGAAATTTAGCAGCAGATACTTTTATTAATATTTAAGAAATGAAAGACTTCAAAATTACCAGTTTATTTTACCAAAAATAAATATTTAATTTTATAAAATTTAATAACTGAATAATTGTAGCATAAAATAAATATATATATATATATATATATATATATATATATATATATGTACACGAGTATATATATAAACACTTTTCTTTATAATCAGAGAAATGTTTTTTGAGTTTATCATTCTTGCAGTGTTAAATGCTTTCAAACAAAATCGTCAGCTGATATTAATAGTATTTGCACCTAATTTTTGGAGTTTTAATCTAGTTATATAATTCAAAATTGCTTCATCTCCTTCATTTTATAACACGTTTTATTTTGTACAAATTTCAATTATCTCTACGAATTTGGTCGTTCTTAAGAAAGGTTCAGTGAACTTATTTGATATACGTCTTCACAGTAACAGAACTCAAATGTCACTGCGTTAAAAAACCTTAAATATAAAGTAATTATGTGATATGAATGTGGCATAATTTATGTGGCCCATTTTACAAAAACCAAACTTTTTCTCAGCAAAATAAAATAAAAATACATTATTATGTTTTACAGAATAATGTATACCTTGTTACGTTTTAATGAGATTTTCGAAGTCAGGTTTGTATGTTAGTTACAAACACTCTGTTGGTAGCGTAGTGATCATGGTTTCGGATTCGTGGCCGGCGGTTTTTGTTCAAATGCGGGTTCGAGCATTGGCTGCTAAAGACCCGCCTTGTAGCCGGGGTTGATGCACGTTAAATCTGCCGGTGTCCAAACTCCTCCCGTTAGTGTGGTGTGGAAGTTAGGAGAGGGGGGCAGCTCAGGTGTCGTCCTCGTCACTTGACCGAGGTTCAAAATTACGAGTTCCGTCGCCAATAGCCTCCGTGTTGCTTCAAGTGCGACGTTAATAAAAACTAAACTAAACAAACACTCTGTTAGAACAGTTGTTTTCCAAATTAATTTACTGCCTTTGTATTGAGGACATATATTTGGTTTGTCCAAAGTAAATATGGAATGATGGTCATTAAAATTCAACATATAATCTTATTTGGGGGAAAAATCTTTGTTATCATATAAAATTTAATAATTTTTGCTTAAATATTTAATATCATTTTCAGCATTATAAAGACTGAATTTCAACAAGAAACAGTAAAATTAAAAATAAAAGTAGAAAGAATAAAAACAATATTTAAGGGTATTAAGGCTTGATGAATTTTTCTTGCTTATTGCAGTTGTATTAGATATCATAAACTGTCACAGGAATAGAAATATTAATTATTATTAATAATTTTAAGTTTTTTATTATATAAATGTTATTGTTTCATTTTTATAAAAAATTGGGGATGTTTGCTAAAATTTGTAATTAAAAGCTAATAATTTCAAGATTAAATCAAATTGTGTTTATTACCTCGTTAAAAAAGAATAGCGGGAAAATTTTAAGTATTTCTCAAAAATTTAAGAATTTAATACGCGATGTAAAAAAGAAGATTTGAGTCATAATACACTAAAAGTATTTACTTGTTATTTTTTTCCTTTTCATTAAGCAATGAAAAGTTTTTACATTATATTATAAACATATATAAATAACAGGGCATTTGATATTTTTGAAACAAACAATTTTTAAAACATTTTGATGCAGTGATGCAAAAAAAAAGTTTTAAAAATTTTAATCAAAATTTGAAATATATAAAATATTTCGCATTAAATTAAAAATATATATAAAAAAATCTATTCGGGAATACATTATTGTAAATAGAGAAACAATTTATACAGATTTTGCCAAGCAGATCAAGGAATGTTTCCTTAAATGAAAATGAAGACAGAATAAACATTTGAATGAAATTTAAAATTCTTTTATATCACACCAATTGAATTTTTAAAATTATAGATCAAAAGCAAGCGCCTATTTAGCATTCAAAACTTCAAGAAACATTCTAAAATTAAATATAGGAAAACTCTTACTGTATATCTATTTTTAAAAAAGGCCATATTTTAAAAGTAACGATAAAAAGGTCACTTAAATGCTCCTAGAAAATAGAGGGAAAAGGCTAAACATCCTACTTAAAACCGTTATTTATTTCATACCACATGAATAATTCAAGAAACAGCGTTGGATGATACATATGAAACATTACCTTACATATTTTTTTTTCTTTACTCACATGTCAAAGAAGCCAGGAAACCATTGTATCCTGTAAGTCCCGCGTGAGCAGTAAATCCTAAATTCGCCTCACTGGAAAAATATCCGAGCACTCAGGATCTATACGAGAAATGATGAAAGAGAACAGGAAGGAACGAGAGAGATAAAGATGGAGAAGAGAAATGAACGGAAGAAGGAAAAAAAAGAAAAGATATGGAAGCAGAGCACCTAATATCAGTGGCTCAGGTGTTCCATGTTGTACGTTCCAAGATCGTAAAAAGGAAACCTCTCGACCAATCACATGCTTCGCTCTGATTCGCAAGCAGCGGTCATCACCGGTGGTGATTCAGAGATAGAGGGATGTAGTCTGCCACATACTACATTTCATCATTTGTAAAAGTTTACGTCTTGACTGATGCGTTTATCAAGAGCTAATCGCAAAATGGACTTCTTATATTATTATTATTATAACATATCAGGTATATATCTATCATGAGAGGTATTTTGTACTTTACATCATCTGAACTGAAGTTGCCTTTGTTTATGTATTTGAATAAATACCACTGCAAAAACGTTAAATATTTTGCTTTATAATCAAATGGTTCAATTTAACATAGTGTTGTACATTTATATGAGATGATAAATTTTAAATATTGGATTTTAAATGTCCACTAAAAGAAAACAATGGTGTAAATGTAAAGTTAGAAATCCTCAATAATATAAGTAAAAATTTTCATTCTTTTCGTAATTTTTTTTTTACAGTTATAATTATAATAATAAAATATATAATACTGTATTTTTT